>CM060311.1:18700898-18705898 GCA_030674185.1 Monoplex corrugatus
ACACCCCAAACAAAATTCCAGGTGCTCTATCTGCTTGCAACTGAGGCCCATTAATTAAAAAAACCCCCCTCACACACACAACACACACACACACACACACACACACACACACACACACACACACACACAACATACACACATACGCAATAAATTATCGCAGTCGGACAATTCCAAAGCATTCCCCAATATCTGTCAGCAGTTATCCGGCACACTCCTTGAGCCTGCGCAAAATCCTATACGCTGACCAAGTCTTGAAATTTGGAAGAGAATGGGCCCTACTTAACACCGACACCACCAGAATGAAGGGCCATTAAAAGATTGTCAGCGGAAAAGCCAACTATTACGTTGAGGGGCGGGATTACTTGAGACTACATTATTAATTTCACGATTTATTTCTGTCCATATATAATCAGATGGATTGTATCCCAAGTCATAAATGTTCAAGCAGACTTCGATCTTTTTTAACCCTTTGACTCCCGCACCCTATCCATCATCTGCAAAAACTTAACCCTTTGACTCCCTCACCCTATCCTGGATAGTTGACAATGCAGGATGCTGGCACACAGGGTGCAGAAGTCAAAGGTTAAGTTTTAGCGTTACTAGCATTGTTGACAATGCAGGATGCTGGCACACAGGGTGCAGAAGTCAAAGGGTTAAGTTTTAGCGTTACTAGCATTGTTGACAATGTCAGGATGCTGGCACACAGGTGCAGAAGTCAAAGGGTTAAGTTTTAGCGTTACTAGCATTGTTGACAATGCAGGATGCTGGCACACAGGGTGCAGAAGTCAAAGGGTAAGTTTTAGCGTTACTAGCATTGTTGACAATGCAGGATGCTGGCACACAGGTGCAGAAGTCAAAGGGTCAAGTGTCAATTTATCATTATTTTTTTTTTTTTTTTTTTTACAAAAATCTACAATTTTTCAGTACAATACAGAGCCTGCATACGCGCAAAATTTTTAGATGAAGAAGCAACGGATCCAAACACACTAAACAAACATGATGCTGACATCGTCAGAATCATTACGTCACAGTGAGATAATCAATGAAGAAAAACCCTGTCCGCTTTGTGGGCTGGAAACAAACTCTAAAAGACACGAGCACATCTTGAGCTCACGACTCTTTTCAGTTGAGCTAATAAACCCGCTTGACTTCTCCCTCACATCTAGCACAAAGTTGTGGCTGACATTTTTGGCTGTCCATTAACGCTAGCTTGTCTAAAACTTCACCCAGGCCAATAAGGGATTTCAGCTATAATTAAAACTGATATCTTAACAGGGGAAAAACATGATGCCAATCTTCCCAAAATGAAACGAACGATCTTCAACCCGTTCCCTTCAAATTGGATCTCTCTGTCTGTCTGTCTCTCTCTCTCGGTTGTGTGTGTGTGTGTGTGTGTGTGTGTGTGTGTTGTGTGTGTGTGTGTGTGTGTGTGTGTGTGTGTGTGTGTTTGTCTGTGTTTATCTTGTTCTGTCTGTCTGTCTCTCTCTCTCTCTTCTTGTGGAGTGTGTGTGTTTGTGGTGTGTGTGTGTGTGTGTGTGTGTGTGTGTGTGTGTGTGTGTGTGTGTGTGTGTGTGTGTGTGTGTGTGTGTGTATGTGTGTGTGTGTGTCACATCTCCCTCTCTCTTTCTTGGAGTGTGTGTGTGTGTGTGTGTCACATCTCTCTCTCTCTTTCATGGAGAGTGTGTGTGTGTGTGTCTCTCTCTCTCTCTCTGTTTATCGACTATTTCATAATTAAACTTTTGCCAAGATGTCCGTCTGTCTGTTTCTTTTTTTTTTTTTTTTTTTTTTGCCGATGGCCTCATTAAACTTTTGTCATATTCTTTATCTATAAATCTCTCTCTATCATTCAATCTCTATCCATCCTCATTAAACTTCTGTCATTCTATCTTTCAATCTCTCTCTCTCTGTCCACCAATCTGTATCAATCTCTGCCTATCCTCATTAAACTTATGTCAATCTATTCTTTCAATCTCTCATTCTCTCTGTCCATTAATCTCTATCAGTCTCTCCCTATTATTGAACTTCTGTCAGACTATCTATCGATCTCTCCTATCATTCTCTGTCTACCGTCGTTTTTTGTCTGTCAGTATCTGTCTATCCTAAACAGATTTCAGACTATCAGTCTCTATCAATTTCCCAGTCTATCTCCATTAAACTTCTGTCAGATTGTCCATCAGTCTCTCTTATCAGTCTCTGTCCACCAGTCTCTTTTTGTCTGTCAATGTCTGTCTATCCTCATCAGACTTCAGTCAGACTATCAGTCCATAGATCTACCAGTCTATCTTCATAAAACTTTTGTCAGACTGTCTATCAATTTCTTCTGTTACACTGTCCATATCTCAACCAATCTCTCTCTCTTTCTCTCTGGATGGTCTCAAAATAGTACCCTCTTTCTCTACCCTCATCCATCTCTCTCTCTCTCTCTCTCTCTCTCTCTCTCTCTCTCTCTCTCTCTCTGTCCTCGACCGCTTTCCTCTTCCTTCCATCTTCATGCTGAAGCTTCCCCTCTAAGCTTTGCGACTCCACAAAATCAACGAAACCAAGAGAAAAGAGATCAGCAAAATTATTTTAATTAAACAGCTCTGGAGGCAGGGAGCAGGGGACGGGAGTGGAGTGGGGAAGAAGAACAGGGCGTGGGAGGAGGGGTAGGAGGAACACTTGATGTCAGCTCTCTGTCTGCTCTTCTGGCATGGGAACATGAAATAACTGCCGAGTTGTCCCCTCCCTCGCCCTCTGTTAGTTCCCGGGACAAGAAACCAATCAACACTTTCAGTTTCAGTTTCAATTTCTCCGCGCTCGGAATGAATTCCATATACACTAACGTCACAGGTGCCTTATGATGGCGAAGATCCAAAATGATGACGGCACAAGACTTAAGCCTGCACATAAACCGTGAACTGGCCAGGTCCTGAGGTCCTACCTAGATAGTTCCATAACCCTAGGGTCGCAGGGGAGTGAGGTGGCAGAGACCTCAACTTTTCCCGGGGCCAGCACCACGAGGGCGGCGCCCATCCCCTCTCCCTCGCTTCAAATTCATATTCATATTCACTTTTTGTAACCAAGATTTCAGAAAGGCAAGAAGGCTAACTGGTCTTCAAGGGATGGAACCTGGGAAATCAACCTATCTCTCCAATGATTTATACCTGGGATCTTTAGCGTGCGCAGCCAGAAGGCACACGGGTCCGACTCGTTTTTCGTCCCCTTTCGAAGGACTAGACGTTCAGTTCGATTTTCCGGTCACACTGAGGAGAAAAGTCGAGACCTCTACGGGGAGCGAACCCTGAAACCTCGAGTTTAGTTACAGAACCTCGAGTTTAGTTACTGGCAAGCGAACGAACGTCTGAACCATTCTGCCACTCTTCTCCAACCGACAGATCACTTTCACCTCCCTGTAACTACGTGGGTGGCTTCAATAAACAGCCGGCCATGTCCCTTTAGAAACAATCTGAGCCACTCGTCTGTCACACAATCCAATAGCGTAACATGTACCCAAACCCTTCTGTCTTTCTCTCCAACGGACGCGCATGTACACACGCATATGCAAACACACACATACCTCCCCCCATCCACTTTCCCCCAACTCCTCACAACACTCCCCCCACCCCGCCTACTCCTCACAACACTCCCCCCCCCACCCCACCCCGCGAACTCACAAAGTCAAAAGCAGATTAATATGCTCCTGTACCCTCGTTTGTTTCTCGATTACATATCCCAAACATCAGACACACATACATGATACTCTTATGCACAGTTCAATCAAATTATCCGCGAAAACAAAATATACTTTCCAAACTTATACAATTATTTCCTTTTCTTCAAGTCTTGTCACTGGCATTTAACCCTTTGACTCCCGCATTCCATCCATCAACTGCAAAAAAATTGACCCTTTGACTCCCTTACCCTATCCACCAGCTTATGACCCTTTGACTCCTCCACCCTATCCACCAGCTTCTGACCCTTCGATTCCCTCACCCTACCCACCAGCATCCTGCAGGAAGCTGATGGACAGGGTGAGGGAGTCAAAGGGTTAAGGTTTTTGCTTTGCCAGCATGGTTGACAATGCAGGATGCTGATGGACAGGTTGCAGGAGTCAAAGGTTTAACTGTTTCTTATTTCTTTTACTGACCGTTCAAACATGTGTCTTTAGACAATCACTGTACCGCACTGCATAACATTTATTGCATTGTGTTTTACTGCATTTTATTGTATTCTGTTCCTCGCACATGCTAACAGCAGAAGATGACCCCTTTCACACACTGTTTTCGACCTCCTTTTACGTCCTTTCTTTCTGAAACCAACACTCTCTTTCTCTCTCTGTCTCTTTCTCTCTCTCCCTTTCTGTCTCTCTCTCCCTCTCTTTCGCTCTCGCTCCCCCTCTCTCTTTCTCTTTGTCTCTAACTCTCTTTCTATCTCCCTCTCTCTCTCTCGCTTTCTCTCTCTGTCTCTCTCTTCCCTCTCTGTGTCTGTCTCTCTCTTTCCTCTCTCTCTCTCTGTTTCTCTCTCTCTCTCTCTCTGTTTCCCTCTCTCTCTCTCTGTTTCTCTCTCTCGATAATGAAAAACACTTTTTATTCCAATGCCAAATTTTTGACGTGCAAAGTTTTTGAATCCGACATGGCCAAAAGACAAGATGTTGTATCTATTTTGTCGTCTGATGACGAAGTCATAATCAAATCAGTGGCACTATACATTGCGGAAGCACAAAAAATAAGACATAAACACTTACAAGCCCGACAATAGTGCTAGACAATATCATACTGGGATTAATTTAATCTCTTTTGACTGATGTGGGCTATATCACGTTAACTCCAAAAGAAGCCGCTTTATTATAGACTCTGTTTTGTAAAGAGCTGTTTTCATTTGCTTTATTTTGCTTTGTTTGCCGATAATTTAAGAGTAGCTAATAATATGAAAATAATGGTATATTTGTAGAATATGTTAGAAGTGGATATTGAAAGGGTATATAGACACTTAAGGGTCTACTATACATGTTAACAAAAACA
>CM060311.1:18710898-18715898 GCA_030674185.1 Monoplex corrugatus
TTGGAGTCAAGGTCAGACAAATCGTACGATGCCAGCATCATTCATCACAATCATGCGCCCTGCCGCGTGGCGTTGGCGATCATGGCCCTCCATACTAATCTATCCTTGTCGCCGCAAGCACATCTCCCATCCTCTCGTCCTCAGCCACCCCGCAAATCCGTCCAAAATTTTCCCCGGGTCTACCTGGTGTTCTCTTTTCCTCCAGCTTTCCTGTTGTGACCAGGTGCTCTAATTTCTCTTTTCTCACAAAATGTCATATAGATGTTGCTTGTCATTTCCTAATCTCTTAATGATCTTCTTGTGTCCGCCTCCTTCAAGACTGTCTCGTTTGTTTTCTTTGCTGTCCATGGAAGTCTCAACATTCTTTTTAGAAACCACATTTCTGTTGCTCAATTTTGTTCTGGCTTTGCTTGTTGATTGTCCACGTCTAACAACCGCGTAACATTATCGGTTCTATGTAACACACAAGAACTCTCTTCCTGATGTTAATTGATAGGCATTTGTTGGTAAGAATGCTTTTCAAGCATAACCACAATTAACTTCTTTCAATGCCATTCGAAAACAAGGACAAGGGGGAGAAGGAGGAGGAAGAGGAGGAGAGGAGGAGAAGAAGGAGAAGGAGGAGAAAAAGGAGAAGGAGGAGAAGAAAAGAAGAAGAAGAAGAAGAAGAAGAAGAAGAAGAAGAAGAAGAAAAGAAAAAGAAGAAGAAAAGAAGAAGAAGAAGAAGAAGAAGAAGAAAAGAAAAAGAAGATGAAGAAGAAGAAAAAGAAGAAAACAACAACAACAAAAAAGAAGAAGAAGAAGAAGAAGAAGAAGAAGAAGAGAAGAAGAAAAGAAAAAGAAGAACGAGAAGAAGAAGAAGAAGAAGAGAGAAGAAGAGAAGAAGAAGAAGAAGAAAAGAAGACGAACAAGAAGAAGAAGAAGAAGAACACAACAACAACAACAAGACGGTCTGGAAGATGATGACGCCAGATCATGAAGCTAAGAGAGGCCAAGAAACCAGCGATAGTACAGACATACTAAACAGCTTAATGTGATGGACTGAGTCATCGTCAAACCAGCATAAAACTCGAAACCAACTGATCATGAAGGAAAAGTACGACACTCAGGAGACTTTGAAACAAAATGGCAGACTAACATTATGTGTAGCTTCAAAGTGATGGATCAGCGCACATACACGCACGCACGCACGCACACACACAACACACCCACACACACAGGAGCTACACATAAGTTAGTCTGCCATTTTTGTTTCAAAGTCTCCTGACGTCTAATATCACTTATAGTGAAAGACGTTAAATCAAGCAACGAGACAACACACACACACACACACACACACACACACACACACACTCACTCACACACTCACTCACACATACGTACCCTGCCCCCTCCTCTCTCCCCCACACATAAAGAGAGAGATGCAGAGAGCGAGAGAGAGAGAGAGAGATTTTGAATTCCTATTGTTTTAATATCTTTATGTTTTCAATTTGAGAAATCTTGCAGTTTTCGGTACTTTTGTCTTTTAATGTTAATTCCTGTTGTTTGTAGTGTATGTTGTTTTAATGTTGAGAGAGAGAGAGAGAGAGAGAGAGAGAGAAAAGGAGAGAGAGAAAGAGAGAGAGATAGATAGATACAGAGGAGAAGAGAGAGAGAGAGAGAGAGAGAGAGAGAGAAGACGGAGAGAGAGACAAAGACATACAGAGCAAGGGAGAGGGAGGGAGAGAGAGAGAGAGAGAGAGAGAGAGAGAGAGACAGAGAGAGAGAGAGAGAGAGAGAGACAGACAGACAGAGAGATAGACAGACAGACAGATAGACAGAGACACACAGAGAGAAAACAGAAATTCTCCTCAATCTAACCAAAGTCATTATCCCCTATTACTTAGTTACAAAAGAGTAGCAACATGTATGGCCTACAAAATAACAGTCAACAAGTTAGAACTGAGACGTTAAGAAAAGCATGTAACGAGAAATTGAAAAATATCCAGTAAACGACCATCTGTCACTCCAAACACAGAGAACTCATTCACTGCTATACGCTCCAACTGGACTCGACTCATTCATCTGCAGCAACATTTAAAACAACATACACTACAAACAACAGGAATTAAACATTAAAAAGACAAAAGTACCGAAAACTGCAAGATTTCCAAATTGAAAACATAAAGATATTAAAACAATAGGAATTCAAAATCCAAAACAGGGTAACATTAAAAACTACAGAAATCCAAAATTCATAAGATAATGATATGCTAAGATCAATAAGAATTAAAAATCTTAAAGACGGGATTATTAAACAAAACACGATATAAAATTTTAAAAAAAACATATTAACCCTTTGACTCCTGCCCCTGCCCACAAGCATCCTGCATTGTCAACCGTGCTAGCAAAGCAAAAACTTAACCCTTTGATTCTCTCAGCCTATCCACCAGCTTCCTGCAGGAAGCTGGTGGATAGGGTGACAGAATCAAGGGGTTAAGTTTTTGCAGTTGGTAGATAGGCTGCAGAAGTAAAAGGGTTACTACAAAACAAAAACGAAACAAAACAAACAAAAAACTAGCAAAAAGCGACAACTATCAAATATTAAAAGGAGAATGACACTAAAAACAAAAAGAATCCACTATAATGTCCGCTTCAACGCTCCCACCTTTGATAAATAGAGACAAAAAAATCAATCAAACAAGCAAACAAATACACAAAAAACAAAGAAAGAAACAAACAAACAATCAATGTACCATCCGCCGACTACAAAATTCACTAACTCATACGATGGATAAAAATGGCAAAGCATTATTCCTTATTCCCCTCTGACTCATCGGAGGGGCTTTGGTGGGACATCTAGATCGATAACGCCAGACTAGGGGTGTGTGTGTGTGTGTGGAGAGAGAGAGAGAGAGAGAGAGAGAGAGAGAGAGAGAGTGTGTGTGTATGTGTGTGTGCGTGCGTGTGCGTGTGTGTATGTGTGTGCGTGAGTGCGTTTATGTCAGGGTGATGTGTGTGTGTGTGTGTGTGTGTGTGTGTGTGTTGTAGTGTGGTGTGTGAGTGTGAGTGTGAGTGAGTGAATGAGTGAATGAGTGAATGTGTGTGTTGTGTGTGCGTGCGTGTGCGTCTGTGTGTGCGTGCGTGTGTGTCTGTCTGTGTGTGTGCGTGCGTGTGTGTTATGCGCGCGCGCTGTGTGTGTGTATGTGCATGTGAGGTGCATTATGTTTTGGAGACAGAGACAGACAGAGGAGTGAGGGGGAGGGAGGGAGGGAGGAGAGAGAGAGAGAGAGAGAGAGAGACACACACACACACACAGACAGTGTGTGTGTGTGCGTGTGTGTGTGTGTGTGGTGTGTGTGTGTGTGCGTCGCGTGGTGTGGTGTGTGTGGTGGTGGTGAGTGTGTGTGTGTGCGTGCGCACGCGCGCGCGTGGTGTGTGTGCGTGTGGTATATGTTTCTCTGTGGTGTGTGTTTATATGGAGTGTTCTCGTATGGACGCGTGCCATGCTATTATTATATATTCATGTTCCATGTTTCACGTCATGCTCATATCATTACTGTTGACTTATCCTGACCTCACTCAACCCCCACTGCAGCCAGTCTCCACTCGGTGAGGAACCACATTGTAATATAATCTATTTGTATATAATATGTTTTCTATAATTTTCCATTGCTTTTTCTTCTTTTCCCCATTTATAGCCATGTGCTTGTGTGTGTGTTGTGTGTGTGTTTGCGTGTGTGTGCATGCGTGCGTATGTGTATGTTCAGCGTTTAGATTTGATTTTTATCAAGATTTTGCGCTGTATAAATATTGTAATATTATTTTATTATTTATTATTACTTATGTTTTTTGTACAGTATTTCATGCACCGTGCAAATCTCTTAACAGCCTGCTTCCCGAAATGCTGCTCTACATTATTCTTCATTATCATAATCATTATCGTTATCATAATTGTCATCATCATCATCATTATTATTATTATCATTATTGTTATTATTATCAGTAGTAGTAGTAGTAGTAGAGTAGTAGTTTATCATCAATATTATTATCATTATTACTATTAATATTGTTTTTATTAGCATTCTTCTTCTTATTATTATCAGTAGTAATAGTAGTACGTAATAGAAGTAGTAGTACTATCATCATCATCATCTCTATATTATTATCATTATCACAATTATTATCATCACTATTATTATTCTCATTATCATTATTATTAATACCATTACATACTTCATTGTACCTTGTGACAAGAACAAAAATACCGAACATATACGCTGTTCTTTACAATCAGTAGCATCTATGCGTCATCTTTCTTTCGTAAGGAGGCAAACGCCCAAACAGTTGCTTGACCACCGTTTGTCCTCTGAGGACCTTCTGTTGTCCGGCTCTCCCCAGAGATTCTTACTACCGTTTGTTTCCTTTGGCAAGATTAAGAATGCAGCATCTATGCCTCATCTTTCTTGGATACATTTAATTATCAATGGCACCTCTGGAACAGCATATCTTTACAAGATCTCTCTCAGGAATGTACGTAACTGAATCCACAACACTACTCTCTTCAGTGACATATAGCCAGCTGGGGTTCTATGTAATGTCCCTTTGGACTTTATACAGAAGGCTAGCCATTAGAGAGAGAGAGAGAGAGAGAGAGAGGAGAGAGAGAGAAGAGAGAGAGAGAGAGAGAGAGAGGCAGAGAGAGAGAGAGAGGAGAGAGAAAGAGAGAGACAGACAGACAGAGAAAGACAAAGTCAGAGACAGAGACAGACAGAGAGAGAGAGAGAGAGAGAACACACACACACACAGACAGACAGACACAGAAGCAGAGGAGAGAGAGGGCAGCGAGAGAGACAGAGAGACAGTGTGTGCGCGTGTATGCGTGTGTATGTGCGCGTGTGTGTGTATGCCTGCGTGCGTGTCTACGTAACATATGAGAATTGTTTCTATGAAATGCATTATAACAGAATACACAACCATGTAATGATAAATAATTTACATCAACAGTTATATTATGATAT
>CM060311.1:18720898-18728398 GCA_030674185.1 Monoplex corrugatus
AACAGAAAGCTTGTAGTGAGCTTGTTGTCTTTATGTCTCCTCTCTCTTTACAATGACAACAGCTGTACTAACAGAAAGCTTGTAGTGTGCCTGTCTTTATGTCTCCTCTCTTTACAATGACAACAGTTGTACTAACAGAAAGCTTGTAGTGAGCTTGTTGTCTTTATGTCTCCTCTCTCTTTACAATGACAACAACTGTACTAACAGAAAGCTTGTAGTGAGCTTGTTGTCTTTATGTCTCCTCTCTCTTTACAATGACAACAACTGTACTAACAGAAAGCTTGTAGTGTGCCTGTCTTTATGTCTCCTCTCTTTACAATGACAACAGTTGTACTAACAGAAAGCTTGTAGTGAGCCTGTCTTTATGTCTCTCTCTCTTTACAATGACAACAGTTGTACTAACAGAAAGCTTGTAGTGTGCCTGTCTTTATGTCTCCTCTCTCTTTACAATGACAACAGCTGTACTAACAGAAAGCTTGTAGTGAGCTTGTTGTCTTTATGTCTCCTCTCTCTTTACAATGACAACAACTGTACTAACAGAAAGCTTGTAGTGAGCCTGTCTTTATGTCTCCTCTCTCTTTACAATGACAACAACTGTACTAACAGAAAGCTTGTAGTGAGCCTGTCTTTATGTCTCCTCTTTCTTTACAATAACAACAACTGTACTAACAGAAAGCTTGTAGTGTGCCTGTCTTTATGTCTCCTCTCTCTTTACAATGACAACAGCTGTACTAACAGAAAGCTTGTAGTGAGCTTGTTGTCTTTATGTCTCCTCTCTCTTTACAATGACAACAGCTGTACTAACAGAAAGCTTGTAGTGAGCTTGTTGTCTTTATGTCTCCTCTCTCTTTACAATGACAACAACTGTACTAACAGAAAGCTTGTAGTGAGCTTGTTGTCTTTATGTCTCCTCTCTCTTTACAATGACAACAACTGTACTAACAGAAAGCTTGTAGTGTGCCTGTCTTTATGTCTCCTCTCTCTTTACAATGACAACAGTTGTACTAACAGAAAGCTTGTAGTGAGCTTGTTGTCTTTATGTCTCCTCTCTCTTTACAATGACAACAGTTGTACTAACAGAAAGCTTGTAGTGTGCCTGTCTTTATGTCTCCTCTTTCTTTACAATAACAACAACTGTACTAACAGAAAGCTTGTAGTGTGCCTGTCTTTATGTCTCCTCTCTCTTTACAATGACAACAGCTGTACTAACAGAAAGCTTGTAGTGAGCTTGTTGTCTTTATGTCTCCTCTCTCTTTACAATGACAACAGCTGTACTAACAGAAAGCTTGTAGTGAGCTTGTTGTCTTTATGTCTCCTCTCTCTTTACAATGACAACAACTGTACTAACAGAAAGCTTGTAGTGAGCTTGTTGTCTTTATGTCTCCTCTCTCTTTACAATGACAACAACTGTACTAACAGAAAGCTTGTAGTGTGCCTGTCTTTATGTCTCCTCTCTCTTTACAATGACAACAGTTGTACTAACAGAAAGCTTGTAGTGAGCTTGTTGTCTTTATGTCTCCTCTCTCTTTACAATGACAACAGTTGTACTAACAGAAAGCTTGTAGTGTGCCTGTCTTTATGTCTCCTCTCTCTTTACAATGACAACAGTTGTACTAACAGAAAGCTTGTAGTGTGCCTGTCTTTATGTCTCCTCTCTCTTTACAATGACAACAGCTGTACTAACAGAAAGCTTGTAGTGAGCTTGTTGTCTTTATGTCTCCTCTCTCTTTACAATGACAACAACTGTACTAACAGAAAGCTTGTAGTGTGCCTGTCTTTATGTCTCCTCTCTCTTTACAATGACAACAGTTGTACTAACAGAAAACTTACAGTGTGCCTGTCTTTATGTCTCTCTCTCTTTACAATGACAACAGTTGTACTAACAGAAAACTTACAGTGTGCCTGTCTTTATGTCTCCTCTCTCCCTATCCCCTCACTTAACTTCTCATCCCTCTACCGAGATATATCACATTACATACTGCCAGAAATTCGTTAATTTGTGTTTGATCCTTCAAAAAGAAAAGAAAACAAAAAACAAATCAAAACAAGCGGCGATGCCCTTTCCTCGTGGAGATCAACCAATTTCACATAGTTAATTCATTATCACAAAAAAAGAAATAACGACAATTACAAAACACATGAGAAGAACATAAGATTGTGTATTTCACTGTCTATACAAGACAGACGAAATTTCTTACCATACGACTTTTATCAAACGAACAAATGTACCAACGTACGAACAAACCATGCCAACCAAACAAAAATATCAAAACAAGTTTAGGACAAAAAGATTCAAAGTCTACTTTCCTGAAATAATTGAAATGGGCACGGCCATACTTTTGAAAAGACTAATATAATGCAAAATGAGCTTCACCTGACTGTTATTTGTTTGTTTTTAGAATATTTTTGTAGATATTTCAATCTATCCGAACAGTGCATGCATTTTTCGTACATCAGTTTAAAGCTTTCCAGCTAACTGTTGATAAAACCGAATATTACCTGCTGATCATTTGCTCAATAATTTACAAGACAGAACGCAAGTTAACTGACTTTTGAAATGAATGTTCCTGCAAAATTTCAATACAACATATTCAACACCTTCGTTTTCAAATGCTTACGGCTCATTTTCAAATGCTTAAAGCTTCGCTTTGAAATGTTACAAGCTTCTTTTTAAACTGTTCAAAGCCTCAGTCTTAAAACACTTAAAATCTGAAATGGCTTCGATCACTTTAAAGTTGAACAAACACTTTGTGTGTGATCTTTAGGCAGCACGCTAGCAAAAGTTCTAAAATCTTCAGGACTTAAAGACAGGACGTTACCCAAACTTGTGAAATTTTAAAGACTATCAACAGACTGAGCTGTCCCTTCGTGTTACTAAAATTGTGTTTATTTTTTTCTCCTCCCTTCTTCTTGCCCTTTCAAAATGTCTAGACTTAACACATAGCTTGCATTTTAAAAGCTCTTTCCCAGACACCCGAAGCACGAAAACTGGTCATGGACTCAAAAACATTATCACCGACCAAACTCGTACACGTTTTGGCTCTACCCCTGTTCAAATTCAGCATCCCTAAATCATACTACCCACACCCCGAAAATAATTACTTTGTTTATTATTTGCCCCATGTTTCAGCAAAAGGCATAACTTTGTGTCAAAACCCGGCATCCTCAATCGAACCCTGAAATAATGACTTGTTTATTTTTTTGTCCGTGTTCCAGCAAAAAGACATTCAATGCTTCTGGCAGGCAGCTTTCTGTTCCTTCTGTTTTTACGAGGGCGTGAAGAAGGAGTGGGCTCTGGACCTGTCTCACCTCTCAGTGCACACGGCCCAGTCTGGCACGTGCAACAAGCACGGGTCAACACACCACGCCGTGCACAAGAACAGATGTTCGTGACGGCACCACCACCATCATAAACCACACACCCGTCGCCATCATGCACTTAGATTTCTATGGTACGCTTGTTGTTTCAAACTTAGAAGAACACACGTTCCCTCAGGAAAAATACACCCTTCAAACTTAAACCAAGCACTTGTAATCAGAGACTAATCCCAATTTCGGTCTTCTGGTGCGTGTACGTCACTTACGATTTAGGGATTTCAAAACAGGGAAATCTGCAGAATCTCTGCATGAATCGATTCTTCTCATACCTCTGTATAATTCGATTTTTCTTAACCTTTCATTTTCTGAAAATAAAGGTTAAATGTTATTAGGGCAACATACTAAAACGACCCTTCTATGTTGCTCGCAAGCCGTGTATAAATGACACTGACTGATTATCATGCAAGTTATATGTACATTAACTCTCATTTAGGTTTCAGCAAACAACTAACTTAGCACAGTGATTTATCACTACCTCACATAACGCACACCGAAAGCACGCCAATACGATAATATTCCAGTTATTCCAAAAAGTAATTTAACAAACAAAAACAACAACAACAATAGTAATAATAACAGTAATAATAATAATGATGCTGCTTCTGCTGCTGCTGATGATAGTAATGATCAAAATGAAGAAAAAAAGATGATGATGATGATAAAGAAGAAGATGATGATGATGATAACAATACTAATCATAATAACAATAATTCCATGAATGTAACAAAAACTGTCCATCAGTCCACGTGCTGCACAAAGAAACTATTCTTACTCCACGAGAAAAGTAATTATCGTTTTCAAAAGACGAGTATTTCGAGTACTTTCCCCCTATAGTTCTGTAAAGAATCCACTTTTCTCCTATAAAGAATCTACTTTCCCCTGTAGTTCTCCTATAAAGAATCTACTTCCCCCCTGCAGTTCTGTAAAGAATCTACTTTCCCCCTGCAGTTCTCCTATAAAGAATCTACTTTCCCCCTGTAGTTCTCCTATAAAGAATCTACTTCCCCCCTGCAGTTCTGTAAAGAATCTACTTTCCCCCTGCAGTTCTCCTATAAAGAATCTACTTTCCCCCTGTAGTTCTCCTATAAAGAATCTACTTCCCCCCTGCAGTTCTGTAGAGAATCTACTTTCCCCCTGCAGTTCTCCTATAAAGAATCTACTTTCCCCCTGTAGTTCTCCTATAAAGAATCTACTTTCCCCCTGTAGTTCTCCTATAAAGAATCTACTTTCCCCCTGTAGTTCTATAAAGAATCTACTTTCCCCCTGTAGTTCTCCTATAAACAATCTACTTTCCCTGTGTAATTCTCCTATGAAGAATCCACTTTCCCTCTGCAATTATGTGAAGAATCCACTTTCCCTGTGCGATTCTCCTATAAAGAATCTACTTTCCCTCTGCAATTTTCCTATGAAGAATTCATTTTCCCTCTGCAATTATGTGAAGAATCCACTTTCCCTGTGCGATTCTCCTATAAAGAATCTACTTTCCCTCTGCAATTTTCCTATGAAGAATCCATTTTCCCTCTGCAATTCTATGAAGAATCCACTTTCACTGTGCTATTCTCAAATAAAGAATCTATTTTCCCTCTGCAATTCTCCTGTAAAGAATCTATTTTCCCTCTGCAGTTCTCCTGTAAAGAATTTACTTTCCCTCTGCAGTTCTCCTATAAAGAATCTACTTTCCCTCTGTAATTCTCCTATGAAGAATCTACTTTGCCTCTGCAATTTTCCCATAAAGAATATACTTTCCCTCTGCAGTTCTCCTATAAAGAATCTACTTTCACTCTGCAATTCTCCTAAAAAGAATCTACTTTCACTCTGGAATTCTCCTAAAAAGAATCTACTTTCCCTCTGTAATTCTCCTATAAAGAATCTATTTTCCCTCTGCAATTCTCCTAAAAAGAATCTACTTTCCCTCTGCAATTCTCCTAAAAAGAATCTACTTTCCCTCTGTAATTCTCCTGTAAAGAATCTACTTTCCCTCTGTAATTCTCCTGTAAAGAATCTACTTTCCCTCTGCACTTCTCCTATAAAGAATCTACTTTCCCTTGCAATTCTCCTGTAAAGAATCTACTTTCCCTCTGCAGTTCTCCTGCAAAGAATCTACTCCCCCTCTGCAGTTCTTCTGTAAAGACTCTACTTTCCCTCTGCAGTTCTCCTGCAAAGAATCTACTCCCCCTCTGCAGTTCTCCTGTAAAGAATCTACTTTCCCTCTGCAATTCTCCTGTAAAGAATCTACTTTCCCTCTGCACTTCTCCTTTAAAGAATCTACTTTCCCAATGCAATTCTCCTGTAAAGAATCTACTTTACCTCTGCAGTTCTCCTGTAAAGAATCTACTTTCCCTCTGCAGTTCTCCTGTAAAGAATCTACTTTCCCTCTGCAGTTCTCCTGCAACATTCTACTCCCCCTCTGCAGTTCTCCTGTAAAGAATCTACTCCCCCTCTGCAGTTCTTCTGTAAAGACTCTACTTTCCCTCTGCAGTTCTCCTGCAAAGAATCTACTTTCCCTCTGCAATTCTCCTGTAAAGAATCTACTTTCCCTCTGCAGTTCTCCTGCAAACAATCTACTCCCCCTCTGCAGTTCTTCTGTAAAGACTCTACTTTCCCTCCGCATTTCTCCTGTAAAGAATCTACTTTCCCTCTGCAGTTCTCCTGTAAAGAATCTACTTTCCCTCTGCAGTTCTCCTATAAAGAATCTACTTTCACTCTGCAGTTCTCCTAAAAAGAATCTACTTTCCCTCTGTAATTCTCCTATAAAGAATCTATTTTCCCTCTGCGATTCTCCTAAAAAGAATCTACTTTCCCTCTGCAATTCTTCTATAAAGAATCTACTTTCCCTCTGTAATTCTCCTGTAAAGAATCTACTTTCCCTCTGCACTTCTCCTATAAAGAATCTACTTTCCCTCTGCACTTCTCCTATAAAGAATCTACTTTCCCAATGCAGTTCTCCTGTAAAGAATCTACTTTACCTCTGCAGTTCTCCTGTAAAGAATCTACTTTCCCTCTGCAGTTCTCCTGTAAAGAATCTACTTTCCCTCTGCAGTTCTCCTGCAAACAATCTACTCCCCCTCTGCAGTTCTTCTGTAAAGACTCTACTTTCCCTCTGCAGTTCTCCTGCAAAGAATCTACTCCCCCTCTGCAGTTCTCCTGTAAAGAATCTACTTTCCCTCTGCAGTTCTCCTGTAAAGTATTCAGTGCTTGTTGGCCTGGGAGCCCCCTGTATCCATCACTGGTTCTTTAGAGCGTCACTTGCTTGGAAACACGCCGGTGTCAGGTTGCGCCTTTGATATCTGGGGCCGACTCTGTGGCATAGATAAATTTGTTGCGAGCGTTGTGAACACTCTGCCATACGCCCTGACATCCATCAAACTGTTGTGCAAGACAGCGCCAGAAACACACACACACACACACACAGAAAAAAAAAGTAAGATGGTCATACCATAATAACGATCTTTTTTTTTTCTTAGGTTTTGACAGAGAGCAAGAGCAGAACCCTATAGCAATAAAGGCGTTAAAGAGACATGGCTTTGGTGGGTTTCTATTTGGGAACAGCTGATGGGGCATGCTTCAGCGGCTACCATCAAGAATGATGTCGCCGACAGATGGATGGATGGATAGATGGATGGGTTTTTCATTCATTCATTCATTCATTCATTTTTGGAGGGGGGAGGGGGCGGTCATTTTGTTCGCCACAGTCTAGGACATTTTTCACGGGAGATGACATGACATTATAGAATTCCATTCTGGATTAAGACTGCACGACAGGGCTCTGTACTCTACACTTCCTTTTTGTAACTTATCCTGGTGTCAATCCGGCCCGAGAGATAAAGACACCTGACCATTTATTTTCGTGTTTTTTTTCCTGTCCCATTTCTGACGTCACTTAGGGGATCACAGAGTCTCAATGCTATGATTATGCATAACGATGTGAGAATGATAATCATCAATGCTACGGAGTTCCATTCTGGACTGAAACTGCAAGACAGAGCTGTACCCAAAGTTTTCATTCATAAACATATCCTGGCATCAAACCAGGCCCGAGAGATACAGGCACCTACGGTGTAAGGCAGGAAATTTGAGCAATAACTTCTTCAATTACGCATTCATGAAGTAGACGAAACTTGA
>CM060311.1:18733398-18748398 GCA_030674185.1 Monoplex corrugatus
AGGTTTTACTACTTTCCCGCCAGTTCCAGCAAACGTTTCACTCCTTCATCCTATCCACCAGCTTCCGGCGATCCTTTTACTCCCTCATCCTATCCACCAGCTTCCGGAGATCATTTCACTCCCTCACTCTATCCACCGACTTACAGCTCTTTAACCTCACACTGTCTACCAGCTGTCAGCAACCCCTTCATTAATCACCCTATTTACCGGCTTCCAGCGATCTTTTCACTCCCTCACACTATCCACCAGTTTCCCGCAATCCTTTCATTCCCTCACCCTGTCCACCAGCTTCCAGAAATCCTTTCATTCCCTCACCCTGTCCACTAGCTTCCAGAAATCCTTCATTCTCTCACCCTATCCACCAGCTTCCAGAAATCCTTCATTCTCTCACCCTATCCACCAGCTTCCAGAAATCCTTCATTCTCTCACCCTATCCACCAGCTTCCAGAAATCCTTCATTCTCCACCCTATCCACCAGCTTCCAGAAATCCTTTCATTCCCTCACCTGTCCACTAGCTTCCAGAAATCCTTTCATTCCCTCACCCTATCCACCAGCTTCCAGAAATCCTTGATTCTCTCACCCTATCCACCAGCTTCCAGAAATCCTTCATTCTCTCACCCTATCCACCAGCTTCCAGAAATCCTTTCATTCCCTCACCCTGTCCACTAGCTTCCAGAAATCCTTCATTCTCTCACCCTATCTACCAGCTTCCACAAAAATCCTTTCATTCCCCCACCCTGTCCACCAGCTTCCGGCAATCCTTTCACTCCCTCATTCTTCCCACATGCTTCCCGCAATCATTTCACTCCCTCACACTACCAACCAGCTCCGTGCAACCCTTTCGCCCACTCACCCACCCTATGTACCAGCTTTCAGCAATCCTTTCATTCTCTGACCCTATCCACCAGCTTCCGCAGGCTGACTGGTTCTTTTGCTAAAGCCGTGGACTCAGTATCTCAAGTCTCGAGTTCAATCCAGCGCCCCGGCAACACACCAGACTCAAAGAAGTCTGACGAAATAACTACCACTAAACAGATTTCGCCGGAGCGCACATGGGATTGCCCGAATGCCATGAATCCCTCTTAAACAAACTCCAGCACTGCAAAGTCCAGACTCCGTCGGCTTCCTTACTCTCTCATCCTACCTACCAGCTTCCTTCACGAAGCAGACAGAATCTGACAGACAAACAAGGGAGGGGAAAAGGTTACGAGTTTCGGTGCAACCAGTCTCCCATACGCTGACGTGGGTCCAAGAACTTCAGGGTGCAGCAGAAGCATATGAAAAAAAAAAAAAAATGGAAGAATGCTTCAGATACTCCTCTGAAGGGCGAAAAAAGACAATCTCAAATGTTTTGATCTTTGTCTGGTGTTAAAGAAAGAAAGGAAGAATGAAAGGGGAAAGAAGAAGAAGAAGAAGAAGAAAGATTAAAAAACATGAAAAGAGACAAATGCTTCAGATATTCCTCTGAAGGGCGAAAAAAAAACGAGCTCAAATGTTTGACCATTTGCAAGCGTTCAAGAAAGAAGGAATAAAAAATTTTAAAAAAAATTAAAAAAAATGGGGGGGGGGGGGGGAGGGGAGGGAGAAAGGAAGAAAGATTTAAAATGTGAAAATAGAATGTGAACGTTTTAGCTTCTATTTCAATAGCAGAGTGGTGCGGTATAAGCGTGCTGGAGCCGTAACTCAGAAGTCCGTTATTACTGATATTTTTGTTTAAAGCCCGGCCCACTACCTTCATCCATATCAGGGATATAACCGTTTCAAAACATATACAATACTTCAACAGGAAAAAAAGGAAAAGAAAATTAAGTACATAATATCAAAGCATTCGCGCACACAATCTAACGAGATGCCGTTGGCGCTGACCAATCCGTCCAATTTATCGCACAGGGGATTTTAAAAAATACCTGAATACGCTATAAACATCACTAAGGACACTAAAACATATAAAAACAGGCCTAAATCACCTAAAATTGCTTCCGACAATCTCATTTCCCTTGAGCCAAAAATGCACTTAATACATGTACCCAGTTATCAATCCTAAGAGAAAGTATGTAACACTTCATCGAACACATATAGGTGAATGGACCAGCAAGGCAGAAAATGATAGGAAGAGAACGACAGAAAGCAAAGGAGGAACAATGAAACAAAGAGAGTGTCACAGAAAAGAGGATTTCTAGCACAGAATGTCCAGAAGGTGGGGATACTATTTACACTGAAAGAGCCCCCGGCGTCCCCACGAGGGTTCAGAGGACCGTGGATCGGGACCAATACTCTGTGCCAATCACTTTACGCCGGTTGGTTGTTTCTTTTGATACAGCCGTAGATTCGACATCTGTTTTCAATTCCGTCCAAGCTCGCCACATAAAACATGACCTCTTCAATGTCCATCTTAATGTTTTAATCATTGTGGTGGTGTCAGCTTACACTTGCGACGTCACTTCACCTCCACCTCTCCAATTCAAGATCTCGCCAGCACATACAGTAGTTTTGCGAAGGCTCAAGAGGTCTGTCAGATAAATGCTGGCAGATCTGGAAAAGAGTTCTTCAGTGTTATATAAACCGATACTGTTGTACGGATGTGAAACGTGGACAGTCAATACGCAAAGTCAGAACAAGAGTGCGATGAATCCCTCTTGAATAAGCTCCTACACTCCCCCCTTGACGGACAGAATACATACGCTATTATTTTCGGCCCAGCAATCTATGTCAATCATAAAAAAAACAACAACAACAAAACAAAGCAAACAAGAACAAAACAATAAAAGTCAGCAAGTCGGCTGCGATGAACCAAAATCTGATGATGTGGTTTCTGTATTTAAACAAAGTATATTTTATACAACATGACAGGTAAGCAAAAACACAGCATGGGTGAATCATGAGGCCATCAGTCGTTTTAACTACGTCTCACAACAAACATAACAACATTATTTTTCTTAACCGCTCCCCGCCCCTCTTTTTTGTTTCTGTTTACTTTTTTCCAGGGAAATCATCATATTCCACGGGAGGGATGCACGTTTGTCTGCCTGTGTATCCGTCTGTTACAAAACAGTACGATTTTCTCATCTGTAGCTTCACCAAAATATTGGGTCAATACACGCACAAAAAAGTGCCGAAATTCAACAGTTTTTGAGGAGGTTGTGTCGACAGCAATTTTCTCTGGATCTTACGACAACGTTCATGTCCGTTTTCACTGTTATGACAGTCTACAACGCTCCTTGTTTTACGTCAAGTTTATTTCATCTGACGCTTTTTCCTTCGAGAAATAGACACTCTGGATTTTCCTTTATATTCTTTTTAGCCCTTTGGCTCCGGCACCCTGTCCACCAGCATCCTGTACTGCCAATCATACTAGCAAAGCAAAAACTTAACCCTTTGATTCCCTCATCCTATCCACCAGATTCCTGCGGGAAGCTGGTTAAAAGGATGAGGGAGTCAAAGGGTTAAAATTTTTTGCAGTTAGTGGACAGGGTGCAGGAGACAAAGGGTTAATCATGAAAAGAAAGGCTGTTAGACTGGCTTGGTCATCCTGTATTTTACGCCTTACAAAAACTGTTTGGCCCACGTTTTTTGCCTCGTCTTGTTTCATCCATCAAGTTCGCGTTCTTGCTGTATTTCAGCTATTTCTGGGCTTGATGTATATGAATGCTGGAAGTCCTTTGATTCAGACAGTATGGAGTTCTACATACAGTGGATCTATAGAGAACTCAATCCTTCAGATGGTAACAGAATTCTACATAGGCTCAAACAATCAGAGGACATTTTTTTTAGGACCTAACCCTTCATTCAGACTACGAGACTAATACTGGAAGACGTAGCCGCACTCGAAGGCAGAATAGGTAGGCTGAACCTTCTCTATGAATAGTGTGCTCCTTCTATATCTTCAGTCAGAGTGTACGCTTAAAACTACACTACTGTGGTGTGGCCACCCTCTTCAGACAGTGTAGAATAAATCATACGTTAGAGTAACGTATAGTATCTATTCATATACTCCCTGGTCTTTTGCACTCAAGAGGTCTGGGGTATAAGTTTGTGTGAATGAAAGAACGAAAATAACTTTTGTCCTAAACAAATGTTTTAGCGCGAAATACAGGCTGCTGTATGTATGTATGTATGTATGTATATATGTATGTATGTATGTATGTATGTATGTATGTATGTATGTATGTATGCTTTGTATGTATGTATGAATGTATGTAAGTATACGTGTATGTATGTATGTATGTATGTATGTATGTATGTATGTATGTATGTATGTGTGTGTGTATGCATGTATGTATGTATGTATGTATGTGTGTGTGTAACTGTCTGTATTTTGTATTGCGTATCTGTTCAAGAGACTAGATTCTGACATAAAATTATGCCAGGGACATAAACCCCTTTGTTGCCGTGGGATCTTCAACGTGCATGAGAGCATGCTGCATACAAAACCGACTTTATTGTCTCATCCGAAAGACTAGCAGTCAGACCACCACTTTCAGACCCAGAATCAGGGTCGGGAGGGTGGGGAGGGAAGAAAAATTCCTGTCCGATCATCGGTTCGAATCCGGGGTTCTCGCCTCCTGGACAAGTGTTCTAACCACTAGGCCACACATTCCACTTCAGTTTCAGTTTCTCAAGATGACGTCTCCGCGCTCGGAACAAATTCCATATGAACTAACGTCACAGATGCCATGTGCATAGTAATCATGGCAATAGTTGTATATCAAAACAGACAGTATCTCTCTGTGTAAAGTTCCATAAGCTGCCTCAACTACACGTGGTCTGGAGTCAAAGACGATATTTTTATAACGTCTTTGTCTGGAGTTCAGAGTTTTGTTCAAGAGGGCTTGATACACTCGATCAATTCCATATACGCTCCGTCCGGATCTGCCAGAAAAATTATCTGGCACACTGTCTTAGCCTGCGCCAAACGCTGTGATCTGACAAGGTTTGGAAATGAGGGGGGAGGAGGGGAGACACAGCGACGTATGAAACATGAATATTACAGTGACATCACTAAAATGATGGGAACATTAAGATGGACACCGTACCGGCCAATCTGTAATGTTTCCGGCTGGGACTGAACTTTGATTAGTTATCAGCTCTCTCTCTCTCTCTCTCTTGTATGTGTGTGTGAGTGTGTCTGTCTCTATCTGTATGTCTGTCTGTCTCTATTTAATTATCTACCTACCTACCCACCTATCTACCAAACTACCTATCTATCTGTCAATCAGTCTGTCTGTCTGTCTGTCTATCTATCTATCTATCTATCTGTCTGTCTATCTGTCTACTTACCTATCTACCTATCTATCTATCTACCCATCCATCCATCCATCCATCTATCTATCTATCTGTCTATCTATCTATCTATCTATCTATCTATCTATTACGTACCCACCTACCTACCTACCTACCTACCTGTCTGTCCGTCCGTCCGTCCGTCCACCTACCTACCTACTCTACCTATCTATCTATCTATCTACAAGCCCACGTCTTGTGCAATGCCACGTGCTCTAGCCAGTAAGCCACACGTTCCACTTATTACAAGCTTTGTAGGTCATTACAGAAGGTAACTTTCCGTGTTATTTTTGAGCAGGCTGCCTCAGCGTCATGCAACGATACGGAACTATTTCTGCCGTAATGAAGTGACGCTCCCTCTTTCCTCTAACATTCAGGTCAGAGAGAGTATGAAGCGTGAAGCCTGCTTCTTTCTGTTTTGATTTTCTCCATGTCTGGCACTCGCTGGGTTGAAAGGAGAGAGGCAGGAGAGAGACGGGGAGAGAGAGAGAGAGGGAGAGAGAGAGATGGGGAGGGAGGGAGGGAGAGATAGAGATAGATAGATATAGATAGACACAGACAGACAGACAGATAGATAGATAGATAGATAGACAGAGAGAGACAGAGATAGGGGGGGGGAGGGAGGGAGGAATCGAGATAGAAAGATAGAGAGAGAGAGGGGGGCAGACAGCGAGAGAGACAGAGAAAGAGACAGACAGATAGAGACAGAGACATATACGTAGAGAATGTCTGCGTGTGTGTATGTGTATGTGTTTGTATGCGCGCGCGTAAGTGTGTGTGGTCAATTATTTCATGTGACAGGGTCGTAATGTGTGTGTGTGTGTGTGTGTGTGTGTGTGTGTGTGTGTGTGTGTGTGTGTGTGTGTGTGTGTGTGTGTGTGTGTGTGTGTGTGTGTGTGTGCGTGCGCGTGATATATTATATATATATATATATATATATATATATTATATATATAAGAGAGAGAGAGAGAGAGAGAGAGAGAATGTGTGTATGTGTGTGTGCGTGTTTGTGTACGCACGCGTGTGTGTGTGTATGTGTGCGTGTGTCTGTCTGTCTGTCTGTTTCTCCCCCTCTCCCCCCCCCCCCCCCATGGCCCACCTTTTTCTTATTCTGTTTTATACGTACATATATCTTTTTCTTTTACGACAGACATAGTCAGGGGTTGCCATCAAAAAGAAATGATGAAAGGACTACACCCAAGCCTGATAAATTACCTCCAACAGCTGCTTGACGTAACACTGCTATGGAGTATCACTCCTTCGCTGGTCCAGTCATACAGCTTCATGAAATATATGAATCAGTGGAGTGCTTTTTCACACAGTACTCGGTTGCTACGTTTGAGATGAATTCTGCAATTCTCCGGGGACTCCGGTTTTCCCTTCAGCCCCTTGGCTGTTGGTTTAGGATGTTATTCTTCCTATTCCAAGGTCAGACCGGATTGGTTGCACTAGGCACGATCCGTTTACATCAGCCATACCTCTTGATTATATATTTTCCTATTCAGTCAATCATATGCTTATATTTTCTCTGATGCATTATTTAACAGTAGGATCCTTTACATTCCAAACACTACTCTTAGCTAGTGCATCATACTTTCAGTTTTAGCCCTGGACCCACTTCAGGATAAAACAATATTAATATGGCATGACCACTTTTCAAATTGCAGAATTCATCTCACTTCCACTCTGACATCACATTTACTCAAAAACACGTTATGTTGTCATCTTAGAGAATTTATTCCTTTTCTTACACTGGACAGAGCAGCAGGGAAGTTTCAGTCTTTTTCTCCTAATTTTTGTATCTGGTGTTTGTGATCTTACGCTTGACAGAGGTCAGTTGGACGAAAATTTGCGCCTGTCTTGTCTTGTTGTATTAAATACGCGTTCTTGTTCTTTTTTTTCGTGTTTTATCTGGTTTATGTTTTACCTAGTCTATGTTTTATATATATATATATTTATGTATGTATGTATGTATGTATGTATGTATGTATCTATGTATATATTCAATAAATAAATAATTAAAGATCTGAAAATTTTGGATCTTAATCGCTACACGGCATCTGTGGCGTCTGTACATATGATTTCTTTCCCGAGCGATGAGATGCCATATTGAGAAACTGCGACTGAGACTCCCAAGCTGAATGTCTCATACTTATAGAGTTAGTGTACATGCCAGTCTGCATACAAGATATCTTTTTCTACCAGCACGATGGAAACAGACGTGTGCGTTTGATTATCACAACAAACAAGACCAGCAGCAGCGATTCATTCAATCTTCCATTTCGTTAAGAAGAAACACACACACACATACAAACACCAACGATCAAGAGAAAAACAAATATCCATATAGTAAGAGGAAGGAGCAGTATGCACAGTGGGGGAAAAAAGCAACAACAAACAACAACAACACAAAGAACAACAACAACAACAACCCTGTCGGCTGCGATCGTGATAAAGATGTTATCCAACATAATTGGCCGGCTATCTCTGATCTGCACATTCCAGAAGATCCCCCCCCCCCCCCCCCATGCAGACGAAGCGGTGCCAGAAACTAGGGAAAGTTTCAGGTCACCCACTGTCTCAAGTGCGCGTACGTGTGGATGGCGGATCAGACAGGCGACCCGGTTTTCAGTTCAAAAGGTTTAGATAAGACAAGAGAACTTGGGAGATAAGGTTCTCTGGTTTTTCAAGTGGCGTTGCGAGACCAAGTGGAGGGAAAGTACACAGTATTAATCACATACAGAATGAAAGACATGCAGACAGATAGAACGGAAGAAAGAAAGAAAAGAAGACAGAGAAAGAGAGAGAGAGAGAGAGGGTGAGTGAGAGAGACAGTGAGAGAGAGTGAGTGAGAGAGAATGAGAGCGACAGAGTGAGAGAGAGAGAGAGAGAGAGAGAGGGAGAGAGACAGTGAAAGAGAGAATGAAAGTGAGAGTGAGAGAGAAAAGAGAGAGAGAGAAAGAGAGGGAGAGAAAGAGAGAGTGAGAGTGAAAGTGAGAGAGAAAAGAGAGAGAGAGAAAGAGAGAAGGAGGGAGAGAAAAGAGAGAGTGAGAGAGAGATGAGAGAGAAGAGAGATGTGAGAGAGAGGAGAGAGTGAGTGAAGAGAGAAGTGAGAGAGGAATGAGAGTGAGAAAAGAGAGATGAGAGAGAAGAGTGAGAGAAGAGAGAGAGAGAGGTGAGAGAGAGTAAGAGTGGAAAAGTGAGAGTGACAGAAAAGAAAGAGGAGAGGAGAAAGAGAGTGAGAGAAAGAGAGAGTAGAGTGGAGAGAGAGTGAGAGTGAGAGAGAGAGAGAGTGAGAGTGAAAGAGTGAAAGTGAAAGAGTGAGAGTGAGAGAGAGTGAGACAGTGAGAGAGTCAGATTGTGGGAGAGGAGAGTGAGAGTGAAGAGAGAGAGAGAGAGAAAGAGAAGAGAGTGAGAGAGAGAGAAGAAAAGACAGACGGGGGGGGGGGGGGGAAGTCAGGAAATCACATCAATGTACTGACAGAAACAAACAAAAAACAAACAACCCAACAGCTACAGCAACAACAGATATGTAAGACAACAACAAGAGATATGAATAGCTACATAACAACACATATATAAGACACATAACTATAACAACACATACATATGATAGACAACTACAACAACCTATATATCAGATAAACTACAACAACAACATATCTGTTATGTGTGTGCTTGCGTACGTGCATGAAAGAGAGAGAGAGAGAGAGAGAGAGAGAGAGAGAGAGAGAGGAGCTAGAGAGACAGACAGACAGACAGACAGACAGAGAGAGAGAGAGAGAGTGAGAGAGAGAGAGTGTGTGTGTGTGTGTTCTTTCGTTCTTTGATTTAACGTCTTTTCACTATAAGTGATATTAGACGGGGGGAGGGGAGGGGGGGGGGAATAAAAAAGGAATAAATAAAATAAAATGTAGAACGATAGTTGGGCGGGTTGGATTGGGGCGGAGGGGAGATAGAGTAAAAAGACATAAATAAGTGGGAGAACAGGAAAATGGAACGAAAACATAACTCTAACAATTAACTTCAACAATATGAAGGGAAATTGTAACACTAATACACAAACCGCACAAAGTTAAAGTGTGTGTGTGTGTGCGTGTGTGCGTTGTGTGTGGTGTGTGTGTGTGTGTGTGTGTGTGTGTGTGTGTGTGTGTGTGTGTGTGTGTGTGTGTGTGTGTGCGCGCGCGCGCATGCGATATGTTTTAATCCGATCCAACGCGATGCGCACGTGTGTGTGTGTGTGTGTGTGTGTGTGTGTGTGTGTGTGTGGTGTGTGTGTGTGTGTGTGTGTGTGTGTGTGTGTGTGTGTGTGTGTGTGTGTGTGTGTGTGCTTGTTTGCTCTTGCTGAGTGCTCCTGTCGTGTACGCGAGTGCCTGAGAATGCATGTGCACGCACGCGCTTGCGAGTCTCTGAGTGTGTGTGTCTGCGTGTGTGTGAGCGTGTGTGTGTGTGTCTGTGTGTGGCTATGTGTGTGTTTGTATGTGTGTGTAATAAGTGAGTGAGAGAGAGCGAGAGAGAGAAAGAGAGAGAGAGAGAGTGAGAGAGGGCGAGAGAGAGAGAGAGAGAGAGCGAGAGAGAGGGCGAGAGAGCGAGAGAGAGTGTGTGCGTGTGTGTGTGTGTCTGTGTGTGTGTGAGTGTAAGTGTGTGCGTGTGCGCGCGCTCGTGCGTATGTGTGAGTGTGAGAGTGTGTGTGTGTGTGTTGTGTGTAAAACAGACAAGCAATTGGTTCAACGAAGCACGTGCAAACAGCAGTGCAGCAACGTGAACATTAAGATAATGCGACGGCTTTGTTGTCGGGGCCAAACCAAACACAATCCTGCAGCGAATGAGTACAACACACACACACACACACACACACATGTAGTGGAGACAGAAGGGACCCCCTCCAGTCAATTAATCCAATAATGACAACAATGATGACGACCACGACCAGATGCTGATGATGCTGTTGTTGATGATGATGATGATGATGATGATGATGATGATGATGAGGAGGAGGAGGAGGAGGAGGAGGAGGAAACTGAACCTGGCCGCAAATTATTCCAATGATGATGAGGAGGAGGAGGATAATAACGATGATGAAACAGAACCCTGCAGCAAATTATTCCAATGATGATGACGATGATGACAACAATAACAATAATGACATGCTTATTTACGCTGATTGCCTGAAGTAAAGGTGGAAAGGGGGTTATTTGGTTCGGGGGGATGGAGGACGACTGAACAGAAGTACCAGAAAACAAACTTCAACTAAGTAACATAACTCTTGAGAGTCACGGAGTTATCTCCCATGTAGAATTTCTCAAACCCAACACAGTTTGCACTACCCATTCAGCTAGCATAGACGCAGCCACAAAGCATAAAGTGGTAAGCTCAGAACATTCCTTAAAACAAACTTCGATCACGTGTCCATCAACCAACCAAAAACATAATGTACCCGCCAACAGGATTCAAACATACGCCCCCACCAGACATGACCGTTTCGCGTTCCAATGGCCAATTCTTTACACATTTTCATCACACAAACCGCTCGTTCATACCTAGATTAACCCTTTGACTCCCGCATCCTATCCACCAATTGCAAAAACTTAACCGTTTGATTCCCTCACCCTATGCAGGAAGCTGGTGGATAGGGTGAGGGAATGAAACGTTAAGTTTTTGCTTTGCTGGCAATGCTGGCAATGCAGGATGCTGGGGACAGGGTGAGGGAATCAAAGGGTTAAGTTTATGTTTCGCCAGCATGGTTGGCAATGCAGGATGCGGGTGGACAGGGTGTGGGAGTCAAATGGTTATTAATTAAGTGACCAGGTCAGAGTAGCTAGTGTAGCTTAATGGCCAAGTCTTGACGCCTTTCATCATCGAAACCGCTTGTCTATCATATCTAAATAATTGAGTTGTTCATACCTTACTAATTAAGTGACTGTGTCAGAATGGCCAGTGTTGCAAGCATCCCTAGTACAAACGAGACCAGACATACACCTACAAAAAAAAAAAAAAAAAAAAAAAAAAAAATCCGCACTTAACCACAGTGACTAACCCTGAACCAATGCCTGTTTTGACAAGCACCTTCTGGTTGCCTTGACCCCAAATGTAACTGAAATGGGACGGGTAGGGGATTGGGGATGGGGAAGGAATCGCCTTTCGTGGTTTGTTCATGACCTAAGTTAACACGAGCTCTGTGACCTCGCGGATCAAGCACTCACCTTGGGTGCCAGAAACCTAGGTTCAATTCCTGGTCGGACAGGGATCCCCCCCCCCACCCCCTTCCATCAGACCTTGTGAGGTGATCTGGGTGCTAGTCTTAAGGATGACGATAAACCGAGGTTCTGTGTGCAGCACTAATCTCTTGATAAAGCAATGAATGCATTTAGAGATCCTATGGCAGCAAAAGAGATACCTGGGAAAATTCCGTTCAAAATTTCCCGTCATAGGTATATTTCTTTGTCTCTGTCTCTCTCTCAACATATATATATATATATATATATATATATATATTTAATATACATATATACATACATATGTACATACATATATCTTCATGTAGAAAAAAGTAATGGATGGTTCTATACCATGGCAACGTTCCTTCCACACACACGCATGCACCCCTCCGTCCCCCACTTCAAACCAGAGGCTGGTATTTTACGTGGAAAACATCCGTTGTGACAAAAATTTATTCTAATTCAACTCACTTCAATCCAACATATTAAATATTGTGCGAACTCCGTCAGGTTAGTTGTTGGACATACTAAACTTCTGGTTATCCCTTTCCTCCAGGTCTGTGATCTTAAAGAAACTTGGTCACAGGAATGTGTTCAAAAGGAATTCACGGCACTGGGGCAGACCCATAAATGGTGCGTCCATACAAATGCAAAGTTTTGGTCTGGAAGCCACTTCGAGAATACGCAAAACTAAAAGATGGCATCGTCTAAATACGAAGAGAGATGGCGTCAACTAAATTCAACTATCAAACAGTAAGATAAGACAACAAAATGACTGACACAATATTTACTACATTTAGCAAGCAACTGTCGAGGCATTAGATCACACTACACTGTCGAAACACTGAATTATGCTATGAGGCTGTCGATTGACTCAGCCAGCTCATCTGAAGTGAATGAATACACCAGACAAACGAACAGTAATGTCGAACAGAAGTGAATACACATGTCAAACAAAAAACAAACAAACAGTAATATCAGAATACAAGAGAATAAATACGTTAGACAAAAATGAAAGAGTAAAAATGTCAAAACAGAAGTGAATAAACATGTAAAACAAACAACAATATCAGAACAAAAGTAAATAAACATGTCAAACAAACCTACAGAAATGTCACACCAAATGAATAACCATGTCACACAAACGAACAAACACATCAGCACAAAACTGAATAAATACGAATATGTCAAACAAAAGAACAATAATATCAGAACGGAACCCTATACGAGTTCATCAGAGGAGTGCAGCACGTACGAACCACGCTGCCTGCCCACCTGACATTCCCATCAAGATGGGGATTACATTCCTAAGTATCTTTACAGATGAAATGTCAAAATAATGCCTTTATTTTTAACTCAACCAATGCCTCGTCTCTACACAGTTTTAACTGCGTGCGTGCGCGCGCGCGCACGTGGGTGTGTAAGGGAGAGATGAGCGCGTAAAAGAGCAGAAAGAGAGAGTGTGAGAGACAGACAGACAGACAGAGAGAGATAGACAGGCAGACAGAGACAGAGAGAGAGAGAGAGAGAGAGAGAAGAGACAGAGAGACAGAGAGAGGATAGGGGAGAGAAGGGGTAGAGAAGACAGAGAGAAAGAGAGAAAAGAAGAGAAAAGATGAGGGAGAGGGAGAGAGAGAGAGAGAGAGAGAGAGAAACACAGAGAGAAAGAGAGAGAGACAGGGGAAAGAGAGAGGAGAGAAGAGAAGAGAGAATGGGAGAGAGAGACAGAGAGAATGAGACAGAGAGAGAGAGAGAGAGAGAGAGAGAGAGAGAGAGAGAGAGAGAGAGAGAGAAGGGAAGAGAAAAAAAAAAGAAAAAAGAGAAGAGACAAGAAGCAAGAGAGAGAACAGAAAGACGACGAACAGTGGAGAAAAAGGAGGCGAATCGATGTAGATGTCGTATAACTGAAAGTACATGTAAAGGGAACACGGGACCCAGTAATGGCTGATCCACCAGCAGCCTACAAGTCCCCAGGAACCCGTTTGCCACAGACAGTGGGGCCATGGGACATGGCGTTGTTTCTTTCATCCACCTGTTTCATTTCTGTTTATTTCACTCACTGTTTTCAACGGTGACGCTTAAAACTCTGTACTGATGATATAACATATAATGCAGGGAATGTGTCTTGTGCAAAGGTAATAACAACAAAAACTAAAACAACGAACAACCAAAACAAAACAAAATCCCCAGACAGTCAAGCCATTGTAATAATCTATCTTTTTACATGAATATTCTTACAAGTTCTTACAAATATTCTTTCCTCCACTTCAGGCCTGCCAGCTCGCTGTTGACCGTCAACTGTTTTCCTCCCCACAAAACCAACGAAGGTTAAGCAAAAATATGAAAGAAGAAGATTCTAACAGAAAAATCCAGATTTTCTTTTTTCTCAAGGTCATCGCTGAAGCTTGAAGAAGCTTCAGTTAAAACACAACTGATAGGCATCAAGGACAGTGGCAGACTGTCACCACAGTGCAAACATTTCAAATATTGCTGGAAATTCCTACGAAAATAAGACAGTGATATTCACACATCTTTCTCAAAAAGTGTTAATTACAGACATTTCACTGGTCAGTGTGACAGTGATGTTCACACATCTTTTTCAAAAAGTGTTGATTTCAAAACTTCTGGTCCATGTGATACTGATGTTTACACATCTGTTTTAAAAAAATGTTCATTACAGACATTTCAGTGGTCCATGTGACAGTGATGTTCACACATCTTTTTTTAAAAAGTGTTTGATTTCAGACACTTCACTGGTCAGTGTGATCTTGACCCATAAAGCCTTTACACATGCTCTACGCCTTGTCCAAGGGTGCTACGACTTCCAGCCTTAAGCATTCGTGACTCATTAATAGTACATAACTTTGACCCAAATCTGGGAGCAAACTGTGGAGTTTAAGCTAAAATTCTAGATTCACAATGAGAGCAGAACAAACACCGCCCATTAAAGTCAGGGTCCATAGGTCCCCTGCTAATCAGAGGGCATAATTCTTCTCCGAAGTGAATTGTGATCATGATCCAAAGGCACATCTGAGAAACTCCATCATATTCTGGTCAATCGCATACACGTGCGCGCGCACACACACGCGCGCACACACACGCGCGCACACACAAACACACACACATACACACACAACCTCCCACCAGTCATAAGAAACAAGCTCCCCTTTCAAAACTTAAAAGCCAAAGAAAGAAAACAAATATTACAACTACTTCAGATAAAAGCGTACATAACTAAGGAAAAGAATTCTGTACACTGACATAACTCAACAAATGGTTGAAGACAAAAACAAAAAACAAACTACAGTCATACGACGGTACACATCAATAGCACAGGTTTATATATATCACATAAAACCTTGGAGAACGGTTGAAGGGGGTGGGGAAAAAAAACAGCACACACAGTCAAAAAACGCTACACATCAATACTACAAGTTTGTATATATATTTTTATCATAAAACCTCGGAGAACCAACCGCAAAATCGCACGACGATCCTCGC
>CM060311.1:18753398-18755898 GCA_030674185.1 Monoplex corrugatus
GAAAGAGAGCGAGAAAGGGAGGGAGGGAGAGATAGAGAGAGGAGAGAGGAGAGAGAGAGAGAGAGAGAGAGAGGAGAGAGAGAGAGAGAGAGAGAGAGAGAGAGAGAGAGAGAGAGAGAATGAGTTTCCAACGGTAGAAGTTACTAGCAACAAAGACATTTTCAAACTTGCCATTGCTAATTTACACATCTGCCAAGAACTGAAAATAGAAACAAAAAATATATATCAGTAATAACATAAAACATGATACATCAGCAACTCAAAGAGTAACGACATCTGCTATTGCCTGAGTTGTCTCACAGACAAAACAGAAAAGCATATGCAGCAGGCAAAAAATTTAACGATTAATATCTGCGCGTGCGTGCGTGCTGCGTGTAGGGTATGTATGTGTGTGAAGAGAGAGCGAGCGAGCAAGCGAGCGAGCGAGAGAGTGTGTGTATGTGTGCGAGAGAGAGGAGAGAGAGAGAGAGAGAGAGAGAGAGAGAGAGAGAGAGAGAGAGAGAGAGAGGATATGTGTGTGTCTGTGTGCAGTGTGCACGACAGAGAAAGAGAAGGCGATAAAAAGAGAGAGGAAGGCCGGAAAAGACGGAGAAAGAGACAGAAGGTGTGTGTGTGTGTGTGAGAGAAAGAGAGAGAGAGAGAGAGAGAGAGAGAGAGAGAGAGAGAGAGAGAGTGAGAAAGAGAGAGAGACAGACAGACAGCGAGAGGATATGTGTGTGTCTGTGTGCAGTGTGTAAGACAGAGAGAGAGAGAAGGCGATAAACAGAGAGAGAGGAGGCTGGAAAAGATGGAGAGACATAGAGAGACATAGAGAGAGAGAGACATAGAGAAAGAGAGACAGAGAGAGAGAGGGGTGAGACAGAGAGAGAGAGGGGGGTGAGAGAGAGAGAAAGAGACAACACACACACACACACACAGACACAAACAGAGAGACAGACAGAGAGACAGTGAGAGGATATGTGTGTGTCTGTGTGCAGTGTGTAAGACAGAGAGAGAGAGAAGGCGATAAACAGAGAGAGGGAGGCTGGCAAAGACGGAGAGAGAGAGAGAGAGGAGAGAGAGGAGAGGAGAGAGAGAGAGAAGAGACAGAGAGGAGGGTGGAGACAGAGAGAGAGAGAGAGTGAGAGAGAGAGAGACAGACAGACACAGACAGACAGACAGACAAACAGACACACAGAGACAGAGAAAGAGCATCCATCATTATTATCTCTGATCTCCTAACCCACCCACCCCCTCCATCCCTCCCACCCTCTCAATATCTGATCCGACAACTCAAAAAGTGATTCAGATTTAATTAAACAACGCCATAGCAGTTACAGAGTTCAAGACGGACAGCATAGTCAGAAATGTCATAGCCCAACACGCGATGCCATGTGAGGGGAGGTGATATCTGAGTCATTTCAGATAATGTCGAACAGACAAGTCAGAATGTCATATGCCTCAACACGCGGATGATGTGGGGGAAAACTTGTCTTCGATTTCCAATAATTGCTGACAAAAAGCACGGTCCATTTTTGTCCTTGCAGTAAGTAAACTGTCTTCGACTTCACATAAGTTTGTGACATAAAAGCTACGGTTCAATAATTCCATCATTTCCTTTCCTTTAAAAATCCTAAAACATATTATCTCAGTTAACAGTGTCATGAAGTCTACCGAAGTAGAAATGTCAGACTGCCTATTAATGTCGCGTGTATCTATGCAGGATTCCAGAGTGCGTAACAATGGCAGAATGTCACTGTGCCTATCATATCAGAATATTACTATGCTTATCACGTCAGAATGTCACTGTGCTATCACATCAGAATGTCAATGTACCTATCATATCAGAATGTCAATGTACCTATCACATAAGAATGTCACTGTGCCTATCACATCAGAATGTCAATGTGTCTATCACATCAGAATGTCACTATGCCTATCACATCATAATGTCACTATGCCTATCACATCATAATGTCACTGTGTCTATCACATCATAATGTCACTGTGCCTATCACATCAGAATGTCACCGTGTCCATCATAACACAATGTCACTGTGCCTATAACAACAGAATGTCACTGTGTCTATCATCACATCAGAATGTCACCGTGCCTATCACATCAGAATGTCACCGTGCCTATCACATCAGAATGTCACTGTGCCTATTACATCATAATGTCACAGTGCCTATAACAACGGAACGTCACTGTGCCTATCACATCACAATGTCAGTGTCTATCATAACACAATGACACTGTGTCTATCACATCAGTTTGTCACTGTGCCTATTATGTCAGATTGTCACTGTGCCTATCACATAAGAATGTCACTGTGCCTATTATGTCAGACTGTCACTGTGCCTATCACATAAGAATGTCACTGTTCCTATTATGTCAGATTGTCACTGTGCCTATCACATAGGAATGTCATTGTTCCTATTATGTCAGGTTGTCACTGTGCCTATCACATAAGAGTGTCACTGTTCCTATTATGTCAGATTGTCACTGTGCCTATCACAT
>CM060311.1:18760898-18770898 GCA_030674185.1 Monoplex corrugatus
AGGCTATCATAGTACTGCACCAGGCTATCATAGTACTGTACCAGGCTATCATAGTACTGCACCAGGCTATCATGTACTACCAGGCTATCATAGTACTGTACCAGGCTATCATAGTACTGTACCAGGCTATCATAGTTACTGCACCAGGCTATCATATATACTGCACCAGGCTATCATAGTACTGCACCAGGCTATCATAGTACTGTACCAGGCTATCATATACTGCACCAGGCTATCATATACTGCACCAGGCTATCATAGTTACTGCACCAGGCTATCATAGTACTGCACCAGGCTATCATAGTACTGTACCAGGCTATCATAGTATACTGCACCAGGCTATCATAGTACTGTACCGGGTATCATAGTACTACACAGGCTATCATAGTACTGCACCAGGCTATCATAGTATACTGCTACCAGGCTATCATACTTAGGTATACTGCACCAGGCTATCATAGTACTGTACCAGGCTATCATAGTTACTGCACCAGGCTATCATAGTACTGCACCAGGCTATCATAGTATACTGCACCAGGCTCTAGTACTGTACAGGTATATATACTGCACCAGGCTCTATAATATACTGCACCAGGCTATCATAGTACTGCACCAGGCTATCATAGTATACTGCACCAGGCTATCATAGTACTGCACCAGGCTATCATAATATACTGCACCAGGCTATCATAATATACTGCACCAGGCTATCATAGTACTGCACCAGGCTATCATAGTACTGTACCAGGCTATCATAGTATACTGCACCAGGCTATCATAGTACTATACCATGTATCATATATACTGCACCAGGCTATCATAGTATACTGCACCAGGCTATCATAGTACTTACCAGGCTATCATAGTATACTGCACCAGGCTATCATAGTACTGTACCAGGCTATCATAGTATTACTACCAGGCTATCATATTACTGCACCAGGCTATCATTAGTACTGCACCAGGCTATCATATGTACTGCACCAGGCTATCATAGTACTGCACCAGGCTATCATAGTTACTGCACCAGGCTATCATATAGTACTGCACCAGGCTATCATAGTATACTGCACCAGGCTATCATAGTATACTGCACCAGGCTATCATAGTATACTGCACCAGGCTATCATATATACTGCACCAGGCTATCATAATATACTGCACCAGGCTATCATAATATACTGCACCAGGCTATCATAATATACTGCACCAGGCTATCATATATACTGCACCAGGCTATCATAGTACTGACCTATCATACCAGGCTATCATAGTATACTGCACCAGGCTATCATAGTACTGTACCAGGCTATCATAATATACTGCACCAGGCTATCATAATCATACTGCACCAGGCTATCATATTACTGCACCAGGCTATCATAGTACTGCACCAGGCTATCACAGTACTGTACCAGGCTATCATAGTACTGCACCAGGCTATCATATATATACTGCACCAGGCTATCATAATATACTGCACCAGGCTATCATAGTACTGTACCAGGCTATCATAATACTGCACCAGGCTATCATAGTACTGCACAGGCTATCATAGTACTGACCAGGCTATCATAGTACTGACCAGGCTATCATAGTACTCACCAGGCTATCATAGTATACTGCACCAGGCCATCATAGTACTGTACCAGGCTATCATAGTACTGCACCAGGCTTATGTCATACACCAGGCTATCTAGTACTGCACCAGGCTATCATAATATACTGCACCAGGCTATCATAGTACTGCACCAGGCTATCATAGTACTACACCAGGTATCATAGTACTTACACCAGGCTATCATAGTACTGCACCAGGCTATCATAGTACTGCACCAGGCTATCATAGTACTGACCAGGCTATCATAGTACTACCAGGGCTATCATAGATACTGCACCAGGCTATCATAGTACTACCAGGCTATCATAGTACTGCACCAGGCTATCATAGTACTGTACCAGGCTTATCATAGTACTGCACCAGGCTATCATAGTACTACACCAGGCTATCATAGTACTGCACCAGGCTTTTCATAGTACTAACCAGGCTATCATAGTACTGCACCAGGCTATCATAGTACTGCACCAGGCTATCATAGTACTACACCAGGCTTATGTACTCACCAGGCTATCATAGTATACACCAGGCTATCATAGTACTAGCACCAGGCTATCATATATACTGCACCAGGCTATCATAGTATACTGCACCAGGCTATCATAGTACTGCACCAGGCTTCTATCTAACAGCGTACTAGTACACACAGGCTATCATATACTACACCAGGCTATCATAGTACTACAGGCTATCTGACACAGGCTATCATAGTACTACACCAGGCTATCATAGTACTGCACCAGGCTATCATAAGATACTACACCAGGCTATCATAGTATACGGTCATGTACTACAAGGCTATCATAGTACTACACCAGGCTATCATAGTACTGTACCAGGCTATCATAGTACTTCACCAGGCTATCATAGTACATACCAGGCTATCATAGTACTGCACCAGGCTATCATAGTTACTGTACCAGGCTATCATAGTACTGACCAGGCTATCATATACTGCACCAGGCTATCATAGTTACTATTCCAGGCTATCATAGTACTGCACCAGGCTATCATAGTACTGCACCAGGCTATCATAGTATACATTACCAGGCTATCATAGTATACATTACCAGGCTATCATAGTATACATTACCAGGCTATCATAGTACTGCACCAGGTTATCATAGTACTGCACCAGGCTATCATAGTATACATTACCAGGCTATCATAGTATACATTACCAGGCTATCATAGTACTGCACCAGGCTATCATAGTATGCACCAGGCTATCATAGTATACATTACCAGGCTATCATAGTATACTGTACCAGGCTATCATAGTACTGCACCAGGCTATCATAGTACTTACCAGGCTATCATAGTACTGACCAGGCTATCATAGTATACATTACCAGGCTATCAAGTATACATTACCAGGCTATCATAGTATACTGTACCAGGCTATCATAGTACTGCACCAGGCTATCATAGTATACATTACAGGCTATCATAGTATACATTACCAGGCTATCATAGTATACATTACCAGGCTATCATAGTACTGCACCAGGCTATCATAGTACTGCACCAGGCTATCATAGTATACATTACAGGCTATCATAGTAACATTACAGGCTATCATAGTATCATTACCAGGCTATCATAGTACTGCACCAGGCTATCATAGTACTGCACCAGGCTATCATAGTATACATTACAGGCACATTATACATTACAGGTATCATATGTAACTACAGGCTATCATAGTACTGACCAGGCTATCATGGAGGTATAAGTACTCAGGCTATCATAGTACTGACCAGGCTATCATAGTACTGCACCAGGCTATCATAGTATACATTACCAGGCTATCATAGTATGCACCAGGACATAATACACACTAGTACTGTACCAGGCTATCATAGTACTGCACCAGGGACTATACCATCATAGTACGTACGTAAGGCGGTTTGTATTAACAGGCTATCATGATATCACAGGCATCATAGTACTGTACCAGGCTATCAAACTACATACATGTACAAGGCTTCATGAGTACTGTACAGGATCTAGTACTGAAGCTATCAAGTATGAGGCAAAGTATTCAGTAGGGTGCGGATGAGGGACCAGTACATATGGGGTGTTCCAGAGGGAGTTTTCAGGGACAATTCTCGTGCACCTAATTGAAAACAATTGTAAGTAGGGGATTTGAGTACACAACCTATAGCTGCAAAGTTCGATGTGGGGAAGAGTGAGGGTGGTTGGGTGGGGAGAAGGGACCTATGAAACACAATATGGGGAAGAGTGAGGGTGGTTGGGTGGGGAGAAGGGACCTATGAAACACAATATGGGGAAGAGTGAGGGTGGTTGGGTGGGGAGAAGGGACCTATGAAACACAATGTGGGGAAGAGTGAGGGTGGTTGGGTGGGGAGAAGGGACCTATGAAACACAATATGGGGAAGAGTGAGGGTGGTTGGGTGGGGAGAAGGGACCTATGAAACACAATATGGGGAAGAGTGAGGGTGGTTGGGTGGGGAGAAGGGACCTATGAAACACAATGTGGGGAAGAGTGAGGGTGGTTGGGTGGGGAGAAGGGACCTATGAAACACAATATGGGGAAGAGTGAGGGTGGTTGGGTGGGGAGAAGGGACCTATGAAACACAATATGGGGAAGAGTGAGGGTGGTTGGGTGGGGAGAAGGGACCTGATGAAACACAATATGGGGAAGAGTGAGGGTGGTTGGGTGGGGAGAAGGGACCTATGAAACACAATATGGGGAAGAGTGAGGGTGGTTGGGTGGGGAGAAGGGACCTATGAAACACAATATGGGGAAGAGTGAGGGTGGTTGGGTGGGGAGAAGGGACCTATGAAACACAATATGGGGAAGAGTGAGGGTGGTTGGGTGGGGAGAATGACCTATGAAACACAATATGGGGAAGAGTGAGGGTGGTTGGGTGGGGAGAATGACCTATGAAACACAATATGGGGAAGAGTGAGGGTGGTTGGTGGGGTGGGAAGAGTGAGGGTGGTTGGGTGGGGAGAGAATGGACCTATGAAACACAATTGGGGAAGAGTGAGGGTGGTTGGGTGGGGAGAAGGGACCTATGAAACACAATATGGGGAAGAGTGAGGGTGGTTGGGTGGGGAGAAGGGACCTATGAAACACAATATGGGGAAGAGTGAGGGTGGTTGGGTGGGGAGAAGGGACCTATGAAACACAATGTGGGGAAGAGTGAGGGTGGTTGGGTGGGGAGAAGGGACCTATGAAACACAATATGGGGAAGAGTGAGGGTGGTTGGGTGGGGAGAAGGGATCTATGAAACACAATGTGGGGAAGAGTGAGGGTGGTTGGGTGGGGAGAAGGGACCTATGAAACACAATGTGGGGAAGTGTGAGGGTGGTTGGGTGGGGAGAAGGGACCTATGAAACACAATGTGGGGAAGAGTGAGGGTGGTTGGGTGGGGAGAAGGGACCTATGAAACACAATATGGGGAAGAGTGAGGGTGGTTGGGTGGGGAGAAGGGACCTATGATACACAATGTGGGGAAGAGTGAGGGTGGTTGGGTGGGGAGAAGGGACCTATGAAACACAATATGGGGAAGAGTGAGGGTGGTTGGGTGGGGAGAAGGGACCTATGAAACACAATATGGGGAAGAGTGAGGGTGGTTGGGTGGGGAGAAGGGACCTATGAAACACAATGTGGGGGAAGAGTGAGGGTGGTTGGGTGGGGAGAAGGGACCTATGAAACACAATATGGGAAGAGTGAGGGTGGTTGGGTGGGGAGAAGGGACCTATGAAACACAATATGGGGAAGAGTGAGGGTGGTTGGGTGGGGAGAAGGGACCTATGAAACACAATATGGGGAAGAGTGAGGGTGGTTGGGTGGGGAGAAGGGACCTATGAAACACAATATGGGGAAGAGTGAGGGTGGTTGGGTGGGGAGAAGGGACCTATGAAACACAATATGGGGAAGAGTGAGGGTGGTTGGGTGGGGGAAGGGACCTATGAAACACAATATGGGGAAGGTGAGGGTGTTGGGTGGGGAGAAGGGACCTATGAAACACAATATGGGGAAGAGTGAGGGTGGTTGGGTGGGGAGAAGGGACCTATGAAACACAATGTGGGGAAGAGTGAGGGTGGTTGGGTGGGGAGAGGGACCTATGAAACACAATGTGGGGAAGAGTGAGGGTGGTTGGGTGGGGAGAAGGGACCTGTGAAACACAATGGGGAAGAGTGAGGGTGGTTGGGTGGGGAGAAGGGACCTATGAAACACAATGTGGGGAAGAGTGAGGGTGGTTGGGTGGGGAGAAGGGACCTATGAAACACAATGTGGGGAAGAGTGAGGGTGGTTGGGTGGGGAGAAGGGACCTATGAAACACAATATGGGGAAGAGTGAGGGTGGCTGGGTGGGGAGAAGGACCTATGAAACACAATGTGGGGAAGAGTGAGGGTGGTTGGGTGGGGAGAAGGGACCTATGAAACACAATATGGGGAAGGTGAGGGGGTTGGGTGGGAGAATGGACCTATGAAACACATGGGAAGTGAGGGTGTTGGTCGAGAGGGACTATGACACAAATCTGAACACGGAAAATTGAAACACTAGATAGGTAGCCAACAAACAGGATTTTAATGTTGAGTGCAGGACTGAACTTGAGATATCAGATTTCGAGTTCACGACTCTATCAAAAGAACCAACCAGCCCAAGAAATAGTTCTAATCCAAGTTATCATAGAGTACTGCACCAACGTAGCTTGACAAACATCAGTGCCCATAACAGTCAATATAGTATCAAGAACAGCAGATGGAAAACACTGATCTGTCGAGGTCAAAAGCTGGTTTATCTCCAGCTTGTTACTTATTCAATGAGCAGAGACAAGCACTAGGCTGCTTACTGGTGTATGGTGATATGGTAACACAGTACTGACAAGGTAGAGGCCCTGGGTACGACCTTCAGGCGGACTACAATTCCAATATCCCCTGCAGGCTGGTTGGCTCTGTGGACTAAGATCTCACGGCCATCTCATGTCTCGTGTTCAACTATAGCCTGCCACATAAAAACTGACCTGTAGGCTGCCTATCTTAATGTTTCAATTCTTCTTGGTGATGTCAACTGAGTGTTTTGTAGGTCTTATCCCTCCATCCCCCCATCCCCAACCCATGAGCCTTCGGTTTTGTGCAGGCTCAAGAAGTCTGCCAGATACTTACCGCCCCACCCTCGAATATACGTCCACAGTCTGGGATCTGCACAAATAGTAGAACGAAATCTCGCTTGAAGCAGTCCACAGACGAGCAGCCAGATATATCAACAACTCTCGTCATCATCATCATGTGCCCTGCCGCATGGCGTTGACGATCAGGGCACTCCATATGTATCTATCCTTTGTCGCTGCAAGTACCTCTCCCACCTTGTCTGTCTTCATCCACTGCGAAGGTCCGTCCAAAATTTTCTCCCTGGTTCTACCTGATGCTTTTTTTCCCTCCAATTTTCCTGTTGTGAGTAGGTGCTCTAATTTCTCTTGCCTCATAAAATGTCCTATAAATGTACCAACAATTACAGAGACAAAGATCTTGGCACTGTTAACACCAAGCTCAAAAATCTTGAATGGACCAGCTTGGAAGAAGAAACAACTATGCTATACATGACAAAAAAACAACAAGGTAGACATTAATCCAGCTGACTTTTTCAAGCACTCTGACTCAATAACCCAAAGACCCCACCGACTTTACCAAGAGCAGACTTAACCACCCATCAAAGTTCCAGTCTTTTCCCCAGACCATTTCTGAGTGGAACAAACTCCCAGTCACCACCACCACGGTCTCCACCCTTTAGTTGTTCACATCAGGGCAAAGTAGCAGAAATCTCCTGCAACCACCGCCCAGCAACCCATGAAACCTAATGTTTTGTACAAACTTTTAATTCTCAGTCTTTAGCCAGAGCTACTAAGTACTGGCTTTTATCAAATCCAAGTGCGACCGCCCGTGTTCAAGCAAATAGGGGCTTTCGTTATCCCCCACTTCGATTGGCACAGATCACAACCAACAGCGTACTGACTGTCACGCACGACCTCAAATGTTCTAAAGGACCCAGTCTTTTGGTGGAAGAAGAAGAAGAAGAAGAAGAAGAAGAAGAAGAAGAAGAAGAAGAAGAAGAAGAAGAAGAAGAAGAAGAAGAAGAAGAAGAAGAAAGATCGTGATGATGATCATGATCATGATGATCATGATGAAGATGTGGATGGAGCGTACATGGAATTGCCTCAACGTGATGAATCTCTCTCCAACCACCTCTGAACTCTGAAGCGCATCAGTCCGCATACTGGTCCGCACGACATAAACCACTAAGCATTTACCATGTCGACATAAACCACTAAGCATTTACCATGTCCACATAAACCACTAAGCATTTACCATGTCCACATGAACAACTGACATATCAAAGCACAGCAGCATATGTAGCACCACAGCTTATCGTCTGACAAGCATCGTCCACAAAACCAGCCTGCAAACTAAACAGAGCGCCGCTTCAAACATATGGGATGACATGAACGGACCTGTAACGAAAGCTGAGCTTATCGCCTGTGTGCATCTTCGCACGAACAAAAAGACAGGCAGCACGCCGCTAACTAAACGTCGATGTACCTTGGAACTAAAATTCACCACAGGGGGATAGCGAGTCCTCTCTGACTGCCGCGTAGTCCGGCATAAGATGGGACTACTGATAGGAACATGTATTGTGATGCCTGATGGTTCCAGTGATAGCGGGGTGGCCGTGAATACCGTCCATCACTGCGTAACCTTTCTTTTTCTCCTTCTCCTTTAACCCTTTGACTCCCGCACCCTGCATTTCCAACCATGCTAGCCAAGCAAAAACAACCCTTTGACTCCCTCAATCTTTCCGCCAGCTTCCACTGAGAAGCTGATTGAATGGGTGAAGGAGTCAAAGGGTCAAGTTTTGAAAGTTGGTGGATAGGGTGCGGGAGTCAAAGGGTTAACTCCATGAAGTCACTGAGGCCCCGCAGTAAAGAACTGTCCACCAGACTCCTCCAGCTCTGTCGGTTGTGTGCCAAAGCCTGGGCCTCTGCAAATGGTTAACAGAGATGTCCTCTACTACTGGAGACTATTTAATTTAACCCAGTACTCCTTGCCGCATGTGAGGAAGTACACCCACACACCCACACACACACACACACACACAAAACCGATCTGGAGAGGGATGGGCTCCGCAAGGTCCGACTTGCCCAAGGCATACGGCCGCCATATGAAACCTTTAAAGCAGATAAAGTGTCCGGCCCCGCCAGCGCCCAGGGGTTCACTGCAATTTGGCCAAGTCATTTCAATGACAGACTGATACAAAGATAAACACAAAACCCATACTATGATGGCACCAGGTAGGCCCTGGGAGAAAATACTGGACGCACTTTCGCAGTGGATGAAGACAGACAGGGTGGGAGATGATGCACTTGCAGCGACAAAGGATAGCTTTATAATTTATATGGAGGGCCATGATTGCCAACGCCATGCGACAGGGCACATGATGCTGATGCTGATTATGTTGGCTAGGACCTCAAGACTTTGCCAGCGCAAAGCGTTTACGGGCAGGCTTATGGATTATGCCATGATTATCATTTTGGATCTTCTTAATCACGTGGAATCTGTGGCGTCAACTCTTTTTTTTAGAATCTATTCCAAGCACCAAGACGCTATCTTGATAAACTGAAGCTGCAATTTACGGTTATTGGGCAGCCTCAATATGATAGATAGAAAGAAAGAAAGAAAGAAAGAAAGATAGATAGATAGATAGATAGATTAGATTAGATAGAAAGATAGACAGATAAATACATAGAGATAGCCAGACAGACAGATAGATTAGATTATAGATAGGTAGATAGAGATTAGATTAGATCAAATAGATAGATAGACAGACAGACAGTCAGATAGATAGATAGATAGATAGATAGATAGATAGATAGATAGACAGATTAGATTAGAGAGATAGATATATAGATAGTTATATTAGATTAGATTAGACAGATAAATAGATTAGAAAGAAAGATAAAAAGATAGAGCAGAGAGACTGACTATAAAAGATAGAAAGATACATAAATAAGATTAGATAGATAGATGGATAGATAGACAGAGACAGACAGACAGATAGATAGATAGATAGATAGATAGAGAGACAGAGAGAGAGACAGAGACAGAGATATCTATACTAAATATAGATATAAATATACAGATATAGATGAAATCTTGCCAGTACCGTTTGGGACTCACACTAGACGGTATTTGCAAAGTAGCGCATGTGATCATCTGAGTGCTGGAATCTACAGTATAAGTAAAGTCTCTTATATTGCTGTAATATTTGGCCGTGGATGCCGAAAACTGATCTCTCCCATGTTGTTACAAATTACTTTGTACTTGTACTAGCTGTAGTAGGACTAGCAG
>CM060311.1:18775898-18805898 GCA_030674185.1 Monoplex corrugatus
AGGAGTGGTGGTGGTGGTGATGATGGTGGTGGTGGTGGTGGTGGTACGGTGTGCGTATTGACATTCTGGCAACCAGCACAAACCTCGTAGTGTAGTGGCATAACCGCCACTCGCTTGCTTGCTTGCTTGCTTGCTTGCTTTCGTTGTGGGTCCCTCCGAAATGGGATGGCAAAAGTTGAGAAGTCTATCTCTTATTTCGCCACGGGAGACCGGCGCTGGTTTTCCGTCCTATCTGTACCTTCACTTCTACGTCTACCCGAGCATCCACATCGGGTGGGGGGTTGTTTCATCATTACGCCCATAGAGATAATAATCATCTGTATATGGTCACTAAATGAATCTAGTTTCTCAAAGGCTTCATAATGTTATTGTTATTTTCGTTTAAAGCCCAGCCCACTGCGTAGAGCCATATCAATCTATAACTGTTTCAATCCACACAATATTTTAACAGGAAAAAAAAAATTCAGTACGCATGTCAATGCATTCACGCACATAATCTAAGGAGATGCCTGCCCCTGGCGTTGACCACTCCGTCCAATCTATCACTCAGGGGATATAAAAACATACCTTAATACAAACCTAAACATAACTACAGAGAAAAGCATATATAAAAACGGGCCTAAATTACCTAAAATTGCTTCCGCGTATATCACTTCCCCTGCACTTAAAACATTTACCCAATTATCAATCCTAAGAGAAAGTACATAACACTTTCCTAAAAGAAAGTACGTAAGACTTTATCGAATTCATACAGGCAAAGGGACCAGCACGGCAGAAAATGATAGGAAGAAATGACAGAAAGCAAAGGAAAAGGCAGAAACAAAGACAGTGACAGAAAAGTAGAAATTCCTAGCACAGAATTTCCGGAAGATGCGGAAACTATTTATACTCAGAGCCCCTGGCATCCCCACGGGGGAGGTGTCATAACGTAGCGCAGTCACATTTAAACGATTGCACAATCATATCTAAACCATTGCTGGAATGATTCTAAATCAGTTCTTAATGGTTGACTATCAGTACTAAACGGCTGTAGCGTATGAATAGTTGATATCAGTACTAAATGGTTGTAGGTTCTGAATGGTTTCATAATACTGCACTATCGCATCTAAATGGCTGCATACTCAGGTCTGAACGGTCGCAGACTAATGTCCTAAGGGTTCTAAATCAGTTCTGAGATTTAATGGTTGTATATCTGTTCTACGTGTAAATGGTTATGTGATCAGTGTAAATGATTCCGAATCAGTTCCTCGCGTTTCCAAATATATTCTACATAGTTTTGAAACGGTTCTAAATGGCTGCAGAATCATGTTCAAACGTCTGAATGACACAATAATAATAATAATAATAATAATAATGATAAATAATAATAATAATGAAATAATAATAATAATAATAATGATAATAACAATAACAATAATAATAATAATAATAATAATAATAAATAATAATAATAATAATATAAAGTGCATTTTAGGACGCTTGCTCCCTCGGAGAGCTCCAAGCGCCACTTCAATTTCTTAAGAAGGCAAGAATATTTACATGTTTCAAATGATTGCACAAACCACTGTAAATAACCGCGTAATCATATTCAAATAATTGTATAGTCAGGTTTAGATGTTCGATTAATGCTTCTAATCAATTACATTCAGTTCTAAATAGTTGTAAAATCTGATTTGATTAAATAGTCAAGTGTAAATTATCGCATTTTCATACCTATGTGGTTGCATAATGTTATAGATACTGCAATCACTTCGTCACTGTTAAATCTTGAATTCCACCTAAATAGTTTCTCAGTTCCTTTTACGTAGGGTTTCTTATCATCAAACTTGTTTCCAAAATATGAGTACAAGCACAATTCAAACCAAAGAAAGTATAAATCCCTGCATCACATTGTTTCCACACAATTCAAATAACTGGTGAGTGTATTAGCGCAGCAATCATGTTATTAATTCTTAATTTCACAAATAGAATTTTCAAATCTCATTATAAAGTTTAGCATAATTTCTTTATTAATTCTCAAATTCACAAATACAATTTTCAAATCTCATTACAACTTTAGCATAATTTCTCTTCCACAGAAGGTAGGAGACAAATGGCACCGTCAAAATGTTTGTGGGGAGTTGCAGAGGCCTGATAGGACGTACAATGACTGATCTCAAACTGAAGATGGTGATGAAACATGTCTCTTACATCTCCAGAGGTAAATGTGAGCTGTCAGCTGTACGCCTCTGTTGCACAGTTCACAAGGTGAACTCTGACAGGATACATTTACAACACGTCTTTTCTCCCAATTTAATAATCTACACATGCGTGCACAAGCATGGGCGTGCTCTCTCTCTCTCTCTTTTCTTCTTCTTCTCTCTCGCGTGTGCAAGAGACAGAGAGAGGGGGGACAGGGAGGGAGGGGGTGAGAGAGAGGCAGACAGACAGACAGACAGATAGACAGAGGAGAAGCAGCATTAACCCTTTGACTCCCCACACCCTATCAACCAGCATCCCGCATTGTCAACCATGCCAGCAAAGCAAAAAACAACCCTTTGATTCCCTCACCCTATCCAACAGCTTCCTGCAGGAACTGGTAGATAGGGTGAGGGGAGTCAAAGAGTTACATTTTGCAGTTGGGGAATAGGGTGCGAGAGTCAAAGGGTTAAACAAAAACTCACAAATGGTCAAGCCATTGTAATAATTCTTTCATCTAAAAATTATTAAAAAAACATCCAGATTTCATACTTCTCAAGGGCAATATGACCTTGAAGAATCACCAGACGAAAAGAAACACGATGTGAAGCGACAGCAATGCTAGGCTGTCACAACATTGAAAAACAGATTGAAAATATACTCAAAAATTCCCAAGAAACCGTTTTTCGTACTCCTTCCTCCAAAAGTGTTGATTTTAGGCACTTTGTTTTTTGTCCCAGTGACCATCACCTCAGCGCTATGTCTTCCAAAAATACATTTTTTCAGCTTCTCAACGATCCACACCTTTAACGCAAATTTAGTAAAGATTCGTCCAGAAAGAACTGTGAGAATCTTGGTAACACACTTCAGACACACAGACAGACACACAAACAGACACACACCGATCTCCGGTCGATAAAAAACAATCTCACCCTTCCCTCTTTTTTAATTTTTTTATTTTTAAGGGAATCTAAATAAAACTCTTTAAAAACTGAGGACATTAATATACATCAGTCAAAATAACCACAAAACCGACGGCTCCCGAAATAAGACCGAAACCACAAAGACATAAACAAACCACACACACACACAGACACACAGACACACACACACACACACAGACACACACACACACACACACACACACACACACACACACACACACACACACAATTAAGTTGATCGAGGGAAAAAAGTCTGACGTAGGGAAATGAATGGATACAGTCTGTTCACCCATCTGACTGATGATACTGATGAAGATGGAGCAGTCTATTTTTTCCCCCCTTTCCTGCCACATAAGTCTCATCCCTATTCTAGCACTCGTGTTATATATACAAGTTCAGAGTACGTTCAAGTGCGATTCACCACATTCTGACAGTCCTATATGCGCGCTCCATCGAAATCTGCCAGCACACTCCTTAAGCCTCCGCATAACCCTATCCGCTGACAAGGTCTTGAAATGGGAAGGGGCGGGGGTGGGTGGGTGGAGAGGGTGGAAGATCTATGGCACACAAAGCTCGACTCCACCGCAAGTTCCAACTGATGCCACCACCACTAACCAGTCCCTGGGGACAAAGGCACCACACAGCTGATCACACATACTGAAGCGAGTTCATCTTTATGAGTGTTAATAAGTGGAGCCATTCCTCCAGGACTGTGAGAGCTACCGGTCGCCGGGGGAAAAGATCTGGCCGACACCCTTAACCCTTTGACTCCCTCACCCTGTCCACCAGGACCCTGCATTGCCAACCATGCTTGCAAAGCAAAAATTTAACCCTTTGACTCCCTCGCCCTGTCCACCAGCACCCTGCATTGCCAACCATGCTTGCAAAGCAAAAATTTAACCCTTTGACACCCTCGCCCTGTCCACCAGCACCCTGCATTGCCAACCATGCTTGCAAAGCAAATATTTAACCCTTTGACACCCTCGCCCTGTCCACCAGCACCCTGCATTGCCAACCATGCTTGCAAAGCAAAAATTTAACCCTTTGACACCCTCGCCCTGTCCACCAGCACCCTGCATTGCCAGCCATGCTTGCAAAGCAAAAATTTAACCCTTTGACACCCTCGCCCTGTCCACCAGCACCTGCATTGCCAACCATGCTTGCAAAGCAAAAATTTAACCCTTTGACACCCTCGACCTTGTCCACCAGCACCCTGCATTGCCAGCCATGCTTGCAAAGCAAAAAGTTAACCCTTTGACTCCCTCGCCCTGTCTACCAGCTCCTTGCAGGAAGCTGGTGGATAGGGTGAAGGCGTCAAAAGGTTAACCCAGTGACTCCATCACTCTATCCACCAACCGCAAAAAGAATCCTTTGGACGCAAGGCAGTGGATAGGGTGAGGGAGTCAAAGGATTAAGTTTTTGCTTTGCTAGCTAGCATGGTTGACAATGCAGATGCTGATGGACAGGTTGTGGGAGTCAAAGGGTTAATCCTGCAAGAGCAGCTGAAAGGGCCTGCGGATGCGTTACAAATGACGATCTATTTCGTCCAACCCTTTGACTCCCTCACCCTATCCACCAGCTTCCTTTAGGGTGAGGGAGTCAAAGGGTTGAATTTTTGTTTTGCCAGCATGGCTGACAATGTAGTATGCCGGTGATCAGGACTGTGGGAGTCAAAGGGTTAATTAAACTCGAAGTGTGATGGCGATCGAGAAGTGGAGCGACTGAAGACATAGCCGACTACAATTCCATGAGAACTGTCAAAAATTGGGAGAAAAAAAAATCCGGCCACATTCATCGCCAGATGTCTAGCTACTGTGAACGGCTAACGAAAGAAGAAGACGAAAAGAAATCATCACAGTAATGTGGAAAAAAACAACAACAACAAAAAAACAGTTTCGAAGTCTATGTCCGTCCATGCTCCGCTCTCATGACAAAGACCTCAGTTTCGGTGGGTTTGGACGTGAGATGGAGATCCGAAATGAGCGGCGTGGGGGTAGTGAAAACAAGCGATGCAGAAGACGACGCTCCAAACAGAGAGAGAGAGAGACAGAGAGAGAGAGAGAGAGAGAGAGAGAGAGAGAGAGAGAGAGAGAGAGAGAGAGAGAGAGACAGACAGACAGAGACAAGAGAGAGGAGAGAGAGAGAGAGAGAGAGAGAGAGAGAGAGAGGAGACAGAAAGACAGACAGACAGACACAGAGAAACACACACACACACACACACACAGAGACAGTTAGACAGACAGACAGACAGACAGACAGACAGACACAGAGACAGAGACAGAAAGAGACAGAGAGCAAACAATCGAAGACTCCATCAAACAAACAGACCAAATGTATCGACGAAGATTTTTGTCCTTTTGTGGATGTTCACAAAACGAGTGGCCGAATTCCGCCATGACACTTGCCTAATATAGTGTATTCAAGACCTACGTCTGGTACAACATGACGAATTCATAAGCTGGAGGATTATGGAAACTGCATTGTCTGGAACTGTGTTAATTATATTTTGTACTGTACTTTCTTACAACAGACTTTCTAATACAGTGATAATACAGCGCCCATCGATTTTTTTCCCTTCCGGCTTGGCAAGGGAAAAAAGGGGAGAATAACTGTGTAACGGCGCTATGAATTGTGTCACTACCGTAGTCATTGACGTATCGTCTCTCATTTGTCACAGTGGAATTTGAATAATTCAGTACCAAACATTTTTTTCTTCCGAATATATGGATTTGATCATTCTGACAGAAGATGTACTATCACTCAAAGAGAAGGGTACAATTCATTTCACGCTGTAGCCCAGCCAGACATGTCATTACTGTCATCTCTGGCTTGAAGACGGATGGAAGAAAGAGAAAGAACGTGATAACATCTGCCAGAGAGTTTACCACGTTTATTGTATGCCGACGTAGCATCGCTCTGACCTGTCTGATTGATGACGGAACACGCGATCCCTGTGTTATCAGCGAGGTGGTCTAACCAACTGAAAAAAAATCCTACTATGTTTTGCTCAGACTGAAGGAATTCGAACCCACAGTCTTCCAGCACTAACCACACCACCATGGCAACTGTATAACTGCAGCACACTCGAGGTTCGAACCAATGACCCCTGTGTCATCATCATGACACTCAAACGATATGAAATAACCCTTTGATTTCCGCACCCTGTCCACCAGAATCCTTGCAGGAAGCTGGTGAACAGGTGAGGAAGTTATAAGGGTTAACTTTTTGCAGATGGTGGATAGGGTGCGGGAGTCAAAGGAGTCGGGTGGTGGGGGAAAAGGCGGTCCGATTGAGGTTGAACCAACAACCCTTGCATTATGAGCATAGCGCTCTAACAACTGAGTAATGGGCTGCTCCTTGGTACAGTGCAAGCATACGGCGTATGGCATGATCATGTCAGATCTTTTCCATCACATGGCACCAACAGCGCCGATGCTGTTGGAATTCACTCCGAGCGCAATCCGAGCACAGAGACGTCATCTTGAGAAACTAAACCTGAAACCGCAGCATCAGTCGAGATCTCAACGGGACGGGCAGGTTTCATTTCATGTAGTTTATAACGCAGCAATCCGACAGACCCAGACAAGGAACCACCAAGGGAAAGGAAGAGAAACAGAAGCCGGCCGAAAAACACCTGGCGAGGAGACCCCAAGCAGACTCTAGGAGTATGGGCCTTACCTGGAGACAGCTACCGGCATAAGAACAACACGGAGGACCATCATATCTTGCCGCATGGTGTTGGCGATCACGGCCCTTCATACGAATCTATTCCTTGTCGCTGCAAGTACATCTCCATCCTCTCTGTCCTCAGCCACCAAAATCCGTGCAATATTTTATCCCTGGGTGTACCTAGTGTTCTCTTTCCCTCCAGGAGTGTGTGTCTCTTTTGGACGGTCTTCAAGAGGGGTAAAGGACCCTAACTAACGGCCTTCAAGAGGGATAAAGAACCTAACTAACGGCCTTAAGAGGGATGAAGGACCTAACTAACGGCCTTCAAGAGGGATGAAGGACCTAACTAACGGCCTTCAAGAAGGGTAAAGGACCTAACTAACGGCCTTCAAGAGGGATGAAGGACCTAACTAACGGCCTTCAAGAAGGTTAAAGAAACTAATTAACGGCCTTCAAGAGGGATGAAGGACCTAATTAACGGCCTTTAAGAGGGATGAAGGACCTAACTAACGGCCTTTAAGAAGGATAAAGGACCTAACTAACGGCCTTCAAGAGGGATAAAGAACCTAACTCACGGCCTTTAAGAGGGATGAAGGACCTAACTAACGGCCTTCAAGAGGGATAAAGAACTTAACTCACGGCCTTTAAGAGTGATGAAGGACCTAACTAACAGCCTTTAAGAGGGATGAAGGACCTAACTAACGGCCTTCAAGAGGGACGAAGGACCTAACTAACGGCCTTCAAGAAGGGTAAAGGACCTAACTAACGGCCTTCAAGAGGGATGAAGGACCTAACTAACGGCCTTCAAGAAGGGTAAAGGACCTAACTAACGGCCTTCAAGAGGGATGAAGGACCTAACTAACGGCCTTCAAGAGGGATGAAGGACCTAACTAACGGCCTTCAAGAGGGATGAAGGACCTAACTAACGGCCTTCAAGAGGGATGAAGGACCTAACTAACGGCCTTCAAGAGGGACGAAGGACCTAACTAACGGCCTTCAAGAAAGGTAAAGGACCTAACTAACGGCCTTCAAGAGGGATGAAGGACCTAACTAACGGCCTTCAAGAGGGACGAAGGACCTAACTAACGGCCTTCTAGAGGGATAAAGGACCTAACTAACGGCCTTCAAGAAGGGTAAAGGACCTAACTAACGGCCTTCAAGAGGGATGAAGGACCTAACTAACGGCCTTCAAGAGGGATGAAGGACCTAACTAACGGCCTTCAAGAGGGATGAAGGACCTAACTAACGGCCTTCAAGAGGGTTAAAGAAACTAACTAACGGCCTTCAAGAGGGATGAAGGACCTAACTAAAGGCCTTTAAGAGGGATGAAGGACCTAACTAACGGCCTTCAAGAGGGATAAAGGACCTAACTAACGGCCTTCAAGAGGGATGAAGGACCTAACTAACGGCCTTCAAGAGGGATGAAGGACCTAACTAACGGCCTTCAAGAGGGATGAAGGACCTAACTAACGGCCTTCAAGAGGGACGAAGGACCTAACTAACGGCCTTCAAGAAAGGTAAAGGACCTAACTAACGGCCTTCAAGAGGGATGAAGGACCTAACTAACGGCCTTCAAGAGGGATGAAGGACCTAACTAACGGCCTTCAAGAGGGATGAAGGACCTAACTAACGACCTTCAAGAGGGTTAAAGAAACTAACTAACGGCCTTTAAGAGGGATGAAGGACCTAACTAACGGCCTTCAAGAGGGATGAAGGACCTAACTAACGGCCTTCAAGAGGGACGAAGGACCTAACTAACGGCCTTCAAGAGGGATGAAGGACCTAACTAACGGCCTTCAAGAGGGTTACAGAACCTAACTAACGGCCTTCAAGAGGTATAAAGAACCTAACTAACGGCCTTCAAGAGGGATGAAGGACCTAACTAACGGCCTTCAAGAGGGTTAAAGAACCTAACTAACGGCCTTCAAGAGGGATAAAGAACCTAACTAACGGCCTTCAAGAGGAATAAAGAACCTAACTAACGGCCTTCAAGAGGGATGAAGAACCTAACTAACGGCCTTCAAGAGGGTTAAAGAACCTAACTAACGGCCTTCAAGAGGGATAAAGAACCTAACTAACGGCCTTCAAGAGGGATGAAGGACCTAACTAACGGCCTTCAAGAGGGTTAAAGAACCTAACTAACGGCCTTCAAGAGGGATGAAGAACCTAACTAACGGCCTTCAAGAGGGTTAAAGAACCTAACTAACGGCCTTCAAGAGGGATAAAGAACCTAACTAACGGCCTTCAAGAGGGATGAAGGACCTAACTAACGGCCTTCAAGAGGGATGAAGGACCTAACTAACGGCCTTCAAGAGGGATGAAGGACCTAACTAACGGCCTTCAAGAGGGATGAAGGACCTAACTAACGGCCTTCAAGAGGGATGAAGGACCTAACTAACAGCCTTCAAGAGCCATGAAGGACCTAACTAACGGCCTTTGAGAGGGATGAAGGACCTAACTAACGGCCTTCGAGAGAGGCGAAGGACCTAACTAACGGACTAACGATCACTAAGTCCACCTCTGACTTGAAGGTGGGTAGTGGAAAAAAGCAGAATATACTAATCTTTCTGTCTGTGCGACGGTGTAACGTTTTCGTGTGGATGCACCAGCAACAGCAAAAACCCGTATTGTTCTCCTGCCCAAGATAGTGGGGGATGGGGGGGGGGGGGGGTGAATGAACGAAAGGATGGATAGCATCGGTTCAGAGATGCTGTTTTGCTGGGGTGTTGTCGACACAGAAAATTGCTTCGACAAGATCAGGGAGACTGTTTGTGGCTGCCTTGAACAGCTGGTGATATTTATCGGCGAAGAACTCTTACATGTGGATATGGGGTGTGTTCTTTCTGTCTCTACTAGACGTAAGTGAAAATCAGTTTTGTTTCGCTGAAGTGTTTCGTGTCATTGACGTTGCATTCGTTTAAACACATTCCAGCATCCTCCTCCATTTTTTTCAAAAAGCGAAATAGGTACATGTTTAATCATATATTTAAAAGGAAGTAGGTACCCGTACCAATATTCATACTGAAAATCCTTTGATTTAATTTGAAATACTTTTTACACAGATGGCATGTGATGGATAAGATCCTAAATGATCCTGGCATAAGCCCAACACAATCATAATATAGAAAACCACTCCCGGACAACACAAAACACCGCCCCCATCGGCTGACCAACACGATTTATCGTTTCTATCACCCTCACTCTTTCGTACGATAGGAGACCAATAAAGGAACGATGGCAATAAAGAGATATAAAATTAATGGTAATGCACTACTTTAGAACAAAGACATCGACTTTATTTATGCAAGTAAGATTAAGAGACAGCACAAGAAATAAAACGCCAAATGCAGTCAAATTAAGAATATTCCAGAATAACTTCTTCCAAAATTAACTTTCCGAGTCAAGAACAGGAACGAAAACTTTATTCAGCTATACACACACGTAAAGCATGACAGATCCTAGCAACAGAAAGCCAATCACTTAACAAAAGCAGCAAAACGCGGAATATTCCATTTATCTCTACAGAATAAAGAACAATAACAAGAACTTTATTCGGCTACCTTTATTAGCATACAAAGACAGAACATAGGAATAGAATGCTAATTCAGCAAAGCGATGAATATTTCAGAATAACCCCAGCGAGTCCAGAACAGTTAGTGAGAACTTTATTCCTAACTATATTAGTATAGCCAACCAGAATATACGGGGAAAATGCTAATGACTATACAACAGTAGTAAAACGACGAATATTCCAGGATTATCTTAGCGACTGGGGAATAGGAAGAAGAGAACTTTATTCACCCAAATAGGAATACAATGCTAATTCAGCAAAGCGAGGATTTTTTCAGAATTACTCCCGGGAGTCAAGAACAGTAACAAAAACTTTATTCAACACATATATTTTTTATAGCAATCCTGAACATAGAGGGAAAAATGCTAATGACTAAACAACAGTAATAAAACGACGAATATTCCAGGATTATCTTGGCGAGTCGGGAATAGGAAGAAGAGAAGTTTATTCGCCCAATTGACAACAACAGGAATAATACGCCTGTTACGTCTCCTTGGCGGGCCCAGTGCCAAAGTATGACTCATGTCTGGCAATGGCCCCCAAGTGCAAAAGACCCGAGAAAAACTTCACTGTCGATACTCTCCTCCCACATTCGGGTCACTGTGACAACACACAGTTAACCCTTTGACTCCCGCATCCTATCCACCAACTGCATAAACCTGACCCTTTGACTGTCTCACCCTATCTACCAGTAAACTTGACCCCTTGACTGTCTCACCCTATCTACCAGTAAACTTGACCCTTTGACTGTCTCACCCAATCTACCAGTTTCTCACAGGAAGCTGGTGGATAGGGTAAGGGAACCAAAGGGTTAAGATTCTGCTGTGCTAGTATAGTTGACGATGCATGACGCTGATGGACAGGGTGCCGGAATCAAAGGGTTAAATAAACAGACAGGCGCAACAGTCAATCGGTAAAACGCCAGACTTCTGATAAAAAAGATCTGGGTTCGATTCTGCATAGCTACCTCCCGCCTGGTGCGTAGATAGATCAGAGGTTGTTTTTTTTTCCAAATCTCCCACGTCAGCATGTGGGCAGACCTGTTAAGTGTCCAAACCCACTTCGTGTGTATTGACTGATTGATTTGGTTCAGTTTTTACGTCAGCACCAACCTCAGGTGATATGGCTGACGGGGATAACCATCCCAGGGAAGTGGGGGAAGGGGGACTTATCTAATCCTATACCGACATCACCAGAACAACAATGATGTTAAGACGGGACAGTGAGAAGACCAGTTTTAATGAACCGCACCCCCGGGATTCGAACCTACAACCATCCGTGTGTACATACGACACAGCATTAAGTACGCCTGTTAAAGATTCTGTAAGTCATGTCAGTGTCCGGTGGCTTACGGAAAGAGAAACACCCAGCACGCGCAACCACCGAAGGAGTATGCAGACTGTGCAGCAACATACCAGCTGTGCATAGTGTGGGCAAAAACAGTGTACCCACAAGCATTAAACAAATGAAATGTTAAAAACAAGAATAAAAAAAACTAATGCATAAACAAACAAATTTTAGAGGAAACAAACTAGGTTTCTGTCTTTTCAAATTTACTAGTGACAATACTCTTCGACCCAAATGTGAGATCAATATGAAAAAGCAAAGGCTAAAAATATTTGAGGTTACCCCCTTCTCTCTCTCTCTCTCTCTCTCTAACGCACGCATGCACACACACGCACGCACGCGCGCGCACACACACACACACACACACAAGCCAGAAACTTCAATCGAAACGCGGACGAGTTTATTCAGATGCAAGACAGGTCGACAGAACATTCAAATAACGGAATATTCCATCTGTATGTGTGTGTGTGTGTGTGTGTGTGGTGTGTTGTGGTGTGTGTGTGTGAGTGCGTTTGTGTGTATGCGTGCGTGTGCGTGCGTGTACATTTGAGTGTACGTGTGTGTATGTGTGTGTTTGTGTGTGCATGTGTAAGTGTGCATGTGTAAGTGTGTGTGTGTGCATGTGTCTGTGTGCGCGCGCGCATGTGTTTGCGTGTGTGTGTTTGCGCGTGAGCGTGCGTATGTGTGGGTATGTGCGTCTGTTTGCGTGTGTGTGTATGTGTGTGTGTTTGCGTGGGAGCGTGCATGGCGTACGTGGGGTGGTAGTGTGTGTGTGGTGTGTGTTGTGTGGGGTGTGTGTGTGTGTGTGTGTGTGTGTTGTGTGTGTGTGTGTGTGTGTGTGTGTGTGTGTGTGTGTGGTGTGTGTGTGTGTGTGTGTGTGTGTGTGTGTTGTGTGTGTGAAGAACTCGAACAGAATTCAAAAGGCGGAAAACATACATTTGCCAACAGCACGCAAAAATAAGGCTGCAAGACACAAAATGTTTGTAATAAGCTGACAAACCTGTTAACGGCAAGAGCTAATCATTTGTGTCTGTGTCTGTGCGTGTCTGTGCTTGGCGTACGTGCGGGCATGTTTGTGTGTGTGTACGTGCATGTGTGTGTGTGTGTGCGCGGTGCCGTATGTGTTGTGTAGTGTGTGTGTGTGTGTGCGCACGCGCGCGCCGCGTATGTATATGTGTACGGCACGTGTATGTGTGTGTTACCTATGTTGTGGGTGTGTGTGTACATGCTGGTGTTTTGCATGCTGTGTGGTGTGTGTGTGTGTGTGTGTGTGTGTGTGTGTGTGTGTGTGTGTGTGTGTGTGTGTGTGTGTGTGTGTGTGTGCGGCGCGCGCGCGTGTGTGTGTCTTAAGAACAATAGAACACATCCAGGTGAATGAACCAGCAAGGCAGAAAACAATCGGAAGAAATGACAGAAAGCAAAGGAGGAAGAAAGAAGCAAAGACAGTGACAGAAAAGAGCCAATTTCTAACACAGAACTTCCAGCAGGTGGGGGTACTGTTTATACTGAACGAGCCCCCGGCATCCCCACGGGGGACAGCAAAGGAGCAAGGCAGAAAAAAGAGAGTGACAGAAAAAAGGACTAACTGAGCACAGGATTTTCAGAAGGTGGGAAATACTATGATGAAAGAGCCCCCCGGCATCCCTATAGGGAAGGGCACAGATACGGCACCAGACCTGTGATGTTGCAACAACTGAAAGCTCGAGTTTTCTTCTTCTTCTTCAAGTGTTGTTGTTGTTGTTGTTGTCGTTGTTGTCGTTGTTCTTGTTCTTGTTCTTCTTGTTCTTGTTCTTCTTGTTCTTGTTCTTGTTCTTGTTCTTCTTCTTGTTCTTGTTCTTCTTCTTTCTTCTTCTTCTTCTTCTTCTTCTTCTTCTTCTTCTTCTTCTTCTTCTTCTTCTTCTTCATCATCATCATCTTGTTTTCTTCTTCTCCTTCATCGTCATCGTAATCACTATCATCATCATCATCTTCTTCTTCTTCTTTTTCTACTTCTTCTTCTTCTTGAGCTCTTTTCTTCTTCTTCCTCTTTCTTTCTTTCTTTTCTTTCTTTTTTTCTGTCTTTCCTTTTTTCTGTCCTAAGTTCGGCGCCGCCTGAGTAGCACTGATCCCCTGCCGCTGATTCAGGATCTGATATCTTGAATTCAGCCCCAGCCCTCAACATTGAACACTGGCCTGTTTGATGCCCATCTTAATGTTTCCATGAACATTAAAGTGACCTGTTTGCTGCCCATCTTAATGTTTCCATCAACATTGAACACTGGCCTGTTTGCTGCCCATCTTAATGTTTCCATCAACATTAAACCGGCCTGTTTACTGCCCATCTTAATGTTTCCATCAACATTAAACTGGCCTGTTTGCTGCCCATCTTAACGTTTCCATCAACATTAAACTGGCCTGTTTGCTGCCCATCTTAACGTTTCCATCAACATTAAACTGGCCTGTTTGCTGCCCATCTTAACGTTTCCATCAACATTAAACTGGCCTCTTTGCTGCCCATCTTAACGTTTCCATCAACATTAAACTGGCCTCTTTGCTGCCCATCTCAACGTTTCCATCAACCTTAAACTGGCCTGTTTGCTGCCCATCTTAACGTTTCCATCAACATTAAACTGGCCTGTGCTGCCCATCTTAACGTTTCCATCAACATTAAACTGGCCTGTTGCGCCCATCTTAACGTTTCCATCAACATTAAACTGGCCTGTTTGCTGCCCATCTTAATGTTTCCATCAACATTAAACTGGCCTGTTTGCTGCCCATATTAACATTAAACTGGCCTGTTTGCTGCCCATCTTAACGTTTCCATCAACCTTACACTGGCCTGTTTGCTTGCCAATCTCAACGTTTCCATCAACCTTAAACTGGCCTGTTTGCTGCCCTATCTTAAAACGTTTCCATCAACATTAAACTGGCCTGTTTGCTGCCCATCTTAACGTTTCCATCAACATTAAACTGGCCTGTTTGCTGCCCATCTTAACGTTTCCATCAACATTAAACTGGCCTCTTTGATGCCTATCATTAACATTAAACTGGCCTGTTTGCTGCCCATCTTAACGTTTCCATCAACATTAAACTGGCCTTTTGCTGCCCATCTTAATGTTTCCATCAACATTAAACTGGCCTGTTTGATGCCCATCTTAACGTTTCCATCAACATTAAACTGGCCTGTTTGATGCCCATCTTAACGTTTCCATCAACATTAAACTGGCCTGTTTGATGCCCATCTTAAGTTTCCATCAACATTAAACTGGCCTGTTTGTTGCCCATCTTAACGTTTCCATCAACATTAAACTGGCCTGTTTGATGCCCATCTTAATGTTTCCATCAACATTACACTGGCCTGTTTGCTGCCCATCTTAACGTTTCCATCAACATTAAACTGGCCTGTTTGCTGCCCATCTTAACGTTTCCATCAACCTTAAACTGGCCTGTTTGCTGCCCATCTTAATGTTTCCATCAACATTAAACTGGCCTGTTTGCGCCCATCTTAACGTTTCCATCAACATTAAACTGGCCTGTTAGATGCCCATCTTAATGTTTCCATCAACATTAAACAGGCCTGTGCTGCCCATCTTAACGTTTCCATCAACATTAAACTGGCCTGTTTGCTGCCCATCTTAACGTTTCCATCAACATTAAACTGGCCTGTTTGCTGCCCATCTTAAGTTTCCATCAACATTAAACTGGCCTGTTTGCTGCCCATATTCACATTAAACTGGCCTGTTTGCTGCCCAATCTTAACGTTTCCATCAACCTTACACTGGCCTGTTTGCTGCCAATCTAACGTTTCCATCAACTTAAACTGGCCTGTTTGCTGCCCATCTTAACGTTTCCATCAACATTAAACTGGCCTGTTTGCTGCCCATCTTAACGTTTCCATCAACATTAAACTGGCCTGTTTGCTGCCCATCTTAACGTTCCATCAACATTAAACTGGCCTGTTTGCTGCCCATCTTAAACATAAAACTGGCCTGTTTGCTGCCCATCTTAACGTTTCCATCAACATTAAACTGGCCTGTTTGCTGCCCATCTTAACGTTTCCATCAACATTAAACTGGCCTGTTTGTGCCATCTAACGTTTCCATCAACATTAACTGGCCTGTTGTGCCCATCTTAAGTTTCCATCAACATTAAACTGGCCTGTTTGATGCCCATCTTAACGTTTCCATCAACATTAAACTGGCCTGTTTGTGCCCATCTTAACGTTTCCATCAACATTAAACTGGCCTGTTTGTGCCCATCTTAAGTTTCCATCAACATTAAACTGGCCTTTTGCTGCCATCTTAACGTTTCCATCAACATTAAACTGGCCTGTTTGTGCCCATCTTAATGTTTCCATCAACATTACACTGGCCTGTTTGCTGCCCATCTTAACGTTTCCATCAACATTAAACTGGCCTGTTTGGCTTCACCAAGTTTATAACCTAGTTTCCATCAACATTAAACTGGCCTGTTTCTGCCCATCTTAATGTTTCCATCAACATTAAACTGGCCTGTTTGCTGCCCATCTTAACGTTTTCATAACATTAAACTGGCCTGTTAGATGCCCATCTTAATGTTTCCATCAACTTAAACGGCCTGTGCTGCACCATACTTAACGGCGTTGCTCCCATCAACTTTAAACTGAGCCTGTTTGCTGCCATCTAACGTTTCCATCAACATTAAACGGCCTTTTGCTGCCCATCTTAAGTTTCCATCAACATTAAACTGGCCTGTTTGCTGCCTCATCATTCAACATTAAACTGGCCTGTTTGCTGCCCATCTTAACGTTTCCACTCAACCTTCACTGGCCTGTTTGCTGCCAATAGTTATAACATTAAACTGGCCTGTTTGCTGCCCATCTTAACGTTTCCATCAACTTAAACTGGCCTGTTTGCTGCCCATCTTAACGTTTCCATCAACATTAAACTGGCCTGTTTGCTGCCCATCTTAACGTTTCCATCAACATTAAACTGGCCTTTGCTCCATCTTAACATTAAACTGGCCTGTTTGCTGCCCATCTTAACGTTTCCATCAACATTAAACTGGCCTTTTGCTGCCATCTTAAGTTTCCATCAACTTAAACTGGCCTGTTGCTGCCCATCTTAAGTTTCCATCAACATTAAACTGGCCTGTTTGCTGCCCATCTTAACGTTTCCATCAACATTAAACTGGCCTTTTGCTGCCCATCTTAAGTTTCCATCAACATTAAACTGGCCTGTTGCTGCCATCTTAAGTCTCAACATTAAACTGGCTGTTGTCCATCTTAAGTTTCTCAACATTACACTGGCCTGCTGCCCATCCTCCATAATTACTGCCTTCTTGCTCCATCTATAACGTTTCCATCAATCCTGGTAAATGTCCTTAGTTTTGCCCTCAAAGTCTACCCCCTCACATCCTCCTTTGACTCTCCCCAAACCTTACGTTTCCATTCAGGGACTTCAAAACTGCTGATTTGGAAGATGCCCAGCGAACTTCCCTCTGAACAACTCATTCAATCAGGTCATTCGTGACTTCAACAGACGTTGAATGATCCAACTTACAAAGACACTACCCGCTAATCACCCCCGTCCCCCACCAAGGGTTATAGGTCATCGGGAGCCAGACCGAACGAGGGACTCTCGCGAGGAGACCTCCACCACCACAATAGCTCCGTTGTAGCTAGAGTTGTTTTATGCACAGATACTTATGATAACAGGAAGTTAACCCTTTTGACTCCCGCACCTATCCACCAGCTTAACCCTTTGACTCCCGCATCCTATTCACCAACTTAACCCTTTGACTTCCGCATCTTATCGACCAACTGCAGATGCACACACCAAGAAACAGTGAGAGACAGGAGACAGAGACAAGACAGACCCTGAGCATGTTATTGAACATCCACTCTGGTGTGTGTATGTGTGTGTGTATGCACGCGTGTTTGCATATGTGAGTATATAGGCATGTCTGTACTCTGCACTGTCAGTCTATTATTACACTACCAAGAAACATCCGATAATATAATACAATACTAAAAATGTATCAAAAATGAAATAAGAAGACACAAGAGAGAGAGAGAGAGAGTGAGAGAGTGAGAGAGAGACAGACAGACAGACAGAGACAGACAGCGACAGAGAGAGAGACAGACAGACAGAGTGAGTGAGAGAGAGAGAGAGAGAGAGAGAGAGAGAGAGAGAGACAGAGAGAGAGAAAGTGTCAATGCCTGTTATTTCCATCGCATCCTACACCCGTACCCCTACATCTTAAATCTGTTCCCACCCCAACCCTAACCTCACCCTGATCTCACCGGCCTTTATCTTCTCTCCAAGGTCAAGAGGAAGCAGGTACTTACAACCTCACACACGAATCAACTGTCAACAAATCAGTGACGACGAGGAGAGAATGATATTCATCCAGTTCATCGGTGGCTTTGTGGCCCAACAGACATAGTACTTACCCTGGGAAGCTCGAGATCCGCGAATGCAGAAGTTCAGCATCCAAGTGTTAGGAAATCAGAGGGCTAAGAATGCTAAGGTTCCACACAAAAGGGTTAGGACATTAAAGGTCTACGAATGCAAATGTTTAAACATCCAAGTATCTGGCTGGAATCTACAGCTAGAGTTCTGAAAATGCCAAGGTTTCACATCCACGTGTCAGGAAGCTAAAGCTGTGAATACTGAGGTTCGACACTCAAGAATTACAAAGCCAGAGGTCTAATAATGCCGAGATTCCACACCTAATGGTTAGGAATCTAGAGGTCTAATAATGCCGAGATTCCACACCTAATGGTTAGGAATCTAGAGGTCTAATAATGCCGATGTTCCACACCTAATGGTTAGGAATCTAGAGGTCTAATAATGCCGATGTTCCACACCTAATGGTTAGGAATCTAGAGGTCTAATAATGCCGAGGTTCCACACCTAATGGTTGGGAATCTAGAGGTCTAATAATGATGATGTTCCACACCTAATCGTTAGGAATCTAGAGGTCTAATAATGCCGAGGTTCCACATCGAAGGGTTAGGAATCTAGAGGTCTAATAATGCCGATGTTCCACACCTAATCGTTAGGAATCTAGAGGTCTAATAATGACGATGTTCCACACCTAATCGTTAGGAATCTAGAGGTCTAATAATGCCGATGTTCCACACCGAAGGGTTAGGAATCTAGAGGTCTAATAATGCCGAGGTTCCACACCTAATGGTTGGGAATCTAGAGGTCTAATAATGCCGATGTTCCACACCTAATCGTTAGGAATCTAGAGGTCTAAAAATGCCGATGTTCCACACCTAATGGTTAGGAATCTAGAGGTCTAATAATGCCGATGTTCCACACCTAATGGTTAGGAATCTAGAGGTCTAATAATGCCGATGTTCCACACCTAATCGTTAGGAATTTAGAGGCCTAATAATGCCGAGGTTCCACACCTAATGGTTAAGAATCTAGAGGTCTAATAATGACGATGTTCCACACCTAATGGTTAGGAATCTAGAGGTCTAATAATGCCGAGGTTCTACACCTAATCGTTAGGAATCTAGAGGTCTAATAATGCCGATGTTACACACCTAATGGTTGGGAATCTAGAGGTCTAATAATGCCGATGTTCCACACCTAATCGTTAGGAATCTAGAGGTCTAATAATGCCGATGTTCCACACCGAAGGCTTAGGAATCTAGAGGTCTAATAATGCCGATGTTCCACACCTAATCGTTAGGAATCTAGAGGTCTAATAATGCCGATGTTCCACACCGAAGGGTTAGGAATCTAGAGGTCTAACAATGCCGAGGTTCCACACCTAAGGTTAGGAATCTAGAGGTCTAATAATGCCGAGGTTCTACACCTAATCGTTAGGAATCTAGAGGTCTAATAATGACGATGTTCCACACCTAATCGTTAGGAATCTAGAGGTCTAATAATGCCGATGTTCCACACCTAATCGTTAGGAATCTAGAGGTCTAATAATGCCGATGTTCCACACCGAAGGCTTAGGAATCTAGAGGTCTAATAATGCCGATGTTCCACACCTAATCGTTAGGAATCTAGAGGTCTAATAATGCCGATGTTCCACACCTAATCGTTAGGAATCTAGAGGGCTAATAATGCCGATGTTCCACACCGAAGGGTTAGGAATCTAGAGGTCTAATAATGCCGAGGTTCCACACCTAATGGTTAGGAATCTAGAGGTCTAATAATGCCGAGGTTCCACACCTAATGGTTAGGAATCTAGAGGTCTAATAATGCCGATGTTCCACACCTAATCGTTAGAATGCTGAGGTTCCACACCCTAGTGTCAGGAAACTAGAGGTCAGAGGTAGGGGCAGAGGTGTGAGAACAGAGATTCGGTATCCGAATGTTAGGAAGCTAGTCAGATTTGTTCTCACTCTATTAGATCTTAACTCTATTAGATCTTACACGGTGGTCTGGGTGCTAACATTTTTGACGAGATGATGAACAAAGATTCCATGGGCAGTACGCACTTAGCACATGTAAATGAGAAGCCGCATCAGCAGAAGAGTTGTCACTGGCCAAAATTCTGTAGAAAAAGTCACTTTCATAGGTAATTGAAAATACACTCATGCAAGTTTATTAAGAAAGAAACAAACAAAAAATGGCGGTGCTGTACTATGGCAATGTTCTTTCCCCAAGGATTAGCTACCCGAATTTCACAAGGAAAAAATCCGCTGTGACCAAACACACACACACACACACACATACACACACACACACACACACACACACGCACGCATACACACACACACGTACACGTACACATACACACTCAAACACACACACACACAAACACAACACCAACACACACACACCACCACCACCACCACCACCACCACCACCACCACCACCACCACCACCAAATTCCAATCCAACACACTTTTCTTCTATCTCTCCAGCCTGCTCTCTTTTTCGCTATCTTCCTTTCTCTCCATCTGTACTCAAGTGAATGATTTCTCTCCATGTGTGTACATGTACTCAGGTGAATGAAGCAAGGGAAGGGGAGGAAGGTAGTGGACGTGGAGAGGGGTAGGCACGAGGGATGAGGGATGGTGGGCAGGTGCGAAAAGATAAAGGAGGAGACTTTCTATCATAACGTTCTTTGATAACGCCTTGCCTGCAGCCTGCCCGGAATGCCTGTTCCGATTTTATCTGGCCTACATCGTCTTTTTTTCCCTTCCTCGTTGTCTTTCTTCTCTGTCAAGTATGAAACACTGTACGAATGTGATGAGTAGAAAAAAAAGAGGGACAGGGGGGGGGGGGGAGAGGGAAGGAGGGGGTAGAGAGAGATAGAGAGAGAGAGAGACAGAGACAGAGAGCGAGAGAGAAACAGACAGTGAAAAAGACAAACAAGGAGAGAGAGCTAGAGGCGGAGAGAGACAGAGAGAGAGAGAGAGAGAAAGAAAGAGAGAGAGAGACAGACAGACAGACAGGCAGACAGAGAGCTAGAGGCGGACAAAGAGAGAGAGAGAGGGAGAGAGAGGGAGAGAGAGAGAGAGAGAGAGAGAGAGAGGGAGAGAGACAGACAGACAGAGACAGACAGACTGACTGACAGACAGACAGACAGACACAGAAGAGAGTTTTGATTGTATGTCTTACTTCATCTCTCTCTGTCTCTCTGTCTACCTGTCTATCTCTCTTTCTCTTTCTTCCTTCCCCCAATCTAAGTGAGAAGAGGGAAAGGGGGTGAGAGGGAAAAGAGAGTGAGAGGAGAGGAGCAGCCGACAGACAATTTTGATTTTACCTGTCCGTCTTTAATTTTTTTCCTATCGCGAGAGAGAGAGAGGGAAGAGAGAGAGAGGGAAGAGAGAGAGAGAGAGAGAGAGAGAGAGAAGAGATAGAGAGAGAGAGAGACAGAGACAGAGAGAGACAGAGAGAGAGAGAGACAAAGACAGACAGACAGACAGACAGCGAGCTTCAGCCAGAGTTGACGGGAGGAAGCCAGTAAAAGACTTTAATCTTATCTGTCCCAGTTCATCTTTTTTTCTTCCTATCTCTATACAGGGGAAGAAGGAGGGATGGAGGGAGAGAGAGAGAGAAGAGAGGGCAGAGAACATGAGGGACGGAGAGAGGACGCGAGTGAAACAGCTTTGATTTCATATGTCCCAGTTCATTACATCTTCTTCTATCTCTTTGAGGAGACAGAGACTAAGAATGAGAGAGGAGAGGGAGAGAGAGAGAGAAGAGAGAGAGAGAGAGAGAGAGAGAGAGAGAGAGACAGACAGACAGACAGACAAAGACATCGACAAGAGAGACAGAGATAGGTGAGAGAGAGAGATAGAGAGACAGACAGACAGAGACAGACAGAGACATAGCGAGGGAGAGAGAGAGAAAGAGATAGAGAGGGCGGGAGGGAGGGATGAAAGCAGACAGACAGACAGACAGACACAGCGACAGGCACGCAGAGCTAGAGAGTTCAGAGAGAGAGAGAGACAGAGAGAGACAGACAGAGACAGAGAGCTCAGAGAGAGACAGAGAGACAGACAGACAGGAGCCAGGAAAGAGAGACTCAGACAGAAGAGAGAGAGACAGAGAGAGAGAAGAGAGAGAGAGAGAGAGAGAGAGAGAGAGAGAGAGAGAGATAACGGGGCAAGGGAGGGCGCCAGTGAGAGTTTTTGATCTTAGCTGTCCCAGTTCATCTTTTTTCTCCCTATCTCAACGAGGAAGGAGAGATAGACACTGGGAGAAACAGAGAAACAGATAGAGTGCGCGCTAAGCATGTCTCAGGAAATAAAACGTTCTGACTACCTTCGTCAAGACAGACAGACAGACAGACAGACAGGTAGACAGACAGAGAGATAGAGAGAGAGAAAGAGAAAGCGAGAGAGAGACAGAGAGAGAGACAGACAGACACAGAAAGAGAGAGACCGAGAAAGCGAGAGACAGAACAAATTATTCTTACTCAAGGATAGTAGCATTAGGCCCCACTGGATCTGTCTTAAAAGCTAGTCCTTTCTACTCGACACACACAAAAATGAACATAGGGGGAAAAAAGAAAAAAAAATAACATTAAAATGTGAGGCATGTTATCAAATAAGACGTGATACTATACTGACCGTTACATATAATTATGCTAATGGCACGTTCGCTTTACAGACACATGACAGACGATGGTAGACATATGTAAATAAACATACACGTCAAAATTTAACAACAATACTATACCAACATTGCTATTAGTAGTACTGATATTTCATTACAGAAAGAGTAAATTGCAAACACATAATAATTAATAATAATAATTACAATAATTACAACATTTATATAGCGCAAAATCTTGATAGAAATCAAATCTAATCAAAGGAACACACAGAAGTGAAGGAAGCATTAAGAACAACCAAGGGAAGGGGGTGAGGAAGATACGTTAACTAACACAATGATGTCAATAAATCAAGAATGCAATGGCATATGCCACGCCATAGAAATAATAAAACGAATTCTGATAAACTATCAATTTCCATGTATATGTCAACTGAACAAGTAAATTACAAAACCATGAAATAAAGGCAGATACACGTAAAGGAAGTACATATCAACACCTAATAACAACAACGTATATTATAAAATATTCACAATTCTAATAAACTATCAATTTACATATATTATAAACTATTCACAATTCTAATAAACTATCAATTTCCATGTATATGTCAACTGAACAAGTACATTACAAAAGCATGAGATAAAGGCAGATACACGTCAAGGAAGTGCATGTCAACACCTAATAACAACAACGTATATTATAAACTATTAACACAGCACACGAGAAGAAAAAAGTAAAAGAAGCAATAAAGAACAAGCAAGGCGTAAAAGCCAGGTTGTATGGGAAGATGACATTTCAATACCAACGCTATGATGAGAACAGGCAAACTGTAACTTAAACAAAAAGTCATAACTTAAGACAAAAGTCAAATAATTCATAAATGCACGAATATTGTCAAATCAAACCAATAGGAAACAAAGAGAAGAGATATTTCTGGCACAGAAAGATGACTGCGTAAAAGTGTGATAGAAATGGCTGACTAAAGTTAACTCAAACGCCCCATATATCATCCTTTTTTCTCCAAAATAACCCAAATTTAAGATTATTTTCCCAGTAGTCAGTCAAATGATTGTGAAAAAAAAAACTGCAACTATTTCTCTATGTATTCTTTATCAAAAAAGAAAACCAAAAACCAAAACAAAAAACAAAAAAACAAAAACCGAGATAATTGGATAACTAGTTGTTCAGAAATAAAAGTTTGAAAACAGAGGAGCAAAATTTAGTGCTCGCATTCATGCGGGGAGATAGGTGAGGTAAAGATTTTAAAACAAACAAGCAAACAAAAAGCAAATAAACAAATAAACAAACACTGTGATATCCAAAACACCAAAACAAACCAACCAACCTTTCCGCAGTAGTTCTGCTGCATGTTAGGAAGAATCAATTCAGTGTACGTCCAAAGCGTCTATACCCAACAAAGTGTAAGTAAACGTCAGAGTCAGACGTACTTGCACAAAATAAAAAAATTAAAAAAGCAAAGAAGAAGAGAGAGAGAGAGAGAGAGAGAGAGAGAAGAAAGAGAGAGAAAGAGAGAGAAGAGAGCGAGACAGAGACAGAAAACAGAAGAGAGAGAGAGACAGACAGACACAGACACAGAGAGAGAGAGACAGCCAGACAGACACAGAGAGACAGGCAGATACAGAGACAAACAGACTGGACAGAGAGACAGACAGACAGACAGAGAGAGAGAGAGGCTGGACATGAACAAATCACCTACATATTTTATGCACTACTATATACTTATATACACATCAACGGTACACAGCGTTTCCTCGTCCAGTCTACCCAGCAGACATGGGAGGTAAATCTGTCAGTCAGAGTAGAAAGGTCAAAAAAGACACTTCCTTCCACTTGGTACAAGCCCTTTTCCGCTATGAGCATCGACACACACACACACACACACACACACACACACACGCACGCACGCACGCACGTACACACATATACATGTATCCACATACAACACACACACACACATGAATATACGCACATGCACAAGCACACACAGACATGTATACACACACGCACACAGACTCACACACATGCACGCACTCACACTGACATACATATATCATCATCAAAAACCACTTATTGTCATGTTGACCTTATCGTTGCACTAACATTTAAAGAACAAAACAGAAACACACAAACACACACAGAAAACACACACACACATACACAGACACACACACACACACACACACATCACACACACACACACACACACACACACACACACACACACACACACACACACACACACACATTCAGAAGATCAAAATAAGTGCTCCATAAACAAAATTCGCAGGAAATAATTTCAAACTTCGAACGAAAATGAAATGAACAATTACAGGAGAGGGGAAAAAAGTATCATCAACATCGCATTTCAAAACTTTAAACGAAAACTATAAATACACGCATACATGCACGCACACAGCATCCACCCAGCCACCCATCCCCACTGTCCGTAAACACGCGGGGTGTGTTATATTCGTCAGATGGGTCTTTTACAACCTACACCAATACAGATGTTTCTGAGTGTCTGACTGTAGCCACAACGTAGTGAGATAAAATGTCTTTTTCAGGCTACCTGATGATATCTATGAGGATTTTTCTTTCGTTCGTTATCTGGCTATGAATTTCTGCCTTTTTTTTTCGCCATCTATCTGGGTAATAATTTGGCCTTTTTTCACCCTCTATCTAGATAGGCTATGAATTTGGCCTTTTTTTCCGCTATCTGGCTATGAATTTGATCCTATTTTTTCTCTTTTCTTTTCTCCCCCATATCTGTCTATGGATCTGGCCTCTTTTTTCCGCCCTCTATCTGTCTATGGATCTGGCCTCTTTTTTCCGCCCTCTATCTGTCTATGGATCTGGCCTCTTTTTTCCGCCCTCTATCTGTCTATGACTCTGGCCTCTTTTTTCCGCCCTCTATCTGTCTATGAATCTGGCCTCTTTTTTTCCGCCCTCTGTCTGTCTATGAATCTGGCCTCTTTTTTCCGCCCTCTATCTGTCTATGAATCTGGCCTCTTTTTTTTCCGCCCTCTGTCTGTCTATGAATCTGGCCTCTTTTTTCCGCCCTCTATCTGTCTATGAATCTGGCCTCTTTTTTTCCGCCCTCTATCTGTCTATGACTCTGGCCTCTTTTTTCCGCCCTCTATCTGTCTATGAATCTGGCCTCTTTTTTTCCGCCCTCTGTCTGTCTATGAATCTGGCCTCTTTTTTCCGCCCTCTATCTGTCTATGAATCTGGCCTCTTTTTTCCGCCCTCTATCTGGCTATGAATCTGGCCTCTTTTTTTCCGCCCTCTATCTGTCTATGAATCTGGCCTCTTTTTTTCCGCCCTCTATCTGGCTATGAATCTGGCCTCTTTTTTCCGCCCTCTGTCTATCTATGAATCTGGCCTCTTTTTTTCCGCCCTCTATCTGGCTATGATTCTGGCCGTTATTCCTCCCTCTATCTGGCTATGATTCTGGCCGTTATTTCCGCCCTCTATCTGTCTATGAATCTGGTCTTTATTTCCGCCCTCTATCTGGCTATGAATCTGGCCTCTTTTTTCCGCCCTCTATCTGGCTATGAATCTGGACTCTTTTTTCCGCATTCTATCTGGCTATAAATCTGGCCTCTTTTTTTCCGCCCTCTATCTGGCTATGAATCTGGCCTTTATTTTCGCCGTCTATCTGGCTATGAATCTGGCCTCTTTTCTCCGCATTCTATCTATCTATGAATCTGGCCGTTATTTTCCGCCCTCTATCTGGCTATGAATCTGGCCTCTTTTTTCCGCCCTCTGTCTATCTATGAATCTGGCCTTTATTTCCGGCCTCTATCTGGCTATGAATCTGGCCTCTCTTGTTTCCCGCCCTCTATCTGTCTATGAATCTGGCCTTTATTTCCGCCCTCTATCTGGCTATGAATCTGGCCTCTTGTTTCCGCCCTCTATCTGTCTATGAATCTGGCCTTTATTTCCGCCCTCTATCTGGCTATGAATCTGGCCTCTTATTTCCGCCCTCTTCTGTCTATGAATCTGGCCTCTTTTTTCTGCCCTCTATCTGTCTATGAATCTGGCCTTTATTTCCGCCCTCTATCTGGCTATGATTCTGGCCGTTATTCCGCCCTCTATCTGGCTATGATTCTGGCCGTTATTTCCGCCCTCTATCTGTCTATGAATCTGGCCTTTATTTTCCGCCCTCTATCTGGCTATGAATCTGGCCTCTTTTTTCCGCCCTCTATCTGGCTATGAATCTGGCCTCTTATTTCCGCCCTCTATCTGTCTATGAATCTGGCCTCTTTTTTCCGCCCTCTATCTGTCTATGAATCTGGCCTTTATTTCCGCCCTCTATCTGGCTATGAATCTGGCCATTATTCCGCCCTCTATCTGGCTATGATTCTGGCCGTTATTCCGCCCTCTATCTGCTATGATTGTGGCCTTTATTTCCGCCCTCTATCTGCTATGAATCTGGCCTTTATTTTCCGCCCTCTATCTGGCTATGAATCTGGCCTTTATTTTCCGCCTCTATCTGGCTATGATTCTGGCCTCTTATTTCCGCCCTCTATCTGGCTATGAATTTGGCCTTTATTTTCCGCCTCTATCTGTCTATGAATCTGGCCTTTATTCTCCGCCCTCTATCTGCTATGAATCTGGCCTCTTTTTTCCGCCCTCTATCTGCTATGAATCTGGCCTTTATTTTCCGCCTCTATGCTCTATGAATCTGGCCTTTTTTCCGCCCTCTATCTGTCTATGAATCTGGCCTTTTTTTCCGTCCTCTATCGGTCTATGAATCTGGCCTCTTTTTTCCACCCTCTATTGGCTATGAATTTGGCTCTTTATTTTCCGCCGTCTATCTGCTATGAATCTGGCCTCTTTTCTCCGCTCTATCTGTCTATGAATCTGGCCTCTTTTTTCCCCCTCATCTGTCTATGAATCTGGCCTTTATTTTCCACCCTCTGTCTATGAATCTGGCCTCTTTTTTCCGCCTCTATCGTCTATGAATCTGGCCTCTTTTTTCCGTCCTCTAGTCTATGAATCTGGCCTCTTTTTTCCTCCTCTATCGTCTATGAATCTGGCCGCTTTTTTCCGTCCTCTATCGTCTATGAATCTGGCCCTTTTTTCCGCCTCTATCTGTCTATGAATCTGGCCTCTTTTTTCCGCCCTCTATCTGTCTATGAATCTGGCCTCTTTTTTCCGCCCTGTATCTGGCTATGAGACTGACCTCTTTTTTCCGCCCTGTATCTGGCTATGAATTTGGCCTTTATTTTCGCCGTCTATCTGGCTATGAGGTGTTTTTTTTCGCCGTCCATCTTGCTATACATTTGTCTTTTTTATTTTTCGCCCGTTTATCTGGCTATGAATGTTTTTCGCCGTTTATCTGGCTATGAATGTTTTTCGCCGTCTATCTGGCTATGAATTTGGCCTCCCACCCCCACCCCCTCTCCGTTTTCCCCTCCCCGCCGTCCCCCCTCAGCCTCATCAGTTTGGAGCGTGGGGTTTGTTCATCGCACTTGGATAATTTCATACACGCTTCACGCAAATCTGCCAGTAATTATCCGGCAGACTCCTTCAGCCTACGCAAAACTTTATATGCACTGATGAAGTCTTGAAATGGGGAGGGAACAGAGGAGTTGGGGTGTGCAGGGGGGGGGGGGGAAAGGGGGGGTGAGAACACGACCTGATTCTGCATGCTCAGACTCTTGAAAATTCCAGATAACTGCTCGGAGTTTCGAGACGAGCACGCAGTCATAATTTGTGGAGTTGGTCGGGTGCAATTATGCCATCTCGAGTTTAATTTCAAATTCCGTCAACATTTTCTTCATCTTTTGAGCTCTAACTGAGAATGGAAATACCCAGACCTAAAGGGTGTACGGGGCTGAACACAGCATCATAGAGACGTGACGGCTCGATCTTCTGTGTGCGAATTCGAGCACGAATTTATGCAATCTGTGTGTGTGTGTGTGTGTGTGTGTGGTGTGTGTGTGTGTGTGTGTGTGTGTGATGTGGTGTGTGTGTGGTGTGTGTGTGTGTGTGTGTGTCTGCGGTGCCGTGTGGTGTGTGTGTGTGTGTCGTGCACGCGCGCGCGTGTGTGTGGTGTGTGGTGCTTGTGTGTATGTCGGATATGCGTGTGCCAGACACAAAGAGAGTAAGACAGGAGAGAGACGAGAGTCAGAAGAGAGAAAGAAAGACAGAGAGAGACAAGAAAGACAAAGAAAGAGACAGAGAGACAGGACAGAGAGGAGACGGAAAAACAAAAGGCTTCTGAAGATTATTATCATTAAAGGCGCTTTATCAGGTTGCGATGGAAATGATTGCTTCTCTCGTTCTTCGCTGATGTTATCGCTTCTTTTCCCCTGTAGAGATAAGGGACTTCATTACCTTGGCATGTACACAACGTTATCATATGTCATGCTGTTGTGTCACACACGTTTGCCCAAAGGTAAGACTAGAATAGCATCATGCTCTGTAAATACTCTCTGTCTTCTGTCTGTCTGTCTGTCTGCCTGCCTGCCTGTCCTGTCTGTTCTGTCTGTCTGTCTGTCTGCCTGCTGCCTGCCTGCCTGCCTGTCCCGCCTGCCTGCCTGTCCTGTCTGTCTGCCTGCCTGCCTGCCTGTCTGTCTGCCTGCCTGCCTGCCTGCCTGCCTGCCTGTCTGTCTGTCGCTGCCTGCCTGTCTGTCTGTCTGTCTGCCTGCCTGCCTGTCTGTCTGTCTCTTCTCTCTCGCTCCCTTTCTCTCTTCCTCCACCTTCCCTCTCTCTCTCTCCTCTCTTCTCTTTTCGCAGCTCCTTCCGTCAGCATGTGGATGTCAATTCAAAGAGTACTGATGCTGACAATGAAATTGGAGTTCTTTTTCATACTACAACGTTTTTAGAGGATCATCGCCTTCAGTTTCATTATCTATGGCCAAATCATGGCCACAGGAGATGGGACATTTTAAACAATGCTATGACGACACTGATGATGACGATGATGATAACTATGACACTACGGCGTTCCATCTTGGATTGAGACTGCGAGACAAGGCTTGTGTTCTACATCTAATATCGTATTATATATCCTGGCAGGGAAAGCTGGAGGAAATGAGAACACCAGGTAGACCCAGGGAGAAAATACTAGACGGATTTGCAGAGTGGCTGAAGACAAGGAGGGTGGAAGAGATGCTTGAGGCAACAAGAGATAAGAGACAGATGGAAGTCCATGATCGCCAACGCCATGCGGCAGGGCACCTGATGATGATGAGATATCCTGGCGTCAACCAGGCCCAAGGATACAGACATTTACGATGTGGTCGGTGATTTTGA
>CM060311.1:18810898-18818398 GCA_030674185.1 Monoplex corrugatus
TTTTAGTTTCCCCAACCCTAAAAAGGGTCAGAAACCATTCTACGCTTGGGTGGCCTGGAACTCGCATGCAAACACTAAGCTGACAGCGGACACCACCAGAGCGATGGACACATTAAGATGGGCAGCGAACAGGCAGGTTTTTTAATGTTGCTGGCTGGGACTGAACTCAAGATATCAGACCTTGAATCCATGGCTCTGCCAACTATTGCTTACCGCATGCGTATCTGATCAACGCAACATCGATTAACTGATTGATTGATTGATTTAGCTCAGTTTTGCGTCGGCACCCACATCAGGCGATATGGCCGACAGGGATAACCATCCCAGGGAAGTGGGGAAGGCGGGTGTGGGGGGGGGATTATCTAATTCTATACTGACACCACCAAAATAACAATTATGTTAAGATGGGACACTAAGAAGGCCAGTGTTAATGCAGCGCACCTCGGGATTCGAACCCACAACACAACATCCCGGTTTGGTCCCTAATTTATGTGGGGCCCCGTTAGCTCAGCTGGTTAGAGGAAAGAGACAAGCAGGCATTTTCAATTTTTATTGTTGTTTAAAGTCCAGCCCATTGAAAAGAGCCATATCAGGGCTATAACCGTTTCAAAACATACAAAACTTCAACTGAAAAAAAAAAGAAGAAAATTAATATACATATCAATGCATTCGCGCACATAATCTAAGGACATGCCCCCGGTGCTGACCACTCCGTCCAATTTCATTACGCAGGGGATTAAAAAAAAACACACCTGAATACAAATTTAAGCATACCTAAGGACATCAAAGCATATATAAAACGGCATATATTACCTAAAACTTGCTTCCGCATATCTCACCTCCCTGGAGCCAAAAATACACTTACTACATGTACCCAATTATCAATCCTAAGAAACAAGTACGCACGCACGCACGCACCACACAAACACACACACTCTTAAGTGAAAAGACATGAAACCAAAGTGCGACTGCCCGCGTTCAAGCAAACAGGGACCAGAAAAACACGAAAATAGAACCAGAACGCGTATTTAATATAACTTGACAAGACAGGTGCAAAACTTTATGCGCTGGAAATGATGGAAGGGTGTTGTGTGTGTGTGTGTGTGTGTGTGTGTGTGTGTGTGTGTGTGTGTGTGTGTGTGTGTGTGTGTGTGTGTGTGTGTGTTGTGTGGTGTGTGTGTGTGTGTGTCTGTGTATGTGTGGTGTGTGTGTGTGTGTGTGTGCTGTGATGTGTGTATGTGTGTCTGTGTCTGTGTGTGTGTGTGTGTGTGTGTGTGTGTGTGTGTGTGTGTGTGTGTGTGTGTGTGTGTGTGTGTGTGTGTGTGTGTGTGTGTATGTGTTGGTCATTAGTTTCATGAACCAGAAAAACACGAAAATAGAATCAGAACGCATATTTAATATAACCAGACAAGATAGGCGCAAATTTTCGGCGAACTGGCTTTTGTCAACCGTGAATGTAAGATCATAAACAAACAAACACAGAATACAAAAATTAGGAGAAAAAGAACTCTTCTTCCACTGGAAGTAGAAGGGAAGATTCAGTCTTTTTCTCCTAATTTTTGTATTTGGTGTTTGTTTGTTTGTGATCTTACAGTCACGCTGACAAAGGCCAGTTGTCGAAAATTTCTCCTATCGATCTTATCTGGTTATATTAAATACGCGTTCTGATTCTATTTTCGTGTTTTCTGGTTCATGAAACCAATGACCACACACACACACACCAACCACACACACACACACACCACACACACACACACACAACACACACACACACACACACACACACACACACACACACACACACACACACACACCCTTCCATCATTTCCAGCACATAAAGATTTGCCCAGGTTTAATTAAAGAAAGAGTCTGCCAGAGAGCTGATGGCAAGTTTGGGTGAAGCGCATACGGAACTGTCTTAGAATAAACAAGGAACCGCAACATGAAGGCCGCCCCCCCCCCCCCCCCCCCCCCGTCAAACGGTATCCATTAGCCACATTAATGCCCCTCACTGACTGCTCGGAATCCTGCATATTAGACAAATGATGAATTGACCACTTGTTTTCGGGTCAAGGGGGCTAACCCATCTATGAAAGAATAGTGGACTGCAATGGTCAAAACTCGAAATTTTACCGTCAAAATTTTCAACTTATTGCCTTTCTGATGCAGTAAACGTACCACGACTGTTAATCGATAAAAGTATCGTGTCGATTTACAGTTACAGTTATGATATTGTTTTAAAACTTTGCACTTCACCAAAATTGCAATTTCAACGCGGAAAATTTAACCCTTTGACTTCCGCACCCTGTCCACCAGGAAGCCACAATGTCAATCATGCTAGCAAAGCAAACCCCTCACCCTATCGATAAGGTAAGAGAGTCGAAAAATTACGTTTTTGCAGCTGGGGCAGGGTTCGGGAGTCGAGTCAAAGGGTTAATAACTGCTGTCTAACCGTAAGACTTTCTTTTACAGACAACATGAATTATCAGTCCGGCGCACGTGCAGCGTGCACAGTGGGACATCACTTGCTCATCTGCTCAATGTAGTTGTTTGCTAAAAGCGACAGTGCAGCTTCTTTGTTTAACAGACTATAATACTTTCAGTATGTTTGTTCTTAACAAGTGGCAAACCGCGTACTGACTGCCTCTCATCACATCTTTCAACAAACTTTCTTTTACGAGTTCTATCACAGTTATTATGATTTACCGCATAATGCAAACATATGTCATGTGCACAACGGAAAGTCGATATACAATTAAGATTATAAGGTTTCCAAGTTCCTTTCTATCTTTTATAGGGTTTCCAAGTTCTTTTCTATCTTTTATAGGGTTTTCGGGTTCTTTTCTATCTTTTATAGGGTTTTCGAGGTTCTTTTCTATCTTTTTATTAGGTTTTTCAGGTTCTTTTCTATCTTTTATAGGGTTTTCAGGTTCTTTTCTATCTTTTATAAGGGTTTTCTTTCGGTTCTTTTCTATCTTTTATAGGGTTTTCAGGTTCTTTCTATCTTTTATAGGGTTTTCAGGTTTTTTCTATCTTTTATAGGGTTTTCAGGTTTCTTTATCTATCTTTTATAGGGTTTTCCAGGTTCTTTTCTATTCTATCTTTATAGGGTTTTCGGTTCTTTTCTATCTTTTATAGGGTTTTCGGGTTCTTTCTATCTTTTATAGGGTTTTCAGGTTCTTTTCTATCTTTTATAGGGTTTTCAGGTTCTTTTCTATCTTTTATAGGGTTTTCGGTTCTTTTCTATCTTTTATAGGGTTTTCAGGTTCTTTTCTATCTTTTATAGGGTTTTCGGTTCTTTTCTATCTTTTATAGGGTTTTCAGTTCTTTTCTATCTTTTATAGGGTTTTCAGGTTCTTTTCTATCTTTTATAGGGTTTTCAGGTTCTTTTCTATCTTTATAGGTTTTCAGGTTTTCTATCTTTTATAGGGTTTTCGGTTCTTTTCTATCTTTTATAGGGTTTTCAGGTTTTCTCTTTAGGTTCTTCTTTATCTTTTATAGGGTTTTCAGGTTCTTTTCTATCTTTTATTTGGGTTTTCAGGTTTCTTTTCTATCTTTTATATAGGGTTTTTTCAGGGTTCGTTCTTTTCTATCTTTTATAGGGTTTTCAGGTGTTCTTTTTCTATCTTTTATAGGTTTTCAGGTTTTTTCTATCTTTTATAGGGTTTTTTCAGGTTCTTTTCTATCTTTTATTAGGGTTTTCGCTTCACTTAGGGTTTCTTTTTTCTATCTTTTATAGGGTTTTCAGGTTATCTTTTATTTATCTTTTATAAGGGTTTTCAGGTTCTTTTCTATCTTTTATTTAGGTTTATTTCAGTTCTTTTCTATCTTTTATAGGTTTTAGGTTTTCTTCTTTTATAGGTTTTCTTCTTTTCTATCTTTTATAGGGTTTTCAGGTTCTTTTCTATCTTTTATAGGGTTTTCGGTTCTTTTCTATCTTTTATAGGGTTTTCAGGTTCTTTTCTATCTTTTATAGGGTTTTCGGTTCTTTTCTATCTTTTATAGGGTTTTCAGGTTCTTTTCTATCTTTTATAGGGTTTTTCGGGTTCTTTTTCTATCTTTTATAGGGTTTTCAGGTTCTTTTCTATCTTTTATAGGTTTTCAGGTTCTTTTCTATCTTTTATAGGGTTTTCAGGTTCTTTTCTATCTTTTATAGGGTTTTCGGTTCTTTTCTATTTATTTTTAGGTTTTTCTAGGTTCTTTTCTATCTTTTATAGGGTTTTTCAGGGTTCTTTTCTATCTTTTATAGGGTTTTCAGGTTCTTTTCTATCTTTTATAGGGTTTTTCTGTTCTTTTCTATCTTTTATAGGGTTTTCAGGTTCTTTTCTATCTTTTTATAGGTTTTTCAGTTTCTTTTTCTATCTTTTATAAGGGTTTTCAGGTTTTTTCTTTGGTTTTCTTCTTTTCTATCTTTTATAGGGTTTTTTTCGTTTTTCTTTATCTTTTCTATCTTTTATAGGGTTTTCAGGTTCTTTTACTTTATAGTTTCTTTTTATTTTATAGGGTTTTCAGGTTCTTTTTCTATCTTTTATAGGGTTTTCAGGTTCTTTTCTATCTTTTATAGGGTTTTCGGTTCTTTTTCTATCTTTTATAGGGTTTTTCGGTTCTTTTCTATCTTTTATTAGGGTTTTCAGGTTCTTTTCTATCTTTTATAGGGTTTTGTTTTTATCTTTGGGTTCTTTCTTTCTATCTTTTATAGGGTTTTTCCAAGGTTCTTTTCTATCTTTTATAGGGTTTTCAGGTTCTTTTCTATCTTTTATAGGGTTTTCAGGTTCTTTTCTATCTTTTATAGGGTTTTCAGTTCTTTTCTATCTTTTATATTAGGGTTTTTTCAGGTTCTTTTCTATCTTTTATAGGGTTTTCAGGTTCTTTTCTATCTTTTATAGGGTTTTCAGGTTCTTTTCTATCTTTTATAGGGTTTTCAGTTCTTTCTATCTTTTATAGGGTTTTCAGGTTCTTTTCTATCTTTTATAGGGTTTTCGGTTCTTTTCTATCTTTTATAGGGTTTTCAGGTTCTTTTCTATCTTTTATAGGGTTTTCGGTTCTTTTCTATCTTTTATAGGGTTTTCAGGTTCTTTTCTATCTTTTATAGGGTTTTCGGGTTCTTTTCTATCTTTTATAGGGTTTTCAGGTTCTTTTCTTTATTCGTCTTTTATTTAGGGTTTTCAGGTCTTTTCTATCTTTTATAGGGTTTTCAGGTTCTTTTCTATCTTTTATAGGGTTTTCAGGTTCTTTTCTATCTTTTATAGGGTTTTCAGTTCTTTTCTATCTTTTATAGGGTTTTCAGGTTCTTTTCTATCTTTTATAGGGTTTTCAGGTTCTTTTCTATCTTTTATAGGGTTTTCAGGTTCTTTCTATCTTTTATAGGGTTTTCAGGTTCTTTTCTATCTTTTATAGGGTTTTTCAGGTTCTTTCTATCTTTTATAGGGTTTTCGGGTTCTTTTCTATCTTTTATAGGGTTTTCAGGTTCTTTTCTATCTTTTATAGGGTTTTCAGGTTCTTTTCTATCTTTTATAGGTTTTCAGGTTCTTTTCTATCTTTTATAGGGTTTTCAGGTTCTTTTCTATTTTTATAGGGTTTTCAGTTCTTTCTATCTTTTATAGGTTTTCAGGTTCTTTCTATCTTTATAGGTTTTCAGGTTCTTTTCTATCTTTTATAGGGTTTTCGGTTCTTTCTATCTTTTATAGGGTTTTCAGGTTCTTTTCTATCTTTTATAGGGTTTTCGGTTCTTTTCATCTTTTAAGAGTTTTCAGTTCTTTTCTATCTTTATAGGTTTTTCAGGTTCTTTTCATATCTTTTATAGGGTTTTTCAGGTTCTTTTCTATCTTTTATAGGGTTTTCCAGGTTCTTCTACTTTTATAGGGTTTTCGGTTCTTTTCTATCTTTTATAGGGTTTTCCAAGGTTCTTTCTATCTTTATAGGGTTTTCAGGGTTCTTTTCTATCTTTTATAGGGTTTTCAGGTTCTTTTCTATCTACTTTATAGGGTTTTCAGGTTCTTTCCATCTTTTATAGGGTTTCAGGTTCTTTTCTATCTTTTATAGGGTTTTCAGGTTCTTTTCTATCTTTTATAGGGTTTTCAGGTTCTTTTCTATCTTTATAGGGTTTTCAGGTTCTTTTCTATCTTTTATAGGGTTTTCCCAGTTCTTTTCTATCTTTTATAGGGTTTTCAGGTTCTTTTCTATCTTTTATAGGGTTTTCGGATTCTTTTCTATCTTTTATAGGGTTTTCAGGTTCTTTTCTATCTTTTATAGGGTTTTCGGGTTCTTTTCATCTTCAAAAATGAGTAACAACAGTATTTTATGTTATTTCATGTACATCAATTCATGATAACATTAGCATGTTTAGTCTACATGTTGTTTAGAGTCTTTTCGCCGCACTCGGACAATCGTATATGCGCTCCACCTATATATAGGCCAGCAATTATCTGGCAGACTCCCTGAGCTTGCGTAAAACCCTACGAGCTGGAAAGGTCTTAAACTGAGGTGAGGGAGAAGGGACCCATGAAACGCTTAAGCCAACACAACTAGAGTGATGCAAACATTAAGATGGGCAACAAGAGGCATTTTTTTTAATGTTGTAAACTGGAATTAAATTCGAGATATGAGATTTTCAGTGTGTCTATCATAAGAACCTACCAGCCTGCATGTAACTTACATAAATCCCAATTTTGTTGTTGAGGAAGCAGGAGGAAGTGCGTGTGCATGGAAGGGGTGGGGTGGGGGTGAGGGGTAGGGGTGGGTGGGAGCTCGAATGCCTGTGTTATTTTATCTCGCCGCACAGCATTAAGTCGAGTGCAATAAAAGTACTGTAAAATTTCATGTAATTTATAATGGGAAAAAATTCCAAGCTCTAGCTCCACACGACTTAAATATGAAACTGTGATAGAAACATATCCCAAAAATTCCATGCTCTAGCTCCACACGACTTAAATATGAAACTGATAGAAACACATCCCAAAAATTCCATGCTCTAGCTACACACGACTTAAATATGAAACTGTGATAGAAACACATCCCAAAAATTCCATGCTCTAGCTCCACACGACTTAAATATGAAACTGTGATAGAAACACATCCCAAAAATTCCATGCTCTAGCTCCACACGACTTAAATATGAAACTGTGATAGAAACACATCCCAAAAATTCCATCTCTAGCTCCACACGACTTAAATATACACTGTGATAGAAACACATCCTCAGTTCATGATTTAACAGGAGTCCAGGAATGTAGGAATGATTCGAATAACAAATGTAGGAATGATTCGAATAACACGGGAGACAATTCCACTGTTGGGGTATCGACGCCTGTCAGCAAGAAACGATAAAATCACCCATTTCCTCAAACAAAACGACTCGTCAGAACTTTTGACAAGAATTTTACCGTCATCGTTACCATTTCCCCCCAATATGACGGTGAAAAGTGCGCCATAAAATCCAGCAACATCTCACTATATCGGAAAATAAACAGGCCACACCACTTTCGCAGTCAGCAAGCATCG
>CM060311.1:18823398-18825898 GCA_030674185.1 Monoplex corrugatus
TAAATAGCGACAAACCCACATTCTTAATGAACTGTAACGTAAATTCCCACGAGATGAGGCAGACGTATATCCCTAATAAGTTGCGATGCAATTTCCCATTGAGAAACAGACATTATGCCAGAAATTCATGACCTAACACTGCACACAGAGACCTATATCCTAAATGAATGATGACGTTTTATCTCCACAACAGACCAGTATCCTGTACAAACTTTGACATCATACCCCAGAGCAACATATCTATATCCCCAACAGTCTCTGACTGCAATCCCCATACAACCCTAAAAATCTATGACGTCATTCTCTACAGAGAGACAGACCTATTATCGCCAACACTCTCTGTAAATTTATTATGTCATTCCCTCCCCCCACCCAAAAAAAAAAACACACAAAAAAAAAACACACACCCCGTCCCCCATCCACACATCAAAAACAATTTTCACGCCAATCCCCACAGCGAGACAGACTTGCATATCCCCAAACAGTCCATTGTGACATATTTTCTCACGCTGAAACGAATCTTTATCCCTCCACTCCCCTAACCCTGACGTGAACCTGACACACACACACACACACACACACACACACACACACACACACACACACACATATATATATATATATATATACTATATATATATGTTTATGTATATATATATATATGCATATATAATACATATATGTATATCTGATATATACATGTATATATATGTATATTCATATATATACAATGTGTGTGTGTGTGTATGTGTGATGTGTGTGTGTGTGTGTGTGTGTGTGTGTGTGTGTGTGTGTGTGTGAGCGCGTGCGTGCGTGCATGCGTATGTGTGTGTATGTATGTATGATGTATGTACGTATGTGTAAATATGTATGTACGTATGTATACATAGACATATATCTGTGTGATGTGTGTGTATATCTGTCTGTCTGTCTGTCTGTGTGTGCTTTCATCATCTGACCAAGCTCCCCGAACTGGCAGATACACTCCATCTAGAAGATGTGAACGAATAACAAATGCCACTGACCGTCTTGACTCACTCACCCTGTTTCATCAACTTCCTGTAGGCTACTATCAGCCTTGATAGCAAAGCAAAAACCATGACTGTTTTCATTCCTTCACCCTATCCACCAGCAGGAAATAATGATAGTGTGAGGGGGTGGACGGATTAACAGCGTTTATCCATAACATGCATCTGGATGAGTATCGTTAAGGTACTTCACAATGAGTCCAGTTCAGCATTTTTTTCTCACTGTTTTCTTCTTTTTCCTTTCGGCTGATGCCTTCATTCAGAATTTGCTATGCCACCACTGACAATGTAACCTCATCTGTCCATCACAAAATCATCTAAGCATCCTGCACGCGAGTGCACGCATCCATCCATGCACGCGACCGTACACACACACACACACACATACATACATACATACATACATACACGCACGCAAGCACACACGTACGCGCACGCGCGCCGCACACACACACACACACACAGACAACACATACAACACACACACAAAACACACACACACACAAAAAAACACAAAACACAAAACAACACACACACACACACACACACACACACACACACACACACACACACACACACACACACACACACACACGAACACAACACAAAACACACACGAACACAAACACACAAGAATTCCTCCATTCAGCACCCGAAGCAGCAGGGCAAATCCTCTCTCCAACCAACTACATAAATCCCTTTCTACGCGTTTCATCATTTCTCGCTTCGTATGCTAATGCTAACCACAGTGCACTTTTCACACCCGCTCCCTCTTCAACGGGACAGAAGCGCTCATGTAAGCGCACGTTATGAGCATTCACTTCGGCAGAAGACCTCCTGCCGTCCCAGAAATTCGACAAGAGAAGGACCTCCTTCCAGCAAGTTCGATAAGCGATTCACAAAAAAAAAAAAAAACGTTCAGAAGCAATTCACCAAAAAGGCCGGAGGTAATTTACCACACATTCCACAAGGAATTCAGCGAAAAGTCCAGACAACTCCCCACAGCCAAAAACACACCAATTCACCCAAACCCGCGGTCCGTCGTAATCCTAGAAATAACCCATATGTACGATACACGGACTGCTAGAACTGAAGAATTTCGCCGCTCGTGCATTTCACAAACATCAGGTTGGCTCTGGTTCCAAAGACAAGCGGTTTCTTTTCTAAAAAGGAATGAGATTCCAGAAAGAAAGAAAGAAAGAAAGAAGAAGAAAACACTATCTCTTCTTCCTCTCCACAAACTCGCCAAGCATGAACAGAAAATCAAGAAAAACCAAAAACTATATCTCCATAGGCAGTAGCCTTACGGCAAACCCCCCTGTTCACACGCAGCATGTGTTTGAAGCCAGGACATGGAATCAACACATCGCCACACTAATCCAATAAGCTTCAGGCTTATCAGTCGTTTTCTTAAAGGAGCGCTCGTCGGTCTACCTGTCTGTTTAGAAACACTCCCTTTTGTTATTGCAGCA
>CM060311.1:18833398-18838398 GCA_030674185.1 Monoplex corrugatus
TTCTTCTCTAACTCTTTGATTTGAAACCTCCACAAGATAAACATTACAACAAAACATCTCATGATCCAACAAGATTAACATTAAGTACTAGATGTATTCAAGATCATTAAGATGGGTTCTACGTATATGCCTAGCCTTCCTTAAACTCTCTTTTAAATCGGCTTCTTTGCTCGAATATAACCTTGGCTGTATGAGTCACTTGATGTATAATGTACTGATTTATATCTGTTGAAATGGAGAGTAATATACAAAAAAAGTCATCAGAAGTACTCTAAAGGGAGGGATTAGGTGGACCATCGGGTGAGTAAAGGAGAAAGAGAGAGACACAGAGAGTGACAGTGATGTTTTGTGTTTTATCTATTTGTTGAGAGAGAAAGAGAAAGAGACGAGAGAGAGAGAGGTCTGAGACTGAGAGAGAAAGGACAGTTTTATTATTTGTAGAGAGAAAAGAGAGAGAGAGAGTCTGAGACGAGAGAGAGAGACTGAAGAGAATCGATATAGACTAGAGAGATAGAGAGACAGAGAGAGAATGACATGATACTTATTTTCCAACGGTAGAAGTTATTCACTAAAAGCTTTTTTTTTTCAAACTTGCTGTTGTAAGACACACACACACACACACAACACACACACGACACACACACACAACACAGAGCGAGAGAGAGAGAGACAGAGAGAAGAGGGGACAGAGACAGACAGACAGACAAGACACACAGAGGGGAAGACAGACAGACAGATAGACAGAACCAGGAAAAAAAAACGAAAAAAGAATAAGAACGCGTATTTAATACAACCAGACAAGACAGGCGCAAATTTACGGCCAACTGGTCTTTGTCAAGGTAAGATCACAAACAAATAAACACCAGATACAAAACTTAGGAGAAAAAGACTGAAACTTCCCTGCTGCTCCATCCAGTGTGAGAAAAGGAACAAATCACTAAAATGTAATGTTTTTGAGTAGATATGATGTCATAGCGGAATAGTGAAAAAGTGGTCATGCGGTATTGTTTATCCTGAAGAGGGTCCAGGGCTAAAATTAAAACTATGATGCACTAGGTGAGAGTAGTTTTTGGAATGTACAGGATCCTACTATTAAATTATGCATAAGAGAAAATATAAGTATATGATCCACTGAATGGGAAAATGTATAATCAAGAGATATGGCTGATGTAAATGGATCATGCTTGGTGCAAAGAATCCGTCTGACCTTGGAATAGGAAGAAAAACATCCTAAACCAACAGCAAAGGAGCTGAAGGGAAAACCGGAGTCCCGGAGGAAAAAAACCCTAATCAGATAATCAGACAAACAGAAACAGAGAAACACAAGACAAACAAAGAGAGAGAAAGAGAGAGAAAGAGAGAGAGAAGCAAAAGACAAGGAGTAAGCCAAACACACACACACACACACACACACACACACACACACACACACACACACACACACACATACACACACAGAGCTACAACACAGAACGAGAAGGCCTGGGACTGAGAGAGGAGGACGGAGGAGGAGGAGGAGGGGGGAGTTGGGACAGGGGACATGAATACGATAGGGACAAGAGAATAGATAGCAATCCAGAACTTGGGTAAAGCAGCAAAGAAACAACAGACTGCGCATAGCTCAGTAACATGACCACTCCGTAGTATCAGTCCTTTCTGGTCCACTTCTCCCTGACACTTACCTCAACTATGTGATCTAAAGATGAACATCGGGGAGGCTTTAGAAAACAAAAAACAAACAAAAAACAACAACAAAAGAGAAAAAGAAAAGAAAAATAAAGAAAAACAGAAAGAAAAAAGAAAAAGAGACCAAAGCGTTCTAATTATCTCCCTTTTCAGATGTATAAAACATTTGTACAGAAATCGTTGTGTTCGTTGAATAAGACATGCTGATCAAGTTAGACATGTTAATCATCATTCCCGATGGTGATGACAGCAGTGTTGATTATGGTGGTACTGATGATGATGAGGACGACGACGATGATGACGGACGACTGAGACGATGATGACGATGATGATGCTGATGATGCTGATGGTGGTGGTGGTGATGATAATGATGATGATGGTGATGACGGTGAGCTTCTTTAATGTACAATCTTTCGTGTAATTTAGGATGGTTTTACGCTGTCATTATGTAGGCCTACATAGTTGTGTATGCAAAGAATGTACACATATGTATGTATGTATGTATGTATGATGTATGTATGTATGTATGTTATGTATGTATGTATGCATGGCATGCATGTATGTATGTATGTGATAAATATATGTATATGTATATATGCATGTTTATTTATTTCTGTATTTATTATGTATCTATGTGTGCATGTATTTCATATACAAATGTAATGCACGAAATGTGTGAATTTAATTTTTTAAAAGATAAATCAATCAAAAAACAAACACAAAAAATTCAGATCACGTGCTTCTCGCGGCCAATTTGATCTTGAGGATTTTACAAGATTGTCACAGCAGTGCTAAAAACTGTAAAATATTATAGAAATTTCGTGAAAAAAATCCTTTTTACACAAACCTTTCTTAACAACAAAAAACAAAAACAAACAAAATAAGGGGGGGGGAGGGGAAAGAGTGGCCGACTTTTGAAAATTTATTTCTTTTTATTGATCAGCGTGATCTTGATCTTGGGGCGTTACCTTCCACACATAACTTTCGTGACTCTTTAACAGTCTATAGCTTTGATCACAACTTGGTAAAGACTGCCCGAAACGGACGGAAGAGAAAATCTGGTTTACATTTTTTTTTGTTACAACACACACACACACACACACACACACACACACACACCAACACACACACACACATACACAACACAAACACACGCAAACACCACGCCACACACACACACACACACAACACACCAAATCACACGCACACACACACAACACACTACAGTCACACACACCACCACGTACATGAAACCACAACCCTCGACTGTCGAACAACTTCAACAAACACACACACCACACATACCACCACACACACACGCACACACACACACATACAAGAAAGAGAGAGAGAGAGAGGAAAGCCACATACCTCTCTTAACGTCATACGAAACAATCACCATTTGTAAACACACACACACACACACACACACACACACACACACACACACACACACACACACACACACACACACACACACACACACACAAGAGATTTTTTTTTTAAAAAAGGCGAAGAATCCGTTGTTGCCATTGTTTTTGCTATCTCTCCAGCTACCGTTTCGCTGTTTCCCTCCTTTTTTTTAAAGAGAAATCTCATCTTCCTTGATGAGCAAGACACGAAGGAACGAAATAGTTCAGCTATACGTACTACAGAACTTTTTTGCTATACCTGCACGAAGCATTCTAACCATTCTTTGTCTCGTGCCTTCAGACAGACAAAATGCGCAGGAATCTTATTATTATTGTTATTGTCTAAAGCCCAGCCGACTGCGTAGAGCCATATCAGGGCTATAACCGCTTCAAAATATATAAAACTTCAATAGGAAAAAAATGAAAAGGAAATTTTAAGTACACATATTAATGCATTCGCACACATAATCTAAGGACATGCCCTTGGCGTTGACCACTCCGTCTAATCTATCGCACAGGGGATTTAAAAAACACACCTGAATACAAATATAAGCATGCCTAAACACACCAAAACAGATATAAAAACGGGCATAAATTACCTAAAATTGCTTCCGCATATCTCACTTCCCTAGAGACAAAAACGCACTTAATACATGTACCCAATTAACAATCCTAAGAAAAAAATACGTAAGACTTTATCGAACACATACAGGTTACAGGTGACCGGACCACCAAGGCAGAAAATGAAGGTAGAAATGACAGAAAACCAAAGGAACAAGGCAGAGAAACAAAGAGAGTGACAGAAAAGAGGAAATTTCTAGCACAGAATTTCCAGAATGCGGGGATACTAATTATACTGAAGGAGCCCCCGGCATCCCCACGGGGAAGCACAGGAATCTACAAGAATTATGTTGCCACGTCTGATCAATGAGACCCGACTCATACCCGTGTGAACTTCAGCATTCGCCAGTTCTCGTTGCGTAAAATCAATGATGTGAATTTTTAGTAAAAAAAAAAAAAAAAAAAAAAAAAAGTCTCCGTTTAGGTTTGTGGGAAAGAGAGAAAGACGTGTTTCGGTTAAAAAGGCTTATTGATTCACGTACTTCCTGAGTTGTTTTCATCAACAGACGCCTTTTCTCTCTCTCTCTCTCTCTCTCTTCCTCTCTCTCTCGCTCACTCTCTGTTCTTTTCATCAACAGACCCTCTGTCTCTCTCCCTGTTCTTCACACCATCATATCTCTCTCTCTCTCTCTCTCTTCCTCTCTCTCTCGCTCACTCTCTGTTCTTTTCATCAACAGATCCTCTGTCTCTCTCCCTGTTCTTCACACCATCATACTTCTCTCTCTCTCTCTCTCTTCCTCTCTCTCTCGCTCACTCGCTGTTCTTTTCATCAACAGACCCTCTGTCTCTCTCCCTGTTCTTCACACCATCATACTTCTCTCTCTCTCTCTCTTCCTCTCTCTCTTCCTCTCTCTCTCGCTCTTCCTCTCTCTCTCGCTCACTCTCTGTTCTTTTCATCAACAGACCCTCTGTCTCTCTCCCTGTTCTTCACACCATCATACTTCTCTCTCTCTCTCTCTCTTCCTCTCTCTCTCGCTCACTCGCTGTTCTTTTCATCAACAGACCCTCTGTCTCTCTTCCTGTTCTTCACACCATCATACCTCTCTCTCTCTCTCTCTTCCTCTCTCTCTCTCTCTCTCTCTTCCTCTCTCTCTCGCTCACTCTCTGTTCTTTTCATCAACAGATCCTCTGTCTCTCTCCCTGTTCTTCACACCATCATACTTCTCTCTCTCTCTCTCTCTCTCTCTTCCTCTCTCTCTCGCTCACTCGCTGTTCTTTTCATCAACAGACCCTCTGTCTCTCTCCCTGTTCTTCACACCATCATACTTCTCTCTCTCTCTC
>CM060311.1:18860898-18868398 GCA_030674185.1 Monoplex corrugatus
GGCTGGCAGCTCGCATCTACCCTGAGTCCCAGTGCGGCTTTAGGGCCGGAAGATCGACCATCGACATGATCTTCTCTGTCCCATGGAAATGCGCAGCAGCACATGCCCCTTTGCCTCGCCTTCATGATCTCACGAAAGCGTTCGACCTGGTCAGTCGGAGTGGTCTTTTCAAGCTTTTGAAGAAAATCGGCTGCCCCCCAAGACTATCAGCTGTCATCGAGTCTTTTCATGAGGATATGCATAGCACTGTGTGCTATAATGGTGCCACATCAGAGCCTTTTAGAATCAGCAGCGGAGTGAAACAGAGATGTGTTTTGGCCCCAACTCTGTTCAGGATCTTCTTCTCGATGTTGCTGACCTATGCCTTCTGTAGATCTGAAGAAGGGTATATCTTCATACAAGGACCGATGGAAAACTCTTCAACATTGCCAGGCTTCGTTCATAAACTAAGGTGGAAAAGAAGACCATCAGAGAAGCTCTCTTCGCAGATGATGCTGCGATGGCTTCCCACAGTGAACAAGATCTCCAGAGGCTCGTTGATCGCTTTGCCCACGCTTGCAGAGAGTTTGGTCTCACAATAGCTTGAAGAAAACTGAGATCTTAGGCCAAGGCTGTGAAGAACCACCATCTCTACACATTGGAGACTACGACCTCAATACTGTCCACCAAGTTCAGTACTTGGGGTCCACCATAAGTGACAACCTCTCTCTGGACGCTGAAATCGGCGCCAGAATTGCAAAGGCCTCATCTGTTATGGCTAAACTGAACAAGCGGGTCTGATCCAACAGCAGTCTCACTGCGAACACCAAAATGCAGGTGTACAGAGCATGTGTGTTGAGCACACTTCTCCACTCAAGTGAAGCCTGGACCACTATGCCAGCCAAGAAAAGAGGCTCAACATTTTCCATCTCCGCTGCTTGCAACGCATCCTCGGCATCCAATGGCAAGACAAGGTGACCAACACAGAGGTCCTCCGTCGTGCGGGCCTACAGACCATCTTTGCCCTTCTAAGCCAACGCCGACTACGCTGGCTTGGCCATGTGCGTCGAATGGAGGATGGACGCATACCAAAAGACGTTCTCTACGGCGAACTGGCAAACCGGAAGCGAACTCCAGGACACCCACAGCTACGCTTTGTAGACGCATGCAAAAGGGACCTTAGAAGCTTAGGGATTGACCCAGGCTCTTGGGAGACTCTGGCGGAAGACAAGGCAGCGTGGCGGACAGCCGTTCAGCAAGGCGTTGTGAATGCGGAGAGGAGGAGAGCAGAAAGCGCAGATGAGAAAAGGGCTCTTCGCAAGCAACGTTCCAGAAACCAGACAATAGCGACTCAATTTGTATGTGGCAGATGTGACAGAGATTGCCACTCAAGAATCGGCCTGCACAGCCACAGCAGAAAGTGCACGTCATGACCACAACGCCTCCTGGTGCAGACTATCATCTCCTGAGATGTAAAGAGGCCGACGACGATGACGACGACATCAGATGTGTATGTGTGTATGCGTGTGTGTGTGTGTGTGTGTGTGTGTGTGTGTGTGTGTGTGTGTGTGTGTGTGTGTGTGAGCAAGGGAAAGAGAGAGACAGACAGATAGAGAGAGAGAGAGACAGAGAGAGGACACAGACAGTTTAAGAGCAGAGCTCAAAGTCAACGGTGCAAGGGCAGTAACTGCCAGTATTTCATTTTACAACTCTCATGAAGTCAAGCAGAATACGCGCTTACCTCCCTTCAAGTGCATGTGCATAATTTTTATCATGTAGCACATGTCTTTCGTTATTTATTGTCCATTATTTTCTGTGGCATTTTACAATGTTTGCGTTTTAACTGGATTCTAATGCTTTCACAGCAACCATAATCCCTGGGCTTTCCTTTCACTTGTCTGTTATCTTTTAGATTCAGATGGATTTATTTTGTTTCCAGACCTCTGTGTGTGTGTGCGTGCGTGTGTGTGTGTGTGTGGGTGTAAGTGTGTGTGTGTGTGTGTGTGTGTGTGTGTGTGTGTAAGTGTGTGTGTGTGTGTGCACGCACGCACGTGTGTGTGTGTGTGTGTGTGAGTGTGTCTGTATCTGTGTGTGTCTGCGTGTGTCTGTGTCTCTGTGTGTGCGTGCGAGCATGCACGTGTGTCTGTGTATTTAGCTTTTTTACTCTTGTGTGTGTGCGTTTTCATTATCATTGTTGTTGTTATGGCTGCTATTTGCAAGATGGCAAAGATATATTTTTACTTCCATCATCAATTGTGTGTTTGCATTTTTCAACATGCGTGTCATTTTCAGTAACACACACACACACACACACACACACACACACACACACACACACACACACAACACACACACACACACACAAGAGAGACATAACACATCTTACATACACACACACACACACACACAAACACAAACACTCTCTCTCTCTTTCCTTCCCTCACTCCCTCTCTCACTCATACACACATATATGCGCAGAGGGAGGAAGACAGACAGAAAAAGAGAAAAAGAGGGATGAACATGTGGTGGAAAGGAGAAGAAAAAAACAGAAGAGATAGCATACACTTTTTAGATTTACAAAATAATGATCTTACCTCAGCTGCATGTTTCTCTTCAGCCTGAAACAAAGAAAAGCAGAAGTTTTGTTTTTGAAAGTGTCTGTCAACTGACCTCAGTAATAAAGAGGATACAAATATTTCAACTGAATACAATGTTTTAGTTTGCATAGAGAAAGAGACCTTGATACGTGGCAAATCTGCAATAAACACAACATCCACACTTTTCAGTGGTATTGTTATTAGTAGTAGTATTACATTATCATTATTGTTGTTGTTGTTGTTGTAGTAGTAGCAGTAGTAGTATCATTATTATACATCATCATCATCATCATCATAATCATATTTATTATTATTATTATTATTATTATCATCATCATCATTCAAAACACAAGGCTAATACCACATTACCAGAATGATTGGAGTATTGGGATATACAATGAACAGGCCAGACTATCATGTGAGCTGGAACTGAACTCTAGATATCAGATCTAAACCACAAGAGCTTGCCAGCCGGAGAAACCACCTTTACAAGGAGAGGGTTGGAGGTAAAAATGCATTTGTTACTTATTCTATGACTTTTGGAAATAAAGCATTTCACCTTGTTTCATCTCATCTTTTTGTTTGTTTCTGTTTTTGTTTGTTTGATTTTTGTTGCATTTTTACCTACCACAGTCTATTTCCTTTAATTACGTGGATTACTGTTTGTGCGAGTCTATGCAAAAGAAATCTTTTTCTTCGTCTAGCATGCTGATTGTAGTTTAACAAGTCTATGCAAAGAAATCTCTTATCATGTTGGTTTGCTGTGGAAAATGTTGGGAACAGAGAGGAACAATGGACAAATTTGAAAAACTCAATAAGCGAAGCTTGTGAAGAAGTCCTAGAGGTGAAAGAAAGATAAAGAAGACCTGGATTACAAAAGAAATTTCAGACTTGATGGATGAACATAGGAAGGCAAAGGTAGAAGAGGAAGAATACAAAGATACATATGGAAACCAGGAGTAAGCCTAATGAACTAAGAAAGCTTGGATAGAAACAAAGCACCGCAAAATAGAAGACCGACACAAAACTAGCCTTAAGTTTATGCAAACACAAAACAAACCCAAACATATGCAGAAATACTGAAGAGACTGAGCATTCACAGGAAAAGGACATGCACATCAACTGGTTGCTCAAAATCAAAAGATGGTATGATTTTTATGGAAAAAGATGAAATATTAGGTAGATGGGGAGGGTACATCAAAGACCTTTTCGATGATGACAGAAGGGAGGAACACATCATTAAAAAGAATTTTGAAGGATCATCAATAATGAAAGATGAAGTTAGAGCAATGATGAAAAAGGTGAAACAAGGAAAAGCCCCAGGATCTAGGACCAGACAATATCACTATAAAAGTAACAGCCCTCCTAATTTATGATACTAGAAAAATCCCTATAGATGTCAATTATTACTGAACTTCCAAAGAAAGCAAAGGCTATAGAATGCAAACTGTATTGTACAATCAGCAGAATAATCATGATGAGGACAAGGAACAGAATCAAACCAGAAATTATAGCAGAAGAACAATGTGAATTAACAATGTCAGAAACAGATTAAGGCAGCTGTAAAAAGAATGTTAAGAGTTCCATGGGCAGCAAAGAAAACAAACAAGGCAGTCTTGAGAGAAGCAAATACAAAAAGAATATTAATGAAGAAGATTGGGAAAAGATAAACAACATTTACAGAACATTTTAAGAGGCAATAGCAATTTGAGCACCTAGTCACAACAGGAAAACTTGGGGAAAGAAAGAACACCAGGTAGACCTAGGGAGAAAAGTACTAGACAGTCTTGCAGAGTGGGTGAGGACAATAAGGATAGAAGATAGGCTTGCAACAACAAAAGATGGATTTGTATGAAGGGCCAAGATCATATTATGCGGCAAGGTACTTGATGATGATAATAATGCTGATTGCTGTTTAAACAAATCTATACAAAGAAATATTCTTCTTCTATTACACTGATTATTTTTCAAACAAGTCTATGCAAAAGAAATTGCTTTTTGTCTTATATAATGTTGATTATTATGTTGATCATTACACTGACTATTATGATGATTATTCCTTTAACACGTCTACGCAAAGGAATCCCTTTCTTCTTCAATTATACTGATTATCCTTTAAACAAGCCTACACAAACAGAAACCCTTTTTCTTGTTTTTCTTCTTTATAAAAAACAAAACGTGTACCATGTTCAAGTACTCAAGTCCAAACTGAAATTCAAACAAAAGAAATCTGATAATTGTATTTAGTAGTCATCAAACTACACGACAACAAAGCTGATTTAGAAAATTGATGGCTATAATGCTTTGTTATGATGGGGCTTACTGTGAATGCAGGGGGAAATGTTCCACAGAACCATGGGAACCCCCTCATGGAGCTTTCATCAGGTCATGTGGAGAATTACAAGGATTTTCCAGACTAATGACAGTCATAAAATATTCATGCAAACACACACACAAATTCACATGAAGTTGTGCACTTCCACCACGTACGCACACTCACACGACACCACACACAAATTTATACATAAACAGCACACGCACACACATGACAACGCACACACATGTACACACACCACACACACACACACACACACACACACACACACACACAACATGCACACACACACAGCACACAAAACACACATGCACACACACACAGACACACAAACACATACACACACAGACATACATACACACACACATTCATACATAAACACATGCATACAAGCACACACACACACACACAACACACACACACACACACACACACACAAACACGCACACAACACATACACACACACACAAAACACACACACACACACGCATACGCACACACACACACGTCTAATATCACTTATAGGAAAAGACGTTAAATCAAGCAAAGCAACACACACACACACACCGTCTAATATCACTTATAGTGAAAAGACGTTAAATCAAGGAACACACACACACACACAACACACACACACACACACACACACACACACACACACACACACACACACACACAATGCCAAGCTCTTTTCTTATTGATTTTTTTGATGACTCAAATGCTCCTGTTCTCTGTGCCACCCCATGCAAGTCTGTAACATCTATCATAAACAATATTTGTCCCCACTTTCCTTTAACTTCCATTCCCTCCCCCATTCCACTCCCACTCCCACCCCCCCTCTCTCTTCCTCTACTCTGAAAGCTCTGTGAACTTTGTTGATGGGTGAAAACAAATAAACAAAAACCGCACACACACTTGTCATGTGAAAAAGATCACATGTTTCTCCCAGTGGGTGTCTTCTGCACAATATCAGTGGAATCCTTCCATTTGTCAATGTCATGAATGCGTGTGTGTGTGTGTGTGTGTGTGTGTGTGTGTGTGTGTGTGTGTGTGTGTGTGTGTGTGTGTGTGTGTTTGTGTTTATACATATATATATAATAATTTATGGTGTGTGTGTGTGTGTGTGTGTGTGTGTGTGTGTATGTGTAATATCTATATAATATATTGTGTTGTGGTGTGTTTATCATGTGTGTGTTGTTGTGTGTGTGTGTGTGTGTGTGTGTGTGTGTGTGTGTGTGTGTTGTTGTGTGTTTGTTGGTGTGTATGTATGTCTGTATGTATGTATGTGTGGCATATCATTTTTGCATTCTTAGTTCAGTCTTTTTATGTTATTATGTTGTTTGTGGGGTTTTCATGTGTATGTGTTTTAAGTTTGTTTTGTTTGTTTGGCATTGTTTGTGTTTTTGTTTGTTTGTGCATTGTTTGTTTATGCATTGTTTGTGGGTTTTTTTGTTGTATTTGTTGTTTGTGTGTTTGTTTTGCATTGTTTTGGTGTTTGTTGTTGTTTTGTCTTGTTTTGTTGTTGTTTGTTTTTTTTTGTTTGTTCTTTTGTGTGTGTTTGTTTGTTTCTTTGTTTGGGGATAGAGGGTATCACGTCAGTGGTTTTGATCCCACACCACTCATTCTGGATCCAAAACACGCCATCAAACCCATTTTCATCCTCTGCTTGTTTACATTAAACATGATTCACTGTAAACATGTAAAAACTGGTTCAAATACTTTCACACCAGGCCAGGAAAAGCTATCCAAACACAACCTTAATTCAGGGAGAAAAAGAAAGACCAAGAGCTGTGAACCAAAACATCATTTTCTTTCTATAAATGTCATTATTAAAATGAGTTATCAAATTTGCTCCTGCATCAGACTTTTGAATCATGTAATAAGTTTAAGAATAAAAACAAACACATGAATAAACAAGAATACTGATTATTAGCAAGGGCCATGAAATGTCCCGCTGCCATTTCATAACTGATCGTTTTTCTATCACAGTGAGACAGTGAACTTTTCAATTGACTGAACATGTTTTTGAATTTGCATAATGTGTGCGTGTGGGTGCAAGCGTGTATGTGTGGCGTGCAGTGGGGGAGGGATGTGGTTTTGTATGTGTGTGTGTGTGTGTGTTTTGGTGCATGTGTCATGCATGCATGTGTGTGCGGTGTGTGTGTGTGTGTGTGTGTGTGTGTGTGTGTGTGTGTGTGTGTGCGTGTGTGTGCGTTCGGGTGCGTGTGTGTGCGTTCGTGCGTAAGTGTGTGTGTGTGTGTTGTATGTATGTGTGTGTGTGTGTGTGTGTGTGTGTGTGTGTGTGTGTGTGTGTGTGTGTGTGTGTGTGTGTGTGTGTGTGTGTGTTGTGTGTGTTTTATGCTCGTGCACAACTGTGTTTGTTGGATTTTTTTGGGGGGGGGGGGGGAGGGGGGGTAGGGGGTTCCAGTTGGGTTTTCTTTTTCTTCCAAGCAGAAAACGTATATATTTGACAAAAACGCAAACTTGTCAATATATTAACAATATGACTAGCTTTTTTTAGCTGAAGCTATTCAGCTCCTACCTTGAACCTATTCTGTTATGTAACCACAACACCAACAATACGTAACT
>CM060311.1:18870898-18898398 GCA_030674185.1 Monoplex corrugatus
ATCCATCCATCCATCCATCCATCTATCTATCTATCTATCTATCTGTCTGTCTGTCTATATATCTATCTGTCTATCTATCTATCTATCTATCTATCTATCTACCTATCTGCCTACCTACCTACCTATCTATCGATCTATCGCCGATCTATCTATCTATCTATCTGTCTGTCTGTCTGTCTGTCTGTCTGTCTGTCTGTCTATCTATCTATCTATCTATCTGTCTATCTACCTACCTATCTATTTGTGTTGCACCATTGTTGCACTTACCGATGAATAGACGGAGTGGGAAGATGACGTAGATACCAGTGACAGGTTGGATCCATGCACTGAAACGAATAAGGAACAAAATGTCAAGAGGATATCAAAGAACACTGCAAACTTGTGCTGAATATCCACATGCACTATCTGATTTGGCTGTTTCTTTTGATGGAGCCAAGGACTAAAACAAAAAGTCTACTACCTCGTGTTCAACCTCAGCCCGCAACATTAAAAACTGGCTGTTTGCTGCCCATCTTAATGTTTCCATCATTCTGTTGGAGCCAGTTCAATATTTCATAAGTTCCTTCTCTCTCCCTCCCTATTTCAAGACTTTGCCAGTGCATAAGGTTTTCTGTAGGCTCAAGGAAAATTGCTGGCAGATTTAGGTGGAGCACATATGCAATTGCTCAATTGCAATAAATCCCTCTTGAACAAACAACAAACAGACTCCAAATGATGCGGTTTTGTGGCATACAATACATTAGCCCTATCATTCCCGCATCCTGCATAGTCAACCATGCCAGCAAAGTAAAAACTTAACCCTTTGACTCCCTCACCCTATCACTAGCTTCCTGCAGGAAGCTGATGAATAGGATGCGAGAGTCAAAGGGTTAAGTTTTAACAGTTGTTGGATAGGGTGCGGGAGTCAAAGAGAGAGTTAACAATTTCCAGCTGGAACACAAGACAATGAACAGTACAGTACAAAAGAAGAGAACTGTCTTTACACACAAGCACAGACACATGTATGTATATATATATACTCATATCCAAGCCTGCACACACACACACACACACACCACACACACACACACACACACACACACACACACACACTCACACACACATGCTCACACACACACACATGCCATACACACACATGTACACATGCATGAACACACACGCATGCATGCCCGTGCACACAACACACACAGCACACACACTCACACACACATCATGAACACACACGCATGCATGCCGTGCATAACACACACACACACTACACACACACACAGCACACACACACCACACACACACACACACAACACACACACACACACAACACACACACACACACACGCCATACACACACGTACACATGCATGAACACACGCATGCATGCCTGCGCATATACTCACACACACACACACACACACACACACACACAACACACACACACACACCACACACACCATACACACACGTACACATGCATGAACACACGCATGCATGCCTGCGCATATACACACACAACACACACACACACACACACAACACACACACACACACACACACACTACACACCACACACACACAACACACACACCCATCACAACTACACATCATAACACACACACTCTCATAACAACACAACACACACACACACACACACACACACACAACACACACACACACTACCATCACCATCAGGCACCACACACCACTATCTTTTCTACAACTACCACCTCCACTATCAAATCTCTAATAACAGCTGTCATAACAACACTCGCAGCAATGAAAAACTTGTCACAATCATATCACCATCAGTAACAACCATGGACAACACAACAACAACACAGACAATAAAATCACTGTTTATCAAAAGGTCAATACTGAGGGGGGAAAAAAAGAAGCATTCATGAATACTTACTTGGAAGATTTATTCACAGACTACAGACAGCAAGTTAGCAAGAGAGTAAGAGAAGACAGGACGATAGAGACAGAGACAGAGAGAGAGAGAGAGCGTGTATGTATGAGAGAGAGAGAGAGAGAGGACAGGGAGAGAGAAAGAGATGAGAGGGGAGGAGAGAGAGAGAGAGAGAGAGAGAGAGAGAGAGAGAGAGAGAGAGAGAGAGAGAAACAGACAGACAGTGAGAGAGAGAGAGAGAGAGAGAGAGACAGACAGACAGACAGACAGAACAAAGAGAAATGAGAGATAAAGGACAGACAAAGAGACATTCAAGCTTTACACAAGTTACAGAGAGAACAGCAAGACATAGAAACAGTGAACTCAATCCTTTCCCAAAACTTCAGAAGAAAACAAATGTCTAAAAACGAAAATGAAACAGAGAAGAAAACAAAACAAGAAAGAAATGGGATTGTCAAGTTATTCTAAAATATCTCCCAGGCCACCTTTTCATACAAAAATTAATAACAAGAGCTTTTGAACTTATCAAGCTCACTGTGACTTTGAAGAAGCTTTGGATGAAATAAAACTCCACGTGCATCAAGGACAATGGTAGGCTGCCACAACAGTGTAAAACAGATTTTATATATTGTCAAATGTTCTCAGAAAATGCTGTTCAAACTTGTTCCTTGAAAATGTTGATTTTTTTTTGTGGTCAATGTGACCTTGACCTTGGGGCTTTCATCATCATCATCATGTGCCCTGCCGTATGTTGTTGGCAATCATGGCCCTCCATAATATGGATACATAATATATATACATATTATGTATCTATCCCTTGTCACCGCAAGCACATCTTCCATACTCTCTTTCTTAAGCTACCCTGCAAGTCCGTCCAGTATTTTCTTCCTGGGTCTACCTGGTTCTCTCTTTTTCGGGGCTCTATCTTCCAAAATTAAGCATTGGTGACTCCTAACAGTCCATACCTCTAACCAAATTTGGTAAAGATCCACCCTAAAAGAGCTAGAAAATCTTGTTCATACATCTTTGTCACAGACATTAAACAGAAACTAGAAAGAGAGACAGACATAAACAAACACACACATACATTTCCAGTCAATATGAAATAATCTTCCTTTTTAAAAAAAATATGTGAAACAATCTTTTATTAAACATTTGCTTTTTTTTTTAAAAAAAGGATAAAATGGGAGATGAATACAAAGACATACAAGAAAGAAAAGACGTGTCTTGAGAAACCACGGGCAGTTTAAAGAGAGATTATGTTTTTTAAAATTCAAATCAGAGGGTAACTTCTTTTTTCACAAATCATTTGTGATGAAAAAAACCCCAAAACAACAACCCATACACACAAAATCAAAATGTCAGCAACTGAAAAGCTTAACAAAAGTATAAATCATTCACAGCATGCAAGTCCAGCATAAACTCAACACAAACCACACGATGCAACGAAAGAAGAAAAAAAACCTGTTCATGCTTACTCAAACAAGAGAACCGTGCATGCAAGTTCGTTGTTTGGTAAATGCACATCGTGCAGGCTGCAACAAAAACAAAAACAAAAAACAGAAAATAGGATAAAAAAAACAAAAAACAAAATCTGGAATCATCACTACAAAAAAACAAACAAACAAAAACAATCTTAATGACCAGAACAAAAAACAAAACAAAACACGCAAACCCACACTATTCATAACCTGAAAAAGATGAAATAAAGTTTCTAACAATAAAACAATGGAACCAAAATGCACAGTAAAATAAAAACAAGCCTGATTGCCCCCTGACATGCAGGCAGACTCACCAGAGGAGAGATAGGCATAGTCACTGAAATAGGCATAGTCCCCCATAGTGGAAGACTTGGGAAGACCTGGGGAAAATAAGTTTATCACCATGCATGAAACTAACAATAAATTCTCTTAAATAGATAGAAAGAATGACAAAGAAAAGACAGAAAATAAAGACAAAAAAAGAAAAAGAAATTGAAAAAACAATTAATCACACATGCCTGTCTCTTCTTTAAGAAAAGCAATAAAAAAAAAAAAAAAAGTAGTAATCACACAAGCCTGCCTTTTCCTTTTTCTCTCTTTTTTTAAAAAAATTTAATTATTGCAAAAAAAATCCTAACATGCAAAGACGAATTAGTTTCCAGACAAAACAAACAAAAGAATAAACTATGGTAAGAAAAAGATGCACAGCATAAAAATAATACAGATTTTAAAGAAATGAAACTATTCTTGATTGGAAATGTTTGCATGCCAATGCTTTGGGTTTTAACTGATTTGTTTCATTTTGTTTAAGCTTGTACTGTAAATCGAACTTGTCTTTTTTAAAAGTGTTCTGATTTTTCTTACATGCACGCATTCTGGTCGTTTTGTCCACACTGGGGTATCAGAAAAAACACAAAAAAGAATAAGAACGCATATTTAATACAACAATACAAGACAGGCGCAAATTTTCGGCCAAGTGGTCTTTGTCAAGCATAAGATCACCAATACAAAAATTAGGAGAAAAAGACTGAAACTTCCCCTCTGCTCTGTCCAATGTGAGAAAAGGAATAACAAAGGCCAGTTGGCCAAAAATTTGAGCCTGTCTTGTCTTGTTGTATTAAATACATGTTCTTCTTTTTTTTTTTTTTTCTTTTTTTAATGTTTTTTCTGGTTGAACGCAGGTAGTCACACTTGTTTTGGATTTGGTATCAGACTGAGGTATGTTGCCTGCACCATCTGCCTGCTCTGTCTTCAGTGGGCGTGAGTGCTGTATGTTTCCATGTTTCACAGCCACCCAGACATAAGATGACTTAGAGGATCATTAACCCTTTGACTCACGCACCCTATCCACCAGCTTCTTGCACTGTCAACCACGCTAGCAAAGCAAAAATCTTAACCCTTTGACTCCCACACCCTATTTACCAGCGTCTTGCACTGTCAACTGTGCTAGCAAAGCAAAAACTTAACCCTTTGACTCCCTCACCCTATCCACCAGCTTCCTGAAGGCAAAAAGTAAACCCTTCGACTCCCTCACCCTATCCACCAGCTTCCTGCAGAAAGCTGGTGGATAGGGCGAGGGAGCCAACAGGAAGCTGGTGGATAGGGTGAGGGAGTCAAAGAGTCAAGTTCTGCAGTTGGTGGATAGGTGCAGGAATCAAAGGGTTAAGTTGGTGGATAGGGTGTGGGAGTCAAAGAGTTAAAGTGAGTATTTGATGTTCTGCGTGCGCGTACACATGAAAGAGGTTCAGGCACAAGCAGGTGTGCCAACATGTCGACCTGGGAGATTGGAACTCTCTCCATCCTTTACCCACCTGGGGTGTGTGTGGGGGGGGGGGGGAGGTTCCAATCAGAACTGAACCCCAGACCTTTCGATCAGAAGTCTGACATCTCACCCACTTGACACCATGCCCATCAATTTTGTTCCGATTTGGTGGTTGATTGGTTGGTTGGTTCTTCTGTTGCTTGGTTGACCGCTTTGTTTTGTGCACTAACCTGTCTGACTCACAAGTTGGCTGGTTGCTTTGAAGTGTTTGCTTTTAACCCTTTGACTCCCGCACCCCATCCACCAGCATCCCGCATTATCAAGCATGCTAGCAAAGCAAAAACTCAACCCTTTGATTCCCTCACCCTATCCACCAGCTTCCTGCAGGAAGCTGGAGGATAGGATGAGGGAGTCATAGGGTTAAGTTTTTGCAGTTGGTGGACAGCCAAAGGGTTAAGGTAAAATGGGTGAGAGGGACAGGGGATCATAAATCACAAAATACTTAAAAATGCATGCAGATACAGTAGCAGTCATCTCCAATCCTACTACTTGTTATTATGCAAATTCATGCACATCACAAAAGTTTCATTCCTCCATGGAGCATGTCAACAAACATTTCAGACAACTTCACATCCAAGAAACTGAGTGAGCATTTATGAATAACAAATGCTATGCTCCCTGAACTACACAACCATTATAATATATATTGTAAACTTTAAATTTACCCTCAATCTTTTTTTTCCAGACTACTTAGAATAACATATTCATAAAAACTTTTTATCAACAAGAAGAAGTGTGGGGGAGGGATTCAGGAAAGTGTGAGAGAAGGAGCTGACACTCTGAGTCTTTTTGCTTTACTCTGCTTGAGGGTCTGTGAGGGTGGGTGGAATGTAAATGATTTTTCAAGTACAAGCCTACATTTCTTGCTAACACATTTCTTGCTCTTTAAAGGTGAATGGAATGCAAATGATTTTTCAAGTATGGCTATGAGTCTACATTTCTTGCTAACACATTTCTTGCTCTTTACAGGGGTGGGTGGAATGCAAATGATTTTTTCAAGTATGAGTCTACATTTCTTGCTAGCATACATTTCTTGCTCTGTAAGGTGGGCGGCTTGCTAACACATTTCTTGCTCTTTAAGGGTGGGTGGAACATAAATGATTTTTCAAGTACGAGACTACATTTCTAGCTAATACATTTCTTGCTCTGTAAGGTGGAATGTAAATGATTTTTCAAATACATGTCTACATTTCTTGCTAACACATTTCTTGCTCTGTGAGGGTGGGTGGAATCCAAATGATTTTTCAAGTATGACTAGGAGTCTACATTTCTCGCTAACACACTTCTTGCATTGTAAGGGTGGGTAGAACGTAAATGATTTCTCAAGTACAAGTCTACATTTCTTGCTAACACATTTTTTTCTCATGAAAACACGAGTCTTTCTGCTTTGCTCTGCTTGAAGGTCTGTAAGGGTGGGTGGAATATAAATGACTTTTCAAGTACGAATCTACATTTCTTGCTAGCACATTTCTTGCTCTGTAAGGGTGGGTGAATGTAAATGATCCTTCAAGTATGAGTCTACATTTTTTGCTAACACGTATCCAAATCCATGAGACCATGCTAATCTACATGACCTTGCTTTCAAACATTTTTAAGCAGGTACACTGTATATGATATCTACTAACTTTGCAAACAACAATAATCATATTTGAAAATAGGATGCCGCAAGTATCACAGCCAACTGCTGCATGTCATATTGTTGTAGATAAGATTAGGAATTTGTCAGTCTTATTTTTACTGATGTAGTCTTCAATATTTAAGGGTTTATATCATTTTTTTCTACTAATTTAAACTATTTAAGAGTTTAAATCTTACTTTTAGTTTTACCGATTTAGTTCACAAAATTCATACAAAGTTATTCAAAAATTTGAAAATTCTGAAAACTTTCATATTAAACACTAAATTCATGTCAGTATAAATGACGCATTATTAACACTTACCAAATTGTTAAAGAAAATGACTGCTAAATTTATCTGTCAACAAAATATGTAACACCATAGGTCTGCAGGCTTTAAATTACATCTATCTACAATCCAATTCCAATCACATTCAAGAATTTCTATTTACGTTCATCTTGCGAACAGGAAATTTCGGTGTTAAATATGTATGAGTGACAAGCTTCCAACTTCATTCCTACCTTAAAAAAAATCATTTATATCCCTCCCCATCCTTTACACTACAGACCTTCAAGGACGGCACAGCAAAAGACCCAAGTGTCAGCTCCTCCTGTGATAACCTCCCCAGCCCCTCCTCCACACTTCTTCTAACCAAAATTGAAAGGAAAACAAAAATGAAAAGAAATGAGAAAAAGATCTAGAAAAGAAAAGATAAAAGAAAAAGTCAAAAGAAAAAGAGTGACATGTTTGAAGTTGGAACTGTGAAGAGTTTTCCGCTCTGACAGACAAGCACTCAGAGGGTGGAAAGAAATTAGGAAGAGCCGGCAAGCCCAAGAGAGGAAAAGGGAGAAAAATCAATAGTCCTCGGCCAGCCATACAACATGGAGATCCAGCAAGTCAACATCAAGGGGTGGCCAGCCTGCATTCTGCAGCAGCATCTGTCTCTCTCTCTCTCTCACTCACTCCTCGCCCCCCCCCCCCCCCCACACACCACTACTTCCACCATCCAGACCAGCTACCCGCTCTCTCTCTCTACACCTTTCACTCCCTCACCCTATCCATCAGCTTCCTAACCCCCTCACCCTATCCACCAGCTTCCTAACCCTTTCACTACCTCACCCTATCCACCAGCCTCCTAACCCTATCACTCCCTCACCCTATCCACCAGCTTCCTAACCCTTTCACTACCTCACCCTATCCACCAGCTTCCTAACCCTTTCACTCCCTCGCCTAATCCATCAGCTTCCAGCAGCTTACTAACCCTTTCAATTCCTGACCCTATCCACCAGCTTCCTAAAGGTTAAGGCCTATCACTCCCTCACCCTATCCACAAGCTTTCTGTAGTTTCCTAACCTTTTCAATCCAAGAACCTATAGCTTTCTGTAGTTTCCTAACCTTTTCAATCCAAGAACCTATCACCCAGCTTCCCAACACTTTCATTCCATCACCTTTTCCACCATGTTTTTAACCCTTGCACTCCCTGAATCTATCAATCAGTTTCATGATTATTTCTCTCCCTACCCCTCACCCTGTCCACTATACTCCAGTTGCTTGCAGATCTTAACCCTTTTACTCCATCACCCTAGCCACCTGTTTCCAAACTCTTTTACCCTTTCATCCAAATACCAGTTTCCTTACCCTTTCTCTCCCTCACCTTTTTCATCAGTTTTCAAAGTCTTTAACTCTTTCACCGCCAAGTTTCCCCAGAAACAGCACTCCTCAGTGCCAAGTATATTTTGGGCAGCCAGTTTTTCAGCGCAGTATGCATTTTTAAAAGCTTATATCTCAGAGATTATTAAAGATTTTCACTTACTTTTTTTTTGCAGTATGCATTTTTAAAAGCTTATACCTCAGAGACTATTAAAGATTTTTTCACTTACTTTTTTGTTTTTGCTGTGTAAAGGGCAGATGTTGTATTTATATGAATGCTTGTTCATGTTTATGTGCTTGATTGATTATTCCACAGATAATCTTATTATAAAGAAAAACATTTTTTCATACGGTTTATTAGTTGTACTACTGACCTTATTTCATGAGTTGTTGCGCCAGATATCATTATAACAAATGAGGAAAAGCGATGGAAAATCTACACACAAAGTCAGCTGCCTGCTTATTCTACTCAGAGTGGTAGACAATGCGTGTTGATTTGCAGCCATTTTGGAGAAAAACGCTTCGGATAAAATGTGATGTAAATTCCGACAGTTTTCAAAGCCACACTTCGGCCTTACTGCTGAAAAACTAGGTCACTGAATAAAGTTTAAAAATAGCACAGTCGCCTGCATTCACCAGTGGAGCTGACAGAAGCTTTGTACCTGTGTGACAAGTTATCATTTAGCATGACTCTGAGTAGAATAAGCAGGCAGCTGACTTTGTGTGTAGATTTTCCATCGCTTTTCCTCATTTGTTATAATGATATCTGGCGCACAACTCATGAAATAAGGTCAGTAGTACAACTAATAAACCGTATGAAAAAATGTTTTTCTTTATAATAAGATTATCACAAATGCGACCATGGCGGTCGTACGGAAAGTCGCTTGATTGTGACCATGGCGAGAAAAGAGTTAATCCTTCAACCTCACCATCAGCTTCAAAACTCTTTCACTCCCTCATCCTATTCACCAGCTTCCTGCAGGATTGAGGACTGAAAGGGTTAGGAACTAATGGTAAATAAGTTAGGGTGAAGGAGAAAAGGCTGTGGTTTTTTCTCTTCTTTTTTTCATAAACACACTATTTTCAAGTTTAACAAAAGTTTCAGAATGCTAGCAAATGGAGTGACTGGGGAGGTATTCATGAATAAAATAACACACACACAAATGCACATGCATGCATGCGCGCGCGCGTGCACACACACACACACACACACACACACACACACACACACACACACACACACACACACAAACACAAACACACACCACAAACATACGCATATAAATGCTTCTCATCTCCTAAGGATTCATAAGGATTCTTTCAACTTTCTGTACAAAGTAATATCGCTATCAAGTAATGGTGCTTTTGATGATTACAGCTATGACAGCTGTAAACATCGAAACTGTCTTTTAAGTTTTATGCTCAATGTTAAAATAAAGGATCTCTGATGAAAAAAAAAAAAAAACGAAAATGAAATTACGTCATACATAATACACTAAGACTTAGGAATAACAATCTAACTAAAACCACACACTTTGTCTTGAATAGAAAAAGCATTTTTTGGTGTGTGCTGAAAGAGACTAGGATTTCTGGAAGGCTGTTTTACTGGCAATTCTTGTTACTTATTATTCTTAACCAGAACAAATCCATGTTATTAATACTACAATGTATTTAGGCCCAAGGCAGAACAGGGATATACCAAGTGGAGAAATATTGTGGGGACAAAAGCAGGGAAAAGGACATTGCGTTATGGTGGAGGTAGGGAATATAAACACTGAAAAACTGCCATGTTAATCCCGCACCAAACACTAAGCTGCCATTTAATCCCACACCAAGCACTAAGTTGCCGTGTTAATCCTGAACAGAACACTAAGTATTTTGCCTGTTAATCTCATGCTCAACACTAAGTTGCAATTTTGAACCCATTCCAAACATTAAGTTGTCATTTTAAACCAAATCCAAACACTAAGTTGCCATTCTAAACTCACTCCAAACAGTAAGTTGCCATGTTAATCCCAAACCAAACATTAAGCTGCCATGTTAATCCCACATCAAACACTAACTTGCCATGTTAATCCCACACCAAACACTAACTTGCCATGTTAATCCCATACCAAACACCAAGTTGCCACGTTAATCCCACACCAAACACCAAGTTGCCATGTTAATCCCAAGCCAAAAACCAAGTTGCCATGTTAATCCCACACCAAACACTAACTTGCCATGTTAATCCCACATCAAACACTAACTTGCCATGTTAATCCCACACCAAACACCAAGTTGCCATGTTAATCCCACACCAAACACTAACTTGCCATGTTAATCCCACACCAAACACTAACTTGCCATGTTAATCCCACACCAAACACCAAGTTGCCATGTTAATCCCAAGCCAAAAACCAAATTGCCATGTTAATCCCATATCAAACACTAACTTGCCATGTTAATCCCACATCAAACACTAAGTTGCCATGTTAATCCCAAGCCAAAAACCAAGCTGCCATGTTAATCCCACACCAAACACTAACTTGCCATGTTAATCCCACACCAAACACTAACTTGCCATGTTAATCCCACACCAAACACCAAGTTGCCATGTTAATCCCACACCAAACACTAACTTGCCATGTTAATCCCACACCAAACACCAAGTTGCCATGTTAATCCCAAGCCAAAAACCAAATTGCCATGTTAATCCCACACCAAACATGAAGTTGCCATGTTAATCCCACACCAAACACTAAGTTGCCATGTTAATCCCACATCAAACACTAAGTTGCCATGTCAATCCCAAACCAAACATGAAGTTGCCATGTTAATCCAACACCAGACAATAAGTTGCCATGTTAATCCCAAACCAAACATGAAGTTGCCATGTTAATCCCACACCAAACATGAAGTTGCCATGTTAATCCCAAACCAAACATGAAGTTGCCATGTTAATCCCAAGCCAAAAACCAAGTTGCCATGTTAATCCCAAGCCTAACATGAAGTTGCCATGTTAATCCCACACCAAACACTAAGTTGCCATTCTAAACCCACTCCAAACAGTAAGTTGCCATGTTAATTCCAAACCAAACAAGAAGTTGCCGTGTTAATCCCACACTAAACACTAGGTTTAGTCATGCAGCTAAGGCAGCACAACAGGCACCTCACTCGTGTTAAGGTCACACTGTGGCAACAGCAAGACCCACGACTTACAGCTGCCTTCTTCATCCTTGTTCTGCCCCATCTTGCTTGACCCCATTTGACCCATGGGAGTGCCGGACCGCACCATGGCATCTCCCCCACACCCTTCTCTGTGGGCCATGTCTGGCGTCATGCTGAGAGGGTAAGTAAAGCGGGAGGTTTGGGATGAATTACTGGGGCATGGGGACGCTGGGGGCGGGACGCTATCAGAATCCCCTGCGTCAGAGAAGGACTCTGATCGCATGCTTTTAGACAAGCTTGGGTCTCCTTCGCTTAAACTAGAACAGGACTTCTCTGACTTTGAACTGTTGGACCTCTGCAGACCTGGATGGGGGGACAGTGTGGGAGAGGGGCAAGGGGAAGGCTGAGCGGCCGCTGACAGGGCTGCGTAGACTTCTCGATGCTGCTGCAGAATGCGAGCCCCAGGTTGGACAGAGCGCGCGCTTGCTGAATCTGGTGGTGTATGGGGGAGGAAGGGGACACAACACACACATCCATACTTTCCACTTCCTGTGGCCACCAGGGGAGGGGGCTGGAATGTTGGCCTGGGAGTTACGATGCCAGAGGCTGGGTCCCAGTGATACTCCTGTGGCGCTCCCTCCCGAGTGCCTCTGACTGGGAAACTCCAAGGGAACGTAGTTGCTGTGCTGTCTGCCGTGCAGCTCCTGCAGGTTCACATAGTGGCTGAGGTTACGTGCAGCTGCGGCTGCGTCTTTGGTGAAGGTGGCATGAGGGTTAGAAAACACAGTGCCGTCACTTCCATTCTCTGACTTCTGCTGGGTCAAACTGGTTTTGCTGCTAAACAAACTTCGTCGGCCCAATGAGTTGGACTGGAAATCTGTCTGAGCAGCCGCTCCTGTGGACTTGCTGGGTGTGAGTCCTGTACGTTGCTTCCTTTCTAAGGTGGAGCTCCTGTAGCCTTCAGACCCCATGTCAGAGTGACAGGAACGGGCAGAGGAAGCGCTGGCGGGTCGAGGGATGCCGGTGGGCATGTGAGCTACAGAGTCACTGCCAGACCGCACCATCTGTGACACCCCTTCCATGCCATGTCTGGCCAGTCGGGAACCCACTACAGGAGAACCCTTGACGGAGCCCCCTGAGCATTTGCCACTGCCACTGCTGACGGAGGAGGTGCTGGTGTTACTTAGGGGTCGTCTGTAACCAAACATGGACCCTCCCCCTTGACTAGGAGGAGTTCCGTTTTGCACACTACCTGCTCTGGCTGCATGCCTTTGCCTCAAGCTGGCGTCCATCAAATGAGACTGGTCCGTGTTGGTTTCACTGTCACGTTTTGTGCCGGGACCAGGAGAGGCCGCATGGTCCCCACGCATAAAAGTTCGCTCACTGTCCCCGTAGCCGCTGTCACCTTGAGGAGAGAACTCTGGATGACTGGCAGTAGAGAGCTTTCTGTACACACTATATTCCTGCTGGTCGCTGCGTGTTGTCCACGCTCCCAGGGAGTAAGGGTAGCCATAGTCACTGGGGTCACTGCTCAGTAGCTTGTTGGTGTGCTGTGGCAGAGAATACTTTCTCCAGCCTGAAGGGGTGCCCCCAAAACCAGAATCACTGTAGTAGTCAGAGCCCATGAAAGCGCTGGTGCCCAGGTTGGGTGTCCTCTTGCCCGTTCCACCCTTTTGACAGACAGAAAAATTCATACAGACATTGTGGTATTTGTCATAGTGCATTATCTTTTCCTTGTTTGGTTAGTATAAATGAAGGTTGGTCAGCATAAATGAAGGTTGTTCAGTATAAATGAAGGTTGTTCAGTATAAATGAAGGTTGGTCAGCAAAATGAAGGTTGTTCAGTATAAATGAAGGTTGTTCAGTATAAATGAAGGTTGGTCAGCAGAAATGAAGGTTGTTCAGTATAAATGAAGGTTGGTCAGCAGAAATGAAGGTTGGTCAGCAGAAATGAAGGTTGCCAACCAAAATGATGTATCTGTCTTCTGTATTCCTTTTGCGATATACCATTCTGGTAGGCAATGTTTGAAATTTAATTATCAATTCAAAGACAATCCTAAATTTAATTATCATTCAAACAATCCAAAGTTACTTATCATTTCAGACATCTAAGCTTACGTATCATTTCAAAGACAATCCTAAATTAACAGAAAACAATGTACTAACACAAACTTGCACTGCAGATTGTTTCGCAAGTTATTTCATTTCAAGTATGGAATGAAAGGGAGGGGACAATGCAGAAAGAGACAAGAGAATAAGAAGAAAAAGAGAGTGTGTGTGTCAGACACACAGACAAGATATACAGACAAATGACATGACAGACAATAATTCTGCAAGAAAAGTAGAAAAGAAAAACTATCCAGCCAAAAAACTTAATGAGATATAGTTACATTTTTGCTGTCTTTACTATTCTGTTTTACCTCCTGCACTGACTGTCTGAGTGTCAGATCCATCCATGTGCTTAAAAATTTGTATCATGAATCTTTGTCATACTCTCTCTTATATCTGCATCAACAACCTTTATTTGGGAAAGTCTACCCTAACTTGATAGAGGGGTGACCATGCCTAACCCAGCGGTTCAAAAGTGGTAAATGGCAAATAGCCTTCAGATATGGAAAATACACTGTAACTTCAAAACTTTTTCACAAACAAACAGTCCCAGACTAACTGGCGATGATTTCTATCACTAGTATCAGGATGGGGCAGGGCTGCACTTGGCATGGCTACACCTAGAAAAATACTCCATGGTACTAGGCCCGCAGGCACGTTCTGATGTACCATGGTACCACACAATATAACAGAAATGTCTATACAGTGACTGACAACAACCCAGGCCCACCATATTCAACTAGCAGTCAGCAGAAACTGAAAAACAAAAAACAGCCACATTCATCCCTAGATGTGGCCTAACCATGCAAACAGCAAAACAAGAAGTAAAAGACAAACTTTGGGGTTTATTTTGTTTTGTTTTTTCTTGGGTGTATTTTTACAACGGCCCCGTTTTCTACATTGTCACCGTATCACCAACTCCACACTGCTCATTTTAGCTCTGCAACACCCCTACCAAAGCTGAAATCACCATAAAAACAGGCTATGAACAGTTACAGAATCTGGGACAATGTCACAATGCTGTGATGTTTTACAAAAATGAGCATACTAATGATGATGCTACCAAGTAACATTTTGGACTGAGACTGAAAGACAAGGCTGTACTCAATCCCTCTTCTCATGACACATCTTGGCAGGATTAAGACTGTATGATACGGATGTCATCACCAATTCCTTTCATATCATACCTTGGTTTAAACCAAATCTGAAAGATACAGACACTAATGATGTTGGTCAGTAAATTTGAGCAGGGGAGTTAAATCAGATTTGGTAGTCGACATCTACTCATTATTCAATCCAAGACCGAGGTAAAAATTCCCTCACAGACTTTTTGGGTGGTCAAAGGGTGTAAGTAATTGATTTAGAGCCCCCTTCTGGCCTGAGGGCAATACCAACTCTGACACCTTTTATTGATAATGTGAAAAATAACACTGGGAGAGGGGCAGGATGATGATAAATTGCATTAAGCTGGGTTTCCCTTCAGGCTAGATAGTGGCCTAGAAAACCAGAGACAGCTTTCATTGTGCACAGGGAAAAGAGAGAGAGGATGATGGTGAATGATTCTGGGGAACTGTATTCCATACTTGAAGACTTCACTATCCCTGTCTATAAGGTTGTACGTGTGTGTGTGTGTGTGTGTGTGTGTGTGTGTGTGTGTGTGTGTGTGTGTGTGTGTGTGTGTGTGTGTGTGTGTGTGTGTGTGTATGTGTGTGTGTGTGTGTGTGTGTGTGTGTGTGTGTGTGTGTGTGTGTGTGTGTGTGTGGGTGTGTGTGGGTGTGTAGTGTGTGTGTGTGGGGTGTGTGGGGGGGGGGGTGTGAGTGAAAATGAAGTCAAGTCTGAAGAAGGCTCTCTCTTTAATACACACAAGTACACTCACTCACACACACACACACACACACACACACACACACACACATACACACACACGCACACATGCATGCACGCATGCAAATAGCACACACACACAAACACACACACACACATCACACACAATCTTCTCCCTCTCTCTCTCTCTCACACACACACACACACATGAACCACTCAGACACACTACTATATAAAAGAAAACAATTCATAACTAAATGTTTCTAATCCAGAAACACCAGATACTGCTAGTACTATTGGAATGACATGATCCAAACAATTCATATTCAAAGATAATTCCACACAGCAATCAAATTGGCTGTGTAGTCTCAGCCTTCCCATTTGAATTAATAGCACAATATGAACATACCAATGTATTATCCATGGGCTATAAGCTGCAACTAGAAGAAACAGACTGATCATAAACAATGCCATGTTTCGCACCACAACCTAAAAGCTACAAATTACAGCGATGATCTGTCCAACTTCAATAAAACTGCCATACTCATAGAAATGGGAGTGATGCAGTAAAGATGATTAATGATCTAAAATCTGGAATGCTTTGACTGCATCATGTATCTCAAGCCATAGGGGTCTTCTAAGTACGTAAGGGGTGACAATGATGATAACAATGATGGACTCTCCTGCTGATCTGATGGATGAGAAGGCATTCTGATCTTCAGTGCCTGGTAAGGGTCTTCATATTGGATAGCAACCAATCCTGAAAACACATATATATGTTCTTCCATAGGCACTGCATGAGAAGGAGTCAAATGACCCTGGGTTCTGCTTCTATGGGTTCCTCGTCTGTCCAGCTCATGGATTTATGTGCAGGCTTAAGGCTTGTGCCATGACCACCATACACATGACACCTGTGACGTTAATGCACATGGAATTCGTTCCGAGCGCGGAGACATCGTCTTGAAAAACTGAAACTGAAACTCCTCATCTGTAAGCAGCTGTTCTGCACTGTTCAAATCTGACTGTGCCCTGCACGCACTGCTGTCACCAACATGCTCTCTTACAGGCAATCTCTTCACAGCTGGTGATGTTAATGCCACAGCTAACAAGGTTGGCCATCAGTGTATCTTTGTATTGTTTCAGTGGTTTTCCTAAGTCGCAGTATTCTTGCTTCATCTCTCCATACAGAAGCATCTTTGTGACGCGTTTTCTACAGATGCGTCCTGTCCGATGCTGGTACTGAATGAGTACATACTAAATGCTCAGCAAGCCACACTTCTTTAGAATTTGAATATTGGAAAGTTGATCTTGCCACATGACACTACAGGTACTGCGCAGACATTTTTGGTTCTGAGTAAGTCAGTCAGTATTTTTCTGTCATGTGAGACTAGTATTTATACAGAATAGCTAGCTGTGTTGTGATTCAGACCTTTAATTATTCATTTATTTACTTTATACATATGTTCCCTTTTTTGAAGGTAAGATACACAGATACACACGTCATTTACATGTAACCAAGATTATTCCAGTGACAGGTTGATAAAATACCAGTATAAAATATAGACTAGGTAAAACATAGGCTAGGTAGGGCGTCAGGACCTGGCCAGCTCATGGGTCTACGTGTAGGCTTAAGGCTTGTGCCATGATCATCCATACACATGGCACCTGTGACGTTAGTGTATATATGGAATTTGTTTCGAGCGCGGAAACGTCATCTTGAGAAACTGAAACTGACACTAAAATGCAGTCTTACTCACCTCATGAAGAGCCTGTCCATGCTGCATAAAGCCACGTGTGATCTCGGCAGGCATTCGTTTCAGACTGCTGTACACCTGACTGTCCGACAAAGCCCCCTGCGATGATCCTGTCAGGTTCTCGTCTGTGCTGATTTCTGCTATGGTGTCACTGATGTCGCCACTACTTACTGAACTACTGTCATCAAAACTGAAACACAGTTTCATTTGGTTAACAAGTTGTTTATGCACTTAGATAATTCCACAAAACCACACTTAGACAATTCCACGAAACCACACTTAGACAATTCCACGAAACCACACTTAGACAATTCCACAAAACCACACTTAGACAATTCCACGAAACCACACTTAGACAATTCTACAAAACCACACTTAGACAATTCCACGAAACCACACTTAGACAATTCCACGAAACCACACTTAGACAATTCCACGAAACCACACTTAGACAATTCCACGAAACCACACTTAGACAATTCCACAAAACCACACTTAGACAATTCCACAAACCACACTTAGACAATTCCACGAAACCACACTTAGACAATTCCATGAAACCACACTTAGATAATTCCACGAAACCACACTTAAACAATTCCACAAAACACATTTAGACAATTCCACAAAACCACACTCTATTTGCCAAGTTACTAGCACAGATTTAAACAAACATATATGCCTGCATTAATGTAAACTCTATGCATTCTCCAATAATGAAAACAATTACATGATTTATACACCAACTGCCATCATCACCAATCAATTATATATCTAAAAAAACTGACAGTGACAATGATTAACATAAATAATGAAAAAAAAAAGACTGACAGCAAATGAAATTTCATGCCATACATAACAATAATAAGGCAAAATCATGTCAATGTCACAATGTTTTAATTGTTAGACCTCTAGCCCATAACAATGATTAACATTTAAAGCACAGGGTGTTGAAAATCTGAAATGATGACAGTCTGCAAAATGAAATTAAAATTCAATGGAAATATCAACGAAACAAGTTAATCCTTAGACTTGTTTACCCAGAATTTGCATATCGGAAATGCCCACCATGTTTGTTAGGAATTCTCAGCATGTCAGTTTGTCAGGAATTCTGAGCATGTCAAGAATCACTAAGAAAAATTTGGTAACCAATATAACGTTTATTCAGCAAAAAAAACAATAAACAGCTGTACATTAAATATGTACCCAAAACATGCCTTTCAAACATCTAGTAACAAAAATCAGTGTTGTTTTTATATTTTGGAGTAGTTTGAAAAAATGTACATATATATATATATATATATATATATATATATATATATACACATATACATGTATATATATATATATATATATACCTGGCCTTGCCAGTCTTTGTGTTCTTTGTAAAAACTTACTCATGAAGACTACAGTTTACTGTTAGGTCATCTTATGACAATAAGGTATGTTGCGGCATAAAAAAATAAGTCGATTCACTGACAAATGATGTTTTGAACCCTTTGACTCCTGCACTCTATCCACCAACTGCAAAAACTTAATCCTTTGACTCCCTTACCCAATCCACCAGTGTCCTGCAGGAAGCCGGTGGATTGGGTGAGGGAGTCAAAGGGTTAAGTTTTTGCTTTGCTAGCATGGTTGGAAATGCAGGATGCTGGTGGACAGTGTGCGGGAGTCAAAGGGTTTACAGAGTCAAACTGTGTTATGTTGCCAGGAATCTGTGTGGCACTGTCAGTCTTTTTTTCACCCATGTAAACAGGAGAAGTCCAGTTCACACACTGAACGCTACAGTAGTATTTGCCTTCTGCAATGCAGAAAACTAAAGCACAACCATTTTTCACTGCAGTCATTCATCATGCCTGTACCGCTGTAATATTTTCTCTTTAGGTCACAAGTCTGCTCCACAACTGGAGGTCAAAGATCGCTTTCAGCCTGATACAATACAGGCCAAAATGGATGAATTCCACATGTCAGACAGACAGACACACATCTTTTTACTGAATGTTGTACAATCATACTGTACAGTGTTGTACAATTATACTGTACAGTGCTGTGCCATTATACTGCAGTGTTGTACAATTATATTGTACAGTGTTGTACAATTATACTGTAGACAGTTGTACAATTATGCTGTACAGTCTTGAACAATTATACTGTACAGTGTTGTACAATTATGCTAAATGGAATATATTTCTGCTTATGCTACATGGAATATACTTTTGCCAAACATATTTGATTTGGTTAGGATTTTCTTCCCAAGACTGGAATGCTGGAATCATAGACTGATTTCAGGAATAATTCCTGGCAATCCAGAAGGGAAAACAGGTTTGAATCCTGGACAGTGTTTGTCTTATTTTAAAGTATACAACAGGGCACACATAAAAGCATTCATTTGCGTCATTCACACCTCAAAACTAAATGTCTCTCTTCCCTCCTTTCCAATTTATCCCATCAAAGCTGAACCTACCTGTCATCATCTATGAGACCAGACGACTTCTGCATACATTCCTTCACCGCCTGCATCCCTTCCCTAAACCGCTGCTGAAGTCGACGGGCATACAAAGAGGCGCCTCCCTCGCTGAGGTAACCACTCGACCAATCATCATTACGATGGTTGCTTTTCAAAATGTCGCCGTCTGACATATAGCCTGACACATAATCATAGGTGTCCATGTCGGAGCTGTAGTCAGTGTCGTTGCTCACACTGGCACCTGTGGAGTTGGCACGCTGAATGATCTGGCCAGAGTGGAATTTACCTGTCTCCATGACAGGCCGATTGACACCATAGCCATGACTCTGAGCTCTGGCAGGGTAGACAGAAGCTGGAGGTACTGAAATTCCTGGAATGTGAAAATTACGATTGTGGGATAGCCCCGTGTACCCCGTGTAGCCGCGAAAATATCCATAGGGTAAAGCCCGCATTATGGGTTGCATCGGTTTGATGTCCATGGCCTCACCAGTATCATCCACAAATGTCGTCTTTTCTTCATTTCCCGCAAATGTCGTCTCCTTGCCTGACTGTTGTCTAGTTTCAGTTCGTACCTCCGTGTCGAACGTGGTTTCTATCTTCTCTCCATGATGAGGTTGGACAATGGCCACATTGTTAGCTGGCTTGCCATGGTGAGAATTCAGCATTTTCACTCCTAATCTGGGTGAGTTGGTGGTCGTGGGCGAAGACATCTTCCTGGCTTGGGCAGCACAGCTGAAATCACTGGCCAACGGTCGAAAAGGACTTGCTTGTTCCATCTCTCTCCGTACAGCTGGAGAAGACCGTTGGAGGGAAGGTAACTGTTCACATTCCTCAACTGAAGTCTCTTGAGCATGTTTCGGACTCGACCGCTCACTCTTCGGGCTTGACCTTTCACCACGACGATGCATCTTGGGGCTGGATCTTTCGCTGTCCTGCTCCAGCTTAGGGCTGCGACGTTCGCTTCCCATCTGTAGTTTTTGCGACCCTGATCCATCTGATGATGATTTATGAGCTGAAGACTTTTTGAGCACAGAGAGGTTGGTCTGTGTGTTGCTGTCTATTTTTGTGGCTTTGGTGTGAGAATTGGGTTTGACGACATTGACAGCTGCTGATGAGTTGGGTGACACAGCAGGCTGTGTAACACTAGGGCTACTGACAGGACTGACAGCAGCCATTTCCACATTTCTTTCCCCTGATTCCTGCATGTATTTGGGGTCAGCTCCCTTTCTGCTTTGAAGAGGAATGTCAACAGGGACGTAGTGAGGGTGCAGGGGTGCAGCAAGACTATAATCTGAGAATCCATGTTGCCTCTGTTCCTCGCTGACCCTTCGCGGCTCTCTGACCTTCTGTCTTTCCAGACTCTGTGTCTTCAACCTGCTGCTGCCATCCGCCACGCCATTCATGTCCAGATTCTGTTGTTGTAAGACATAAAAATATGCAGGTTTAGTGGGGGGAAAATTTAAATGATGCTACACACATGCGCACACACGTAACACACACGTACACACATACAAAACACACATATTTTATCATTATATCATATATATATATATATATATATATATATATACACATACACATATTACATAATACATAATTACAGACATAGATTACAATAAGTACAGGCAATGTCGGACTGAACGTTGAAATAAGATCCAATATGTATATGAACAAAGTTGACATAAGAATCAGTATCAGTATGTATGTAATTAATGAATGAAGTACATATTCACATAAAAAATAAAATATAAACATGTTGAAGATGAAGCACTGTGGTTTTCAGATGTTCAATTAATTCTTTGCTGTAGCTGTTATAGTATTTTTTATTTCACTATATTTTTTTATAAAACAGGCAGAAACAGTGTCTATAAGTTATCTGCTGATCCAAAATAATGCAATGTCAAAGAGTTAAACTGGTCCCTGTTTTCAATGGTAAGGTTGAGAAACAACTTGTAAGCTCAGAAACAAATACATCAACCGTGGAATCAACTAGCCAATCTATCATCAGCCAATCTATCCACCAACCAGTCCATCCAAAATAGCAATTCATCAACCAATCATTGCGTCAGTCAATCGACAGAACCAGCACCAGCTCTATCTCTTGCACACACAGGCTATCAAGAGGGGCTGGTTGGTTCTTCTGATAAAGCTGATCTGATATCTCAAGTTCAATCTCAGCCCAAGGCATTAAAAACTGGCTTGTTCACTGCCCATCTTAACGTTTCCATCATTCTAGTAGCGTCAGCTTAGTGTTTCATATGTCCCTCCCCATCCGAAGACTTCGCCAGTGCAAAAGATTTGCACTGGTGGAGTCTGCCAGATATTTGTTGGCAGATTTGGGTGGAGTATATGGAGAACTGTCCAAGTGCAAAAAGTCCCTCTACTAGTACTACAAATTACAATCAACATGTACCAGTTACCTGCACATTGACGCGAGCACGTGCTCCCTGGATGCTGTAACTACTGCTGCTGGGTGCCAGTCTGGACAAGGAGGCGGAGGTGGTGACAGACCCCGAGGTCTGGCTGACGTTCACGTAGCCTGGCTCGTCTTGGTACGTAGGGGTGGGCGCACTGAACGTGCTGAACGTTGGAGACTGGGTCTGGTCAGAATAGCTGGGATCGTACTGGCGACTGCGGGAATGTTTGTGCTGCTGTTGTTGTTGCTGTTGCTGCTTCTGCTGTTGGAGCTGCAACTGTTGCAGATGCTGCTGGTGGCGCTGCAGCTGTTGCTGAGTCAGAGGCACATGTTGCTGTGGTTGTGGCTGCTGCTGCTGCTGCTGCTGTTGCTGCTGCTGCTGCTGCTGCTGGAAGGCAGTTTTAGAATTGGGGAGTGGAACTAATGCTTGCGTCGGACTGACCCCAGGTACCTGAGGGTAATACGCTTTGTTGTGATCCTTGCTGCGAGAAGGCTTCTCCTCCTTGACCCCTTTGTTCCCTGACTTATTGCCCTGTGGCTTTGGTATGCCCGTGGGGATGGTTGAGGTCAGGGGTGGGGGTGGGGTGGTGGGGGCAGGGGGTGCTTGGCTCATTGGAACAGGCACAGGAGGTGACACTCCAGCATTGGAAGACCGAGACTTGCCTGAGGAGGAGGGTGAGGTGAGAGGTTTGGTGGGGATGAAGCTGCCCAGCTTGGAACTCTTCTTGGACATTTTGGGGCTGGAATGAGGGTCCCCGCGCTCTGACTTGCTGCCGGACGGCCCAGCAAGCCTACGTGTCTGCCCAGGAGAGAAAGTGGGCAAGGCCGAGGCGTTTGGAGAGGAGGCTCGGGATCCAGACAGCATACTGACCTGGTGGACGCTGGAGGAAGGACTGGCCACCCTCCCTGATTCCTCAACCGGCCCATCATCCTGTTTACTGCTCAAGGCACGAACCAGTGACTTCTTGCCCACCTTGCCCGAGGAGGAGCTGCGGGGAACAGCGGGGGAGGTGGGTGCGGACCCATAACCACCTCCCACACAAGCAGCGGCCTCACCTGACGGGCCTGGAGTGCCTGGCAAAGGCTTCACATCAGTTCCGTTAGGAGTGTTCCCAGCACTGCTACTGGACTTTGAGGCTCCCTTGGAAGCCCCCTTCTTATCCTTGTCCTTGTTGAAGAATTTGAATTTGTCCAACATAGAGTTTTTATTACTCGAGGACGAGGATGATGATGTGGAGGGTTTAGAGGATGAGCTCTTCGAGGAGGAGGTGGAGGAGGTGGAGCTGGCGCTGGTTCTGTTGGATTGCTTCTCACTGCCAGAGCCAGGGCGACCACGCCCAACAGCGGTGGGGATACCCGAGGCTGGGGCAGCAGAGGGTATGCCTGTTTGTGATCCACTGTTGTTGCTGACGGCAGCTCCTTTGGAACCTCCTACAGAAGATACTACAAAGCACGAACGCGCACACCACATGCGCATGCGCGCGCACAAGCGCGCACACACACACACACACACACACACACACACACACACACACACACACACACACACACACACACACACACACATACACACACACACACATATATATGATATATATACACACACACACACAAACACACACATACACACACACATAAACCATTTCAAACATAAATAACCAACACTGCAAAACAGCACAAATTTCAAGGCAACTCGTTTTTCAGTAAATCTTAATGCAGTCACTCAAAATACATATATAGCAATGTCATACAACAAAGCTAAAATAAATGTAGCAAAGATTATTCAGCAACTTCTGAGAAAGTACTGTTGGTATGTTGATAACATGTGTAACTAAATGTCCTGATTATAGGTAATACTTTTTCAAACTTGTGCATTCTTCATCTCCCAGTGTTTCAGGCCCACAACCCAATCAATAATAATTTGGTATATCTACTAAATCATATGTCTAGCCACACAAAACCATGAAATCACCTCTCTCTTCTCTCTCTGTACACACACACAACACACACAACACACACACAACACACACAAAGAGCGAGAGAGAGAGAGAGAGAGAGAGAGAGAGAGAGAGAGAGAGAGAGAGAGAGAGAGATCATAAAATTACTTTCTATCTCTCTCTGTGTCTCACACATGTAAAAGCACTTTGCTCTCTCTCTCTCTCTCTCTCTCTCTCTCCTTTCTCTCTCTCATCCCTTTTCTCTCTCTTTCTCTAACAAATATGAATCTCATTTCGAACATAAATGCATGTCAGTTATTTGTTTATGCCTGTTTATGTACACTATAATAATAAGCAACAATAACTCTGCTGTCCTCCTTCTTTATTCCAGTTATAACTGGGCCAATAGTCAAAAAACAATAAACCATTTTGTCATTTGTGTCGCACCCACCTACACACACTCCCCCCTCACACACTCCACACCCCCCCCCCCTTCCAACCCACCCCATACCCAGTCTTGAATTGGCGCAATCTAAATCATTTCCATGCCACCACAAAGCTCTTCCAGAACAGAATGCAAATAATGATTCCCAACACACACACACCACACGTGTACGCGCACACACACATTACGCACACACACACACACACACACACTGTGTACACACACACATATACGCACACAAGGCACACACACACACACACATGTGTACACACACACATACACACACACACACACAAGTGTACACACACACTATATACGCACGCGCGCACACACACACACACATACACATGCGTACACACTCACACACACACACACACACACATACACTCACACAGTTGTACATACAAACACACACACACGTGTACACACACACTCCCCACACACACACACACACCACCCCCTCACCCGAACACACACAACACATGCACCCCCCACACACACCACATCCACACAACCACAAAACACCTCACATAAAAATATCACAACCTTTCCACGAACATGCGCAAAATCTCTACACCACCCAAACCACTTCTCATTACAGAATAATAAATAATCTAAAACCACAATTAATGATTCCCAATATGGGGTGGAAGAAAAAAAAAATCATACTATTGCAGAGATCATTTACCTGAAGTGTTAGAACCCACAGGGTTCTGCTGGTTGGTATGGGATCGGCCTTTTTCTGTGGCACCTGCAGGTAACCGACTGTTCTTGGAGAGGGCTTCTTTATTATTGGGCGCTCCGCTCGAAGTAGACCTATTGTTACCACCTACACGGCCTGGTGATGGCAGTCTGCACACACAAACAAACACTGTTTATTTCTGGAAGACATATAAAGCATTTATGAAGCAAACAAAAAAATCTAAAAACAAATCTTTGTTTTGTGGAGAAACAGTCGGACTGTGCGCTACAAACAAACAAAGTGCTTGTTTGCGGACAAATGGGTGATCCGCACAAGCAAACAAATAAACGTCAGTGTTTATTTCTGAAGGCCACACAACAAACAAACAAACAAACACAATAATATATTTATTTCTTAAGACACTGACAGTCCATGCAACAAATGATCAATCAAATGATTGATGAACGTCAAATGCTTAGTATTGGAACACAGGAAGTCTGCGCAGGAAACAAAACAAAATTTCATCATTTCAGGAGATAAAGGCAATCTTCACGACAAACAAAAATGAACTGTTTAGAGAAACAAGGAAGTCTGCAAATCAGACAAACAAAACAAAACTTCATGTTTTGTTTCTGGACATACAGGAAGTGTGAACAAACAACAAAGAAAGCAAGCAATAATGAATTATTTACTTCTAGAGACAAAGGCAGTTTCAATGACCAGCTAAAAATACACAATAATTTGTTTTTTATCGACACAGAATATCCCATGCTGCACAGTTAACAAAAAAACATTTTTGAAGACGTGGGTATAAACTGCCTGATCAACAAACAAAACTAAATGCAGAAGATGCAGTAAGTCTGTGAAACAAACACAGTTTATTTTTGGAGACATTGGTGGTCTGCACAAGCGAAAGAACCAGAAATATCATTATTACTAATCCAGCCGATGAATTTCACACACACACACACACACACACACACACACACACACATACACACATGTATGCACACACATATGCATACACACACACACACACACACACACACACACACACACACACACACACACAACACACACACACACACACACACACACACACAACACACACTCACACACAACACAACACACATTTTTAATGCGAGCACATACACACACTCAACACTACAAACATCAAATGACACACTTGTACGTATATATATGCACACCACACATATAACACACACACACACACACCCAAACAAGCATGCATGTGCACATGCAACACAAAGAACACACACACACACACACACCAACATACATGCATAGATCCACACACACACACACACACACACACACACACACACACACACACACACAATGGCATGCACTGGACATATAACAATGCACACAACACACACACACACTCATACAAACATGCACGCCACACACACACACACAACACACCACACACAACACACCACACACACACACACACACACACAAACACAAACACACCATCATCACAATCCGACACGCAAACAACTCCCTCACCACTCACCAACACCCATCAATAACCCAAAGGGCATTTGCAAGCTGCCACAACTCAAACTAGATGGACAGGAAGATAAGGGAGGGGGATGTGGAGGAAACATTGCGACTGAGGTGAGAGGTGGTGGGGTGGGGGCTGGAGGGATGGAGGGAGATCGAGTGTCGCATCTCAGCACAGCCCAACCCCCCCCACCCCCCAAGGCCACACATAACAGAAGGCAGTTCCGAAACTGGCTGCCAATGACACGAGGTGAATGATCACCAGCATCTCTCGATACAGTATGGCACACTTTCCGCTGCACTGTAATCGAAAGCCTCAGTTTCTGTTTCATACTTTGCCTCAGAAAGCGTCACAGACGTCTCTGTGATGATTTCCTGTGTCATAGTTTGCCTTAGAAAGCGTCACAGACCTCTCTGTGATGATTTCCTGTGTCATACTTTGCCTCAGAAAGCGTCACAGACCGTCTCTGTGATGATTTCCTGTGTCATACTTTGCCTCAGAAAGCGTCACAGACCTCTCTGTGATGAGTTTCTGTGTCATACTTTGCCTCAGAAAGCGTCACAGACCTCTCTGATGATGTTTTACTGGGATTCTTGATGAGTTTTGTGGACTTGGAAAGCGTCACAGACCTCTCTGTGAGTTCTCTGTTTGATAGTTTTGACTTGGAAAGCGTCACAACCTGTCTGATGAGTTTCTGTTTCATAGTTTGACTT
>CM060311.1:18920898-18923398 GCA_030674185.1 Monoplex corrugatus
TTCTTGCTGCTCCGCTTAGTCTCACTGACACATAGATGCAGATGAGATACGCTTCCGTTCATACGCACTCACACGCACACACAGACAACACATTTGTCTGAAAGCACTTTATGTGAATAGACGTTAGCAGAAATAACGAACGAGCACAGAGAGAGAGAGAGGGGGAGAGAGAGAGAGAGAGAGAGGGGAGAGAGAGAAGAGAGAGAGAGAGAGAGAGAGAGAGAGAGAGAAAGAGAGAGATGTCAGGGGTGGAACTAAATTTCCCCGTTGCGTGTGTGTGTGTGTGTGTGTGTGTGTGTGTGTGTGTGTGTGTGTGTGTGTGTGTGTGTGTGTGTGTGTGTGTGTGTGTGTGTGTGTGTGTGTGTGTGTGTGTGTGTGTGTGTGTGTGTGTGTGTGTGTGTGTGCGTGTGTGTGTGTTTAAATGGCGGCTCGAAAGGAGCTACGTCTTTAGATTTGCACGCCAGCCTAACGTCTTTCGACACTTCTAGTCGCCGTGACCTCGACAGACGATCAACGAATCGATCCATTGAAAACGTAAGCCTGTGTCATGGTCACCTTCTTACGAAGCTGACTACAACCGAAGATGATAAAAGTCTATCACATAAGTGGATTCACCCTTTGATTCCCGCACCCTGTCCACCAGCACCCTGCTCTGTCAACCATGTTAGCAAAACAAACAAACAACCCTTTGACTCCCTCACCCTATCCACCTGCAGGGAGCTGGTGGATAGGGTGAGGGAGTCAAAGGGTTAAGTTTTTGCAGTTGGTGGACAGGGTGCGGCAGTCAAAAGGTTAAATGGAGCTAATTGAAAGTAGCTACTTGTTTAGATGTGCACATAAGCCCAACGATTTTCGACACTTCTAGTCACCGTGACCTCGACAGACGATCAACGACTCGATCGATCCATGGAAAACGTAAGCCTGAGTCATGGTCACCCTCTTACAATCGAAGATGGTAAAAGTCTATCACATGAGCCAAGTACGGTCGAAGATGGCACAGACTTTTATGCAAGGCACTTCAAAAACAGCAGTAAGTATTGACGACGGGCGCGACAATCCAGATGGTAAGACGTGGGAATACCAATCGAAAGGTCTGTGGTACGATCCTGTCTGAGCGCCTCAGCTCACGTCTAGAGGGCAATACAGCATGGAGGTTTTTCCCGTCTCACCAAGTCAACGTGCGTGCAGACCTGTTCGTGGCTAAATCCGGGGATATCCCCTCCGTGAGTATTACGGACGCAGAACATGAAATATGAAATGCACATTAAAGATCCTCTGTGTCACGTCAGTGCGCGGTGGCTTATAGGAACATGGAAACACTGCGCGCACGCCCAACGAAGACGGAGTATGCAGACTGTGCAGCAGCACACCGCCTGCACAGTGCTTGCGAACAACTTGTACACGCATCCGAAAACAATCGGAAAGCTGGAGAAAAAACAAAAAATAAACCAAAAACAAAACAAAAACAAAACCCCCAGATTTTTCGAAAAAGAAAAGCCTACTGACAGCTTGTGTGCGGTGGAAGAATTGGACCTTTCAGTTTACATGTTTTGTCTTTCCTTGTTTTTGTTTGTTTGTTGTTTTGTTTTTTGTTTTGTTTGTTTGTATGTTTTTCCCCCCACCCCCCACCCTTTTTTTTTTTTTCCAATGATAAAGACAGGAAATAATCTTCAAGTTGCGGTAGGTATTAAATTAAGATGTAATTCATGTATATATTAACATACTTACTACTTACTGTGTGTAGCCACCGTATCAATCCCTACTCAACGTTTAACATTTTATCATCTTTCTCTAACCTCGCATATTTCATAATGAAAGTCATATCAGCCTCTCCTCGAGTGTTACATTTTACGACTAGGAAAACAGGTCAACGTAACCAGCAAGCAAGCGCTTGTATCTCTCTGTCTAACCATGCCATATGTCGGCTCGTGGCCCAGCCCACACACACATTAATGGCCATGTTATTGACTGGCTGATCGTCGGCAACACTGATAAACATATTACATTATTCGGCTCTAATCAGCTCCTACCCAGAGCTGAGCGTGCTGTGGGCTCATTGGGAAGACTGGGACCACGCAGTCGAGTCTCATCCACTTCACGGATGCGTCGTTGAGGGTGTTGCTCAAATCTTCTGACCAGCACTGCAGGTGTCTATATCTCTCGGGCCTGGTTGACGCCAGGATAATTATGTTATGGTAGTAAGCGTAGAGTACATCCCTGTCACGCAGTCTCAATCCTACACGGAACTCCATAGCATCATGATATATCATGCTCATCGACATCATCATCATCGCATTGTAAGAAAACTGCCCCAGCTTCTGTGGCCATTAATTTAACCCTTTGAATCCCGTACTCTGTCCACCAGCATCCTGCACCGTCAACCACGCTAGCAAAGCAAATACTTAACCCTTTGATTCCTTACCCTACAGAAAGCTGGTGGATAGGGTGAGGGAGTCAAAGAGTTAAGTTTTTGCATTGGTAGACAGGGTGCGGGAGTCAA
>CM060311.1:18928398-18930898 GCA_030674185.1 Monoplex corrugatus
AATTCTAGACATGAAAGAGGGCGTAGTATCAAACGAATGTTTGATACAAATTCTATTTCTGTTTGTTTGTGAGCATCTAATAGAGCCCAAGTGTGTGTGGCTGTATGTGTGTGGTTGTATGTATGTGCTCGCACGCACGCGTATATGTATGTATGCGCGCGCGTGTGTGTATGCGTGTGTGTGTGCTTGCGTGCGCATATGTACGTGTGGACAGCATGGACAGGTATATATACAGAGAGCGAGAGAAAGACAGAGAGAGAGAGAAGAGAGAGGGGAGAGGTGTGTGTGTGTGAGAGAGAGAGAGAGGGGGGGAGAGAGAGAGTGTGTGAGAGTATTGTGTGTCTGTGTCTGTTTACGTGCGTCCGTGCGTGCGCGCGCGCGCGCGCGTGTGTGTATGATGTGTGTGTGTATGCATGTGTGTGTGTATGCATTGTGTGTGCGTCGTGCGTGCGTGCGTGCGCGCGCGCGCGCGCGCGTGTGTGTGTGTGTGTTGTGTGTGTGTGTGTGTGTGTGTGTGTGTGTGTGTGTGTGTGTGTGTGTGTGTGTGTGTGTGTGTGTGTGTGTAAAACCAAATGGCTCAACAACGGTTTTCAGTTCTTCCAGGGATGCGAAACCTGGATCTTTAGGTTAGCAAACTGAGCTCACATAATTGGCACTAGCAAATGTCGACCATTGGGGTGGGGGTGGGGGGTGGGAAGATATACACACACACACACATACATACACACACATATACTCAGTACACACACACACTCACACACACGCACGAAACCCCCCCCCCGACAACACACACACACACAATTCAGAGCTTGCCTAAGGCAACAGATCCAAAGGCTCTAGTCTGACCCATTCGGTGAGCACATAGATAGGTCAACGGGACTTGATGAACGAGTAACTGAAAATGTGTTGTTCTTTTCTAGTTCCATGCAGGCATTCACAAGCTTTTTTTTTTTTAACCTAACGAATTCTTCAGAGAACAAAACGATCGACATTTGCTTTGGGCCCAAACTGGATCTCTCTTGTGGATGACCTTCAGATCTTGACAAGAGCACTCTAGGAAGGTCGTTGGGTAAAGATTGATCACTGAAGACACACTGAAAAGGCTGTTAGCTTCCTCCTTTCCTCCCTTCTCTTGTGACCGATGTGTGCAACCTCTCTCTCTCTCTGTCTCTCTCTGGGTCTCTCTCTCTCTCTCTCGCGCACACACACACACACACACACACACACACACACACACACACACACACACACACACACACACACACACGGAGTGAGAAAGAAAAGTGAGAGAAAGAGGGGAGGGAGGGAGGGATCGCTTGAGAAAGAGAAAGAAAGAAAGAGAGAAACAGAGACAGACAGAGGGAGAGAGACAGACAGACAGCTTGTGGTTGAAAGACAATGAATTTCATTTCTTGGATTGTATTATATACAAAAGCAAGACTGAAACTGATGAAAATGATACAGGAAAAATATACACCATCAACAATCGACTGCTCAAAATCCTGATGCTAAAAGCCAGCTGAATTGTTTACGAAAAATAATTTGCACAAAAAACAAAAAAAAAAAAAAACAAAACAAAAAAACCGAAAAACAAACAACAACAAAACAAAAAAATAGAAGGAAAAAAAGTGTTGCAGAGTATGTCCGTGACTGCCTCCATTTGGGAAGACTGAACGATTTTTTGGTAACTAACATATTCATATTTCTGTTAGTGACGATGATAACGCAAAATGTTAGCAACTGTTGACGTGAAAAGTTAAATCAAGAACTGCAGATATATGTCAATTAATCCAGTCTCCGAGATCTGTGTCATACAGCCATACCTTGGGTTATTATCATTATTATGGCAAATAAATGTTTTCTGCGTTCCCAGTTGTTCACACAATCTATGCCCTGGACTGATAACGTGTATTCATTGCGCTGTTCATCGTATGTGTCTGATTTCCGAGCTACTTGTTACACTTCCATATTCTACAAGGAATTTTGAGTTGTTTTTGATCAGGTTTAAAGGTTTAAAATAACCTATCTCCCCACCAGCCATCTTCAGGCACAAGTCAAACTGAAAACGAAGTCGACGGGGGAAAAAAAACCCAAAACAAAACAAACAAAAAAACCTGAGATCATCGAACTTTACGTCAGAACTGACGTAATTTGGTACACTTCATGACACTCTATGCAAATAAATATAATACCAACCAGTCGTTTCTAGGCCTAAGTCAAAGTCAAGTCAAGTCGATGAAAATTTAAAAAAAATCTTACTGTACCAACACCCGAACACCTTGTGGAGGGGTCAAATTTTCGACTTTAAAGTCTTTCTCAAGAAACTCAGAATGTAATAATAATTTAAAAATGAGATCATCGAACTTTACGTCAGAACTGACGTAATTTAGTACACTTTGTGCCACTGTATGTAAATAAATAAAATAGCCTAGCGGGAAAAAAAAAAACCCATAACCTAGCGAATGTGTGGCTAGCTAAAGACAGTTTTGGTTGGACAAAT
>CM060311.1:18935898-18948398 GCA_030674185.1 Monoplex corrugatus
TCATGATCAGGGAGGACCACTAAAGCGATACAATGATATTCTGAAGGGCATCACGATCATGGAAGACCACTAAAAACAATACAAGGATATTCTGAGGGCCAACCTCATCAGCTGTGACATCAGATCCACCAATAGGGAAGACACTGCCCATGAAAGAGTTCGCTGGTGGCAGCAAAACATGCAGGGCACAATGGCATTTGAACAGTGCAGAATAGAATAACTGCTATTCAACAGAAAACAGACAGGCAGAAGCAGAACCCAGGGTTATAGAACTCTCTCTCATGCACAGCCTGCTGAAAATTAACTATGTACCTTCAGGATTGATCCTCTATCCCACATGAAGACTCCACCAGCAACTGAAGACCAGGATACAGATAGATTCATTCATCAGATCGATGACAAAATCCATCACCATCACTGATAATGTTTATAAAGATTCAAACAACAAGAACAACAACAACAACAAAACCAGCACATTTCATGAAATCACAAATTTCAATAATTTCAGCAAAGTCCACATGTACCATTACAAGCAGTGCACATTATTCAAGTGCAGACCTCCCATTTCCCCTCTGCACATCACAAAATGGTGAACACAAACATTAACAACATAGCTCTTCTTCAGGCTGTGAAAAGTACAGCTGAAATAAAACACCAAATTCAGAATTTTACTGCAAAATTTACATTTTTCCTTTTGGCAAACAGCCATGACACCATAGTCTTGCTGGATCGACTGAAAGTGAGTGCACAGCTAAAGAGGCCTGGATAATATGGCCTTGGAGGCAGCATGGTTCTAAAAACAGTTCTGATATTGAGGTGACTAGCACAGATAAACATTCTACCCTTAAGTTGTCATAGATAACCTGTCTTTGCCAATGTTTATGCAAACACATACCATGGTTTATTATGTATCATTACATGTCATTAACAATTATTATTCTACCCAAAAGAAACATGAAGAAAAGTGTATATCATCAATCAATTGTTCACGTTAGTGGTGCAATGTCTGTGATTTGTGGAGAAGGGGATAAAATGAGCACACTGAGATCTAGAGAGTGTGTGCAAACATATTATATCATACCTTTGCATGATCATGCATTCATCTAAGCAAAGAAATAAGATGGTAAAGACATTCCAACAGAAATCCTTTTCCTTTTCAATCAGTTTCGCTTTATTTCATTTTACTCTAATTAAACTCACACAATTCAAAATGAGCCCTATCCAAAACTGCCAATAAATCATCTGGCAGACTCCTTCAGTCTGTACTAAACACATTTCTTCTCTTAAACACTGACAGTAACAAACCCCTCCATAAACAAGGGAAGTAATTACAAGAAAGACAACAAAACATCCCTTGCTACTTCTTATTTTATGTCTTTTTCTTCATAAGGATTTGAGATCTAACGATAAAATGAATCAAGTGCATAATCAGCCTTGAAGATTTTGGCCTGAATGTAGTGTCTTCTCCGTTCACACTTCATCATCCCTCAAACTGTAAGTGTAAGAATACACACCTGAACATGTTCATGTCATTCACAGTCTGATGCAAAAAAACATATTTTCATGACTGGCTGACCCACACATACAGAAAACATATTGCTGCTTCACAGTCTGCATACTTCAACTTCAGTAAATGGGGAGAGAGGGGGGGGGGCTGGGAGGGGGAGGGTGGCACAGACAGAGAGAGAGTGAGTGAGTGAGCAAGTCAGAGAGAGACAGAGAGTGAGTGAGAGAGAAAGAGGCAGAGACAGAGACAGAGAGAAAGAAAGAGAAAGAGAGAGACAGAGAGGGAGGAGGGGGGGGGAAGAGACACAGAGAGAGAGAGACAGACAGACAGAAAGAGACAGAGACAGACAGACTGACAGATACAGAGTCAGAGAAAGAGACAGAGAGTGAGACAGAGACAGAGACATAGACAGACAGAGAAGAAAAAGTTATGGTACAAAAATTCCTGTTAAAAATACAGGGGAATAGATTGGTAAGGCACCTAAAAGGAGAAAATGACAGAACAAAAACATTTTTCTTCAAAGTTACAAACCCAAGAGCATGAACAGAAAAGAGCAAAATTTCTGGCACAGAATTTCTGGAAACCAGAAAAACTTATTTTACACTGAAAGATTCCCCAGTATCGCAATGTGAGACTGAAATTTGGCTGCGGAAAAGATCTGCCTTTAAAATAACATGAAATATCTTGTATAAAATAACATTAATAACAAATAAAAGCAATAACTACAACAAATCTAGTTGGTCTAGCCATTTGAAAAATTTTTTTTTTGTAGTTTTCAGTTTTCTCCAAAAATTCTAATACCGTTTTTGTTTGTTTGTTTGTTTTGTTTTGTGGTGTGTGTGTGTGGGGGGGGGGGGGGGTCATATTCCATATAACCTTGGTGTCATGGTCTCCAAACTTAACACCTTTGGCCCAACTTTGGTCAAGGTCCCTCAAGACACTGCTGAGGAAATCTTGCCAATATACATTACAGACAAGGATGGAGGGCGAAGGATTATATAAGCATGTGTGTGGCTGTGCACATTCTCTCTCTCTCTCTCTCACACACACACACACACATACACACACACCACACACACCACACACACACACACACACACACCACACACACACACACACATACACACACACACTATTCGGTACAGACACTATTTTGTATTCATCTTAGCTTGATTAGGTAATATTATATATGCATTATCCACCTCCATGTGTATGTATACATATGTGTGTGTGTGTGTGTGTGTGTGTGTGTGTGTGTGTGTGTGCGTGCGTGCGTGGTGCGTGCGTGCGTGCGTGTGTGTGTGTGTGTGTGTGCGCGTGTGCTTGAGTGTTGTGTGTGTGTGTGTGTGTGTGTGTGTAAGTGTGTTGTGTGTGTATGCACATGTTGATGACCTGCATGTGGGGTCTGTGTGCGCACGTGTGTGTGTGTGTGTGTGTGTGTGCGTGTGTGTGTGTGTGTGTTTGTGTGTGTGTGTGTGTGTGTGAGTGTGTGTGTGTGTGTGTGTGTTCAATTTCCTTTAATGTCTATCCACACAATGTGATATTAGACGATTGTGAGTGTGTGTGTGTGTGTGTGTGTGTGTGTGTGTGTGTGTGTGTGTGTGTGTGTGTGTGTGTGTGTGTGTGTGTGTGTGTGTGTGTGTCTGTCTGTGTCTGTGTGTGCAGCAAATGCAATCATGCAAATGTTCTATGTTTCTTCATTCTCTATATACACACTTACAAATTTATATAGTAATGATGTATTACACAATGTGTGTCGGTATGTTTAAGTGCGTGTTGGTATATTACATGTCTCAGTTATTGTTGCTATTGGCTGGAGTGTTAATTGGATGGGTGGGTGGGTGGACGGTTGATTAAACAGGCATGTAGGTACCCTGCTGGCTGATAATTTGGTTTGTTTTGGCTGGTTGCTTGGTTGGTTGGTGTGTGGGTTGGTCAGTCTGTTGTTGGTCAGCGCTGTTTGGGAATCAGTTGTTTGATTATTGGCGTGTTGGGCAGTTGGTTCATGAACTGTTTGGTTGGTGTGTTGGCTGTGTTGGTTGGTGTGACGTTTGGACTGCGTGCTATTCTGAAGGGGCCATGGGTGAGTGGGTAGGAATTACCTCAGACTGATTGGGTGATTGGTTCTAAGGGAAACACATAAGATGATGCCATAGCTCATTAGCTTCAGGATTGGCTGGTAGACCTATTGATTGGTTTGACAGGATAAACAGGTTTAGGTGATTAGATAAAGCAGGCCCTTGTTTAGCTGCTTGATTGGTTGGTTGGTTGGTTGGTCGGTCGGTTGGTTTGCTAGGTTATAAGTTTTTGACAGAAAAAAAAAACAAAAAAAAAGAATCAGAACGCATATTTAACCCTTTGACTCCCGCACACTGTCCACTAGTATCTTGCATTGTCAATCATGCTAGGAAAGTAAAAAACTTAACCCTTTAACTCCCTCGCCCTATCCATCAGCTTCCTGTAGGAGTCAAAGGGTTTAAGTTTTTGCAGCTGGTGAATGGGGTGTGGGAGTCAAAGGGTTAATACATCCAAATAAGACAAGGGCAAATTTTCAGTCAACAGGCCTTTGTCAAGAATAGACGTAAGATCACAAACGAACAAACACCAAATACAAAAATTTAGGAGAAAAAGACTGAAACTTCCCTGCTGCTTTGTCTAGTGTGAGAAAAGGACTAAAATGACTATGAAAACATTAAGTCCTCTAAGCATCAAGCTCAACCAAAGTGAGGAATGTGCCAATGACTGTGCTCATTGCCATTGGAGACATGACATGTTGAGCGAGGAGAGGCAAGCCTGAACGGCACCAAGCAGCAGTGAATTCTGTGCAAACCCAGAACTTGTACCTTGTACCCACCACAGTGTGTAATCTATGATCTCTCAAGAATGATGGATGCTGTAAGTTTTGGAAAGAACATCAATTTTCCCGTTGCTAACTCACACAGCTGACTGGTTAAGAATTTAACGAAACATTTTTTATTTTTGCTATATTTTGGTGATTGATTAGCAGTCTGACTAACTGGCTAATTTAGCTGATTATTTTGGGTGTTTCTGTGATTTTCAGCAGTTTGACTAATTGGATACTTTAGGCTAGTTTAGCTGATTATTTTGGGTGATTCTGTGGTTGGCTGGTTGGTTGACTCAAGTTTAAGTTGGTTGATTGGCTGGCTGATTAGTTGGCTAGCTGGTTGGTTGGTTGACTGATTGGTAAGTTTTCTTGTTGGATGTTTGGTCACTTAGTTGATTAGATGCCAAATGTGACTAACTACGTTAGGTATTTGCTGGATGCGGGGGAAAAATAGTTAATTCTATTATTCTAGGTTGACTGGCAGATTGTAATCCCTGAACTGCATAGGCCTATTGCTGACTGGTTCATTGGTTTGGATGACCAAACTGGCTGGTTGATGGGCTGTGGGTTGGGTTGTCAGACAGATGGTTAGCTGAAAAGGTTTAGTAAGAAGATAATTGTGTTTTTGCTGGTGATTCCTTTAAATCTAATAAAATTCAATGTATTAAGTTCCACTTAAATTCATCTCATTTAAATCAGTACTTTTGTTTTCAAACAGGTCCCTTATGACTGGTTTGTTGCTGTTTAATTGATGTGAGCAGATATGATGTTTACAATAATTTATCCAAAATTTTCACATTATGAATTTTCGTGGCAGTTGCCATAGTACATTAGTAGCCAAAATGATCATGGTTGTAGTGGTGCTAGTTCACAGTAGTGGTAATTCAGCAGCAATATCATGAAGTAAAAGTAACAGGGAAGTTACAAAAAGTTGGAGCAGCAAGAACAGTAGTTGCAGTAGAAGTAGTAATGAAAGAACAAGTACTAATATAAACAGCAGCAGCAGCAGCACTTACAGCAGTACGCAAGTGAAGTTGTGACAGTATACATGTAGCAGTAGTAGCAAGTTGTAGCGGTAGCCTGATTGTAGCAGACAACACTCCATTCCCCTCGCTTCCCCCTCCACCCCCCCACCCACCCACCCCCACCCCCACCCACCCCGCAGACCTCCACCCTCCATCCCACCCACTCCTACACACCCCTAAACACTCCACCACCATCAAACCGTAGAAGTACTAGTAGATCTAGCGGTGAAGAAGTCCGAAGTGGTGAATGTAGCAAACGCCGCAACCTCCCCCCCCCCACCCCCACCTCAAATGTATCCTCCTACCCGTCCCCCTCCCCCCTCCCACACACACACACACACACACACGGTACACACGTATACCACCACCACCACCATCACTAAATCGTTATCGGCCATGTCGATCAGTATGGACTCGGTCTGACACTGGTTAAAACCTCCTCGGCCACCGTTTTTTGTAGTTGTTGTTGTGGCTGCTGTTGCCGTTGTTGTTGGTGTTCTTTTTCTGTAGGCTGGTTTGGTTTTTTGGACAAAGCCATACATTTTAGATCCGATATCTCGAGTTCAATCCCAGCCCGCAACATTAAAAATTGTCCTGTTCGCTGCCCATCTTGATATTTCCACCATTCTGGTGGTGCCATCTTAATCTTTGACAAGTCAATCTCACCGCCTCCCCACCTCCCCCCTTCCCTTTCCAGGACCTTGCCAGTGTTTACAATTTTACGAGAGTCTCAGTGAGTCAGCCAGATAACTGCTGGCAGATCTGGGTGGAGTGCATATGGAAGTGTCTGAGTACGTTGAATCTCTCTCTCTCTCTCTCTCTCTCTCTCTCTCTCTCTCTCTCTCGGTGTGTGTTTGCGTCTTTGTGTGTGTATATTGTGTGTCATCTGTGTGTGTGTATGTGATCTGTCGATTCTGTGTGTGTATGTGTGTGTGTAGGCCTGTGTGTGTGTGTGTGTGTATGTGTGTGTGTGTGTGTGTGTGTGTGTGTGTGTGTGTGTGTGTTGTGTGTGTGTGATCTCTGTGTGTGTGATCTCTGTGTGTGTGTGTGTGTGCAGGCCTCTGTGTGTGTGTGTGTGTGTGTGTGTGTGTGTGTGGTGTGTGTGTTGTGTGTGTGTGTGTGCGTGCGTGAGTGTGTGACACTCTGTCAGTCTGTGTGTATGTGTGTTTGTAAGCGTGCCTGTATACGACACTCTCAGACAGTAAGACACTGACAAAGACTGTTAGTGTTAGTCTACTGTGTACTGAATGATCGATTGATTTTTTTCCCCGAACGGATATCAAATACTATAATCTTCGAAGTTGGCAATAACAGAAAATTTCACAAACGCGCGCTAGTTCATGCGATCGTGTAGATCTATCAGTAGCCTAATGATCGCAGCGATAAAATCTGTTTGAAAATAACATAATTATAATCACAGACTCACCATTCGCAGCCGATGCTTTGTCTTGCACATCGTACGGTCAAAGATGAAGAACTGGACACGGTTAGAAAAGAGAAAATACACGAGGTTACAGATACACACAATCCATAGCACAAAACGCAGTCGGAGACCACCACAACGATGCCACCGGCTGATGTGTAGCAGACACAGACAAAGGCCGGACAGACACTGCCCGTCCAAAACACCGAAGCGTTGCAGACGACAATTTCATCAACATATTACTCTGCTACTTCCTGTCACTTGGGCGCTTTGGTTGAAGCTTGCAGCCTCACGAACATGCACATGATTTTTTTCTTTCTTTCTTTCCTGTTAGTTTATGATTGAACACTGTCCTGGCTGTTTGACAAACTCGACATAATGATGCATGAATCACCACACACACACACACGCACACTTGCTAAGCGCGGCACTCCGCGCACTCTCTTCACTTCACGCTCGCTCGGATCCGCAGACAAAATTTCATCGCAGGATTGCCGCTGAGCTGAAGCGCAGGCTATCGCCCCCACGCGCGGCGGAATGGAATGTTCTAATCCAGCGAAACAGCGGTTACGAGAGATTTGCGGCGTGCCCCAGATAAGGTAATACAGGGGCGTCAGTGTCAATAGACTAGTCCCGCATCTTTAGAGCGATGCGCACAAAGCGACCACGAAGACTGGAACATCTTCCCCCTTTCATCAGTGAAGTGCTCCATTCTTCCTCCAGTGATGATACGATGGTGATGAGGCACGATTCTAAAATACCAGCCGCGACGCCCCACAAAGAACTAATGGTGCGCAGACGTTCAAAACACAGCAGCCCTGAGGAAACTAATTCAACGACTTGGGAATGGTTATCAGCTGCAGCAGGCTTTGAAAATAAGCAGGGAAAACATCCGTCTGTCATTTGCCCATTCATCTTTCGGAAGGCGTCCGTTTGAGCCCTCGACCCCCTGCATTCTCAAACTTTCCCATTTCTCTTTGTTCAGCTGATCCCTTCCACCGACCGTTGAATGTTTAATCAATTTTGATCACTGAAATGTTTTGCGTAAACGTTTAGTCTAAACGAAAATGCCGCAAGCCGCTCGATTTGTTTGAAAACTGGTTTCAGTTCTACGGATCAGCACAAACTCGAGAAATGATGTTTAAAATGGAGATTATGCTGCTCGATCATGTCTGCTTTTGTCTCAGTTTTTGTTGTTTACGTGTGTTTATTTATGTCACACTGGCGCGATCTGTGTATTATTAATATTTGATGTGATATTTGTTCACGTCCACAGCGCTGAAAGCTGCCTGTGCATCTAAATGGAATGAGACAATATTTTATTTATGAGATAAATATTTGATTGAATCTCTGGAACTATTGGGCATGGCTGGAATCACACAGTTGATTTTAATAAAAACAAAAAAACAAAAAAAACCAGCATTCTATTTCTAAGCTGCAGTTATTTGGGATGTTACATATGTGGTTCGTGGTGAGAATTTTTCTGCGAATCTTTTGTTTCGCTTTGTTTTGCTGGTTTTTGTTAGTTTGTTTATGTTTTGTCTCCTGAAGTTTTTGTTGTTTTTGTTGTTGTTGTTTTTTGTTTTTTTTTTGTTTTTTTTTTTTTGGGGGGGGGGGTCCATCCAAGTAGTTTCGAGTAAAGTGCAGTAATAACAGTAACTGCTGTAGTAGTAGAAGTAGTTACGGTAGTGGCAATTGTTGAAGCAAAGGCTACTTTACTGTAAGATCTACGACAGCTAGTCAATAGTAGGTGTAGCAGGAGACACAGCAACAGAAGCAGCTTAGGAGTTTGTTGAACAGGGACTCATCGCACTCGAACAATTCCATATGCGCTCCACTCAGATCTGCCAGCAGTCTTGTATCGGGCTGATTCCTTGAGCCTGCGCAAAACCCTGTGCTCCGGCAAGTGGGGGGGGGGGGACGGGACTATAGAATCCTGAATGGGACCTATGAACATCGACGTCACGAGAATGACTGGATCCCCCGTGGGGATGCCTTGGGCTCTATATAAATAGTATCACCACCTTCTGGAGGTTCTGTGCCGGAAATTTCCTCTTTTCTGTCATTCCCTTTGTTTCTGCCTTGCTCCTTTGCTTTCTGTCATTTCTTCCTACCATTTTCTGCCTTGCTGGTCCATTCACGTAGTTTTCTTTGGATTGACAATTAGGTACATGTGTTTAGTGCATTTTTGGCTCTAGAGAGGTGAGATATGCAGAAGCAATTTTAGGTAATTTAGGCCCTTATATTATATATATATCATGTGTATATACATACATATATATATATATATATATATATATATATATATATATATATTATATATATATATATGTATATATATATATACATATACATTGGTGTCCTTGTCCTTAGGTATGCTTAAATTTGTATTCAGGTGTGTTTTTTAAATCCCCTGTGCGATAAATTGGACGGAATGGTCAACGCCAGGGGCATGTCCTTGGATTGTGTGCGCGAATGAATTGATATCTGTACTTACTTTTCTTTTCCTCTTTTTTTTTTTCTGTTGAAGTATTGTGTATGTTTTGAAACTGTTAAAGCTCTGGTACGGCTCTACGCAGTCGGCTGGGCTTTAAACAACAATAATAAGAAGAAGAAGAATGACTGAAGCATAACTATAGGCAGAGAACAAGTCACCTTTTACGATGAAGGATGGGACTGAACCGGAGACATTAGGACAACTTGGGTTCACAAGTATATCAATAGAGCCAACAGGCCCGCTGAGCACTACGTACATTTTACTTAATCAATGCCTTTTTTTTTTTTTTTTTTTTTTTTTTTTTTGTAAGGATCATTGCACTTAGGGAGTTACCTTAGAGTTCACCTTATTTTTTTTTTTTTTTTTTTTTTTGTAAGGATCATTGCACTTAGGGAGTTACCTTAGAGTTCACCTTATTTTTTTTTTTTTTTTTTTTTTTGTAAGGATCATTGCACTTAGGGAGTTACCTTAGAGTTCACCTTATTTTTTGTTTTTTGTTTTTTTTTGTAAGGATCATTGCACTTAGGAGTTACCTTAGAGTTCACCTTATTTTTTGTTTGTTTTGTTTTGTAAGGATCATTGCACTTAGGGAGTTACCTTAGAGTTCACCTTATTTTTTGTTTTGTTTGTTTTTTTTGTAAGGATCATTGCACTTAGGGAGTTACCTTAGAGTTCACCTTATTTTTTTTTTTTTTTTTTTGTAAGGATCATTGCACTTAGGGAGTTACCTTAGAGTTCACCTTATTTTTTTTTTTTTTTTTTTGTAAGGATCATTGCACTTAGGGAGTTACCTTAGAGTCACCTTATTTTTTATTTATTTTTTTTTTAGTAAGGATCATTGCACTTAGGGAGTTACCTTAGAGTTCACCTTATTTTTATTTATTTTTTTTGTAAGGATCATTGCACTTAGGAGGTTAGGTTACCTTAGAGTTCACCTTATTTTTTGTTTTTTGTATTTTTTTGTAAGGATCATTGCACTTAGGGAGTTACCTTAGAGTTCACCTTATTTTTTGTTTTTTGTTTTTTTTTGTAAGGATCATTGCACTTAGGGAGTTACCTTAGAGTTCACCTTATTTTTTGTTTGTTTTGTTTTGTAAGGATCATTGCACTTAGGGAGTTACCTTAGAGTTCACCTTATTTTTTGTTTTGTTTGTTTTTTTGTAAGGATCATTGCACTTAGGGAGTTACCTTAGAGTTCACCTTTTTTTTTTTTTTTTTTTTGTAAGGATCATTGCACTTAGGGAGGTTAGGTTACCTTAGAGTTCACCTTATTTTTTTTTTTTTTTTTTTTTTTTTTTGGTCTCATTTTCTACGCTACTTTAATGGCCACAGAAGCTGAAACAGTTTTCATTATGCGATGATGATGATGTCGATGTGGATGATAATCATGATGCTATAGAGTTCCGTCTAGGATTGAGACTGCGTGACAGGGTTGTACTCTACGCTTACTATCATAATATATCCTGGCGTCAACCAGGCCCGAGAGATGCAGACACCTGCGGTGCTGGTCAGAAGATTTGAGCAACACCCTCAATGACGCATCCGCGAAGTGGATGAGACTCGGCTGTGTGGTTCCAGTCTTCCCAATAAGCCCATAGCACGCCCGACTCTGGGTAGGAGCCGGTTAGAGCCGAAAAATCCCACAATGATTTTTGAAGATACTGATGGGGATTCGAACCCACAACCTTCCAGTCTGTAGTCCGTTGCGTTAAACACTACACCACGGCGACTGGTCTTAGATTGATTTTATCAAGATTTTGCGCTATATAAATATTGTAATTATTATTATTATTATTAATGCCTTACCGACAGTGGAGTACACGTGCACAATACCATGCAACACAAAATGAAGGCCTACATACAAAGCCACACACAGATACGCACGTAAAAAACAAACTCATACACCGACACTGGAGAACACAATACCACGCAGCACAAAAAGTACAGATTCAGACGAAGCCACACAGATATCCCAGGTAGTATACAACAAACTCAGATATTTTACGCTATCAGAAAGATGGAACAAAGACTCTCCGCATTACATGCCGTTGAAGTAGCAGCAGCGGCCACAAGTCAGTGCAGTGCAGTACCACAGCACAGCAGCAGCAGCAGCAGCAGCACTTACCATTGTAGTAGAGGTGGTAACGATGGTGGTAGTGGTGATAATAGAAGTAGTAGCTGCAGTTGTGTTAGTAACAGTAGCAGCAACAGCAGCAGGAGCAGTAGGGGGTATCCGAAGTACTGATAGTATTTGTAGTACTGTAGTAGTCGTAGTCGTAGTAGTAGTAATAGTAGTAATAGTAGTAGTAGTGTAGTGTGTAGTAGTAGCTGTTGTTGTTGTTGTAGTTGTTGTTCTTGTTGTGTAGTAGTAGTAGTAGTAGTAGCAGCTGCAGTAGCTGTAGTAGAAGCAGTAGTAGTAGTAGTAGTAGAAGAGGTAGCAGTACAAGTACTGATATCAGTGGGAATAATGGCGTAATAGTTCAATTCATATTACATATAACCCAGCGATTACTAGAGCTATATCAGGGCTAACACCACGTCAAAAGGTGACAATAGTAACTTCAGAAGTAGCATAATAATATACAAAGTTAGTCACATTAAGAAAATGAGTCCCCCCCCCCCCCCCCACTCCCCAGTGGACTGCATTTTCAAGGAGGGTAATGAAAGTACATGTCCGCAGCACCAAGAAAGGGAACAAAGAGTTGTGTGCCTTGCAATGATAAGAACAAACAAACAAAAAACAAACAGAAAAACAACCAAAAACAAACGGAAAAACAACCAACCAACCAAACAAACAAACAAAAACAAAAAAAAAAACAAAAAACAAACAAACAAGATGGAAAACAAGCGAACAAAAAAGACCATTTACAAGACAGATCGAATTCACTGTCTGGTCTGCACCAACGCAAACAAAACAGAAACTTTGGAGGCAGACGCTGGTGAAAAAGATAATGCGGGAGGAATGGCGAGCAGCATCTTCTTTGTAGATTGATTACCATACCTAAACATTGACAAAGCAGTCTGGGAGAGTCAACTAGAACTTTCCTTTCTCCCCATCCGCCCACACATTTTCCAGCAGTGTCGCCTTATTATTAATCTCATTGTTTAACCCTTTGATTCCCGCACCCTGTCCACTGGCATCCTGCATTGTCAACCATTATTGCAAAATCCAAAACAAGTGTGACGCCGCTTCAAGCTAACAG
>CM060311.1:18953398-18960898 GCA_030674185.1 Monoplex corrugatus
TGATCAAAACCAATATCCCATTTCATTAAAGATAAAGAAAGAAAGAAAGTAACACACACACACACTCGCACACGCACGCACGCAAACGAGCTCAATTTTGCTGATCAAAATCAATGTCACATCATTTCGTCCAGGAAGAAGAGGGAAAAAAAAACAACCCCAACGCATCAGAAAGAAGGAACGTAAGAAAGAAAGAAACACGAGATTGAAGAGATCTTTATAATACTATTTTTTGCCCTGTGGATGAAGTTTCATTTATGGGCGAAGCCATCACTGGACGTGCTGTCCATCAGAAAACTTCCTGTCTATATGCAGGGAAAGGAAGATGGAAGATGGAGCCTAGAGAGACTGGGCTGGAACTAAGAAAGGTCACACCGGTGATTCCCTCAAACAATGAACAGCCCTATGACGCTGTCTTTTTTACTGGTTCCGTGCTTAATTAATTTCGACAGGATGTTTGTTTGCTTGCTTTTGATGGTCGTTTGTTTGGGATAAATATGGGAGGCTGTTAATAGGAGGTAGAAGTTAGGTGGGAGTGAGGGTGGGGGGTGGGGTGGGGGGGTGGTAAGGACAGTAACCTGGATGAAAGTTAATCACCAGATGTTATTTTTATACCAGCCAGTATGCCCAGTGGCTGCACAATGAACTAATGACTTGAAGACTGATGACGTGTCTTTATTTGTGTGTTGCTTAGGATTTCTTTTTCTGGCAGTCATGAATGCGTGGGGGAAGGTATGTGGGAGAAGGTAAACGTTGTAAGGGGGGGGGGGTGTGAGAGAGAAATTTCTATGGTATATTCTTTTCTGTTTCAAACACACACACACACACACACACACACACACACACACACACACACACACACACACACACACACACACACACACACACACACACACGAACACACGCTCAAACACACATACATACACACACACACAAACACACACACTGATCCAAACACACAGACAGACAGACACAAGCACACACATACTACAACACACACACAAACACACAAACACACACTCAAACACACACACATCCGTTTTACATTAAATGACATAACCTTTTTTGTTTTAGTTTTAGAAGGAGATTCACACACACACACACACACACACACACACACACACACACACACACACACACACACACACACACACACACACACACAAACACACACACACACACACACACACACACACACACACACACACACACACACACACACACACACAAACTCACACTCAAACACACACACACAAAATCTCTTTTGGACAAAATGAAAAGCCTTTTTTTTCTTTTGCTTTAAAAGGAGATTAAAACATCAGTCTGCAAATTTTCTATCTAATATTTGTCTCCCCTGTGGATGAAGTTCTCTTCATGAATGATGCCATCACTGAGCATGCTGTTCATCAAAAAAACGTCCTGTCTACATGTAGGGGAAGGGAGATAGGGGTGGAGAAGCTGGGCTGGAACTGGAAAGGGTCACACCGTTGATTCCCTCAGGAAATGAATGGCCCTGTGACGCTGTCTTTTTACTGGTTCTGTCTTAATTACTTTCGACGGGACATTTGTTTGTTTGCTTGGTTTTGTTGATTTTTTTTTCCGGTAAATATGGAAGGCTGTTGTTGTGTAGGAGATGGAAGTTAGAGATGGGGCAGGTGGGCGGAGGGAGAGAGCTTTCCCACTGAAAGTTAATCACCAGAATTTACTTTTATTCTCCCCCCCCCCCCCATCCCGTGTCTGTGGCTAAGTGGTTAGCACGTTGAACTAATGACAGCAAAATTGATGATATTTGTTGGTTTTTCTGTTGCTTTGCTTTTGTTTGTTCGGTTTTTTGTGTTTTAAGGCAGATATGAATGCGGAAGGGAGGTGGATGGATGGAGGTGAAAGTTGGAATGGTGGACGTGGAGTTGTTGTTGTTTTGTTTTTGTTGTTGTTGGGAGGGTGGAGGTGGAGGTTTTTTTTTTCTTTGCCTGTGATATACTTTTCTTTATTTTCGTAGTTTTATGCTGTTTTAATCCTATACATCACTTCGTACACACCTTAGGCTCTTGGTTCATTTTTTTGTGAAATGGGAATTTGAAAATCGAATACTGATTCTATTTTACGAATTCTAACTTGATCTAAATAATGGAGCAAAATGCAAATGCAAATATAGCTTGCTCTGTTTAATATGTGACACTATCCCTAAATACTGACATCTCTCTGCCGTGTTTAATATGTGACACTATCCCTAAATACTGACATCTCTCTGCCATGTTTAATATGTGATACTATCCCTAAATACTGACATCTCTCTGCCATGTTTAATATGTGATACTATCCCTAAATACTGACATCTCTCTGCCATGTTTAATATGTGATACTATCCCTAAATACTGACATCTCTCTGCCATGTTTAATATGTGATACTATCCCTAAATACTGACATCTCTCTGCCATGTTTAATATGTGACACTATCCCTAAATACTGACATCTCTCTGCCACGTTTAATATGTGATACTATCCCTAAATACTAACATCTCTCTGCCGTGTTTAATATGTGACACTGTCCCTAAATACTGACATCTCTCTGCCACGTTTAATATGTGATACTATCCCTAAATACTGACATCCCTCTGCCATGTTTAATATGTGATACTATCCCTAAATACTGACATCCCTCTGTCGTGTTTAATATGTGATACTATCCCTAAATACTGACATCCCTCTGTCGTGTTTAATATGTGATACTATCCCTAAATACTGACATCCATCTGCCATGTTTAATATGTGATATTATCCCTAAATACTGACATCCATCTGCCATGTTTAATATGTGATATTATCCCTAAATACTGACATCCCTCTGCCATGTTTAATATGTGATACCATCCCTAAATACTGACATCCCTCTGGCATGTTTAATATGTGATACTATCCCTAAATACTGACATCCATCTGCCATGTTTAATATGTGATACCAACCCTGAATACTGACATCCATCTGCCATGTTTAATATGTGATACTAACCCTAAATACTGACATCCATCTGCCATGTTTAATATGTGATACTATCCCTAAATACTGACATCCCTCTGCCATGTTTAATATGTGATACTATCCCTAAATACTGACATCCATCTGCCATGTTTAATATGTGATACTAACCCTAAATACTGCCATCCCTCTGCCGTGTTTAATATGTGATACTAACCCTAAATACTGACATCCATCTGCCATGTTTAATATGTGATACTATCCCTAAATACTGCCATCCCTCTGCCATGTTTAATATGTGATACTATCCCTAAATACTGACATCCCTCTGCCATGTTTAATATGTGATACTATCCCTAAATACTGACATCCCTCTGCCATGTTTAATATGTGATACTATCCCTAAATACTGACATCCCTCTGCCATGTTTAATATGTGATACTATCCCTAAATACTGACATTCCTCTGCCATGTTTAATATGTGATACTATCCCTAAATACTGACATCTCTCTGCCATGTTTAATATGTGATACTATCCCTAAATACTGACATCCCTCTGCCATGTTTAATATGTGATACCAACCCTAAATACTGACATCCCTCTGCCATGTTTAATATGTGATACTATCCCTAAATACTGACATCCCTCTGCCATGTTTAATATGTGATACTATCCCTAAATACTGACATCCCTCTGCCATGTTTAATATGTGATACTAACCCTAAATACTGACATCCATCTGCCATGTTTAATATGTGATACCAACCCTAAATACTGACATCCATCTGCCATGCTTAATATGTGATACCAACCCTAAATACTGACATCCATCTGCCATGTTTAATATGTGATACCAACCCTAAATACTGACATCCATCTGCCATGCTTAATATGTGATACTATCCCTAAATACTGACATCCATCTGCCACGTTTAATATGTGATACTATCCCTAAATACTGACATCCCTCTGCCGTGTTTAATATGTGATACTATCCCTAAATACTGACATCCATCTGCCATGTTTAATATGTGATACTATCCCTAAATACTGACATCCATCTGCCATGTTTAATATGTGATACTATCCCTAAATACTGACACCCCTCTGCCATGTTTAATATGTGATACCAACCCTGAATACTGACATCCCTCTGCCATGTTTAATATGTGATACCAACCCTAAATACTGACATCCCTCTGCCACGTTTAATATGTGATACTATCCCTAAATACTGACATCCATCTGCCATGTTTAATATGTGATACCAACCCTAAATACTGACATCCATCTGCCATGTTTAATATGTGATACCAACCCTAAATACTGACATCCCTCTGCCACGTTTAATATGTGATACTATCCCTAAATACTGACATCCCTCTGCCATGTTTAATATGTGATACCAACCCTAAATACTGACATCCATCTGCCAAAACAGAAGAACCAACCCTGCCTATGTATACAAGTCTCCATCAGTTATCGCAACTCATGTACAAGCCCCGCGCCATTCCTCAAAGAAAAATCCATCCCCACTATATACATCGCTGTCATCTCGACAACCCACAGGATACTGACAGACCCATGGGTGACTCCATAAGTCCAGCCGAACCCTACCTCTCTCCCACCCTCTATCCACCCTCCCTTCAGTGTATGTTTCTCATCCCAGCAGGACCACACAAACCAACATATGCATCGGTAGATAAAGAAATGTACACTGCCAAAACAACTCTGATTCTCCCATCGCTGCAACGGCACAACACAACACAACACAACTTCTGGAATTCCTGTTCATCATAGACCACATAATGTTTCCACTATTGCGAACCCCACCCACCACTCACCGACAAATATCTAACCTTCCCTCATTCCCATACTCAGGGACACACACGCATATGCTCAGACTAAAACTCGCACATCCTAACATATACATATACACGTACACACACGCGCATGTGCACAAACGCGTGTACAACTGCGCGCTTGCACTCTCACACACACTACACACACACTACACACACACACACACACACACACACACACACACACACACACACTACACACACACACACACACTACACACACACACACACACACACACACACACACTACACACACACACACACACACACACACACACACACACACTACACACACACACACACACACACACACACACACACACACACACACACACACACACACACACACACACACACACACACACACACACACACACACACACACACACACACACACAACACACACACACACACACACACACACACACACACACACAACACTGAAACCATTCGTGCCACCAGAATAATTTTGCATTCCCTACATACAGCATGATTAAAACTGCCAGAGTTACGTCAATCTGCATCTCCACTGCAATCACAGGCCTTCTGCAACTCCACCATCTCTGTAAAAACATCGCCACCATCTCAACGTAAGCGTTCATGACCAGGACAGAACCCCCCACCCCCCCATCCTCAAGGGCCAAAGTCTTCTTCTTTCGTTGTCTATTTGGTCAGGCCACATCTGGTGATGAATGTGTCTGTTTCTTTTCCTTTCTTTTCTTTTTTCTTTCTTTTTTCTTTCTTTTCTTTCTTTCTTTTTTTTTTCTCTTTCTTTTTCTTTCTTTTCTTTCTTTCTTTCTTTCTTTCTTTCTTTCTTTTCTTTCTTTCTTTTTCCTTCTTTCTTCTTCTTTCTTTCTTTCTTTCTTTCTTTTTTCTTTCTTTCTTTTTTCTTTCTTTCTTTCTTTCTTTCTTTTTTCTTTCTTTCTTTTTTCTTTTCTTTTTTCCTTTCTTCTTTCTTCTTTCTTTCTTTCTTTCTTTCTTCTTTCTTTTTCTTTCTTCTTTCTTTCTTTCTTTCTTTTCTTTTTCTTTCTTTCTTTCTTCTTTCTTTCTTTCTTTCTTTCCTTCTTTCTTTCTTCTTCTTTTTTCTTCTTTCTTCTTTCTTTCTTCTTTCTTTCTTCTTTTCTTCCTTTCTTTCTCTTCTTCCTTCCTTCTTCTTCTTCTCTTTCTTCTTCTTTCTTTCTTTCTTTTTCTTCCTTCCTCTTCTTTTCTTTCTTTCTTTCTTTTTTCCAATTCCTGCTGGCAAGTATGGAACTTGGGGGTCTTGTCTGTGACAGTTCCCGCGTTCCAGTGCATGACTATGAAAAGTCTCTTCATGTCACCGTGCGGTCAGTAGTTTTCTTCCCGCGTCCTCTGACACGGCAAGGGACCTCCAGTAGTTTGGTTTTTGTTGTTGTTTTAAATTGGTTCAGTTTTTACGATGGCACCCACCTCAGGTGATATGGCCGACGGGGAAAACCATCCCAGGGAAGTGGGGGAAAAGGGGCCTGTCTAACCCTATACCGACACCACCAGAACAACGATGATGTTAAGATGGGACAGTGACAAGGCCAGTTTTAATGTAGCGCACCCCAGGGATTCGAACCCACAACCATTAGCATGTGAATCCGCCGCTCAAACCAGCTGAGGTACTGGGGCCCGCTCTTCCAGTGACTGAAGGTTGATCCTGATGACGCACAGGACCCAGCGTTGCCCGACCCTGAAGGGACCTCAGTGGGCTAGTGCCATTCGTGACAGATTAATCCTTTGACTCCCTTCCCGCACCTTGTCCACCTGCATCTTGCATTGTCAACCACGCTAGCAAATGAAAAACTTTAAACCCTTTGACTCCTTCTGCCTTATCGACCAGCTTCCTGCAGGAAGCTGGTGGATAAGGTAGAAGGAGTCAAAGGGTTAATTTCATTTTTTGCGGTTGTTGGATAGGGTGCGGGAGTCAAAGGGTTAAGATGGCCATGTAGATATTTGCGCTATGCTGTATGGTAGCAAGGTGTGTCAGAAGGCGTCTGCAAGTTTGGTGCCTCTAACAAAAGTACTAATGGCTCTATTGATTCGAAAAGTCCCTGCAAATTCACGTCATATAGCTTTCCACTTACACCTGCATCCGTCTTCGGATCTCCGCACAGCTGCTGCCATTTTCGAAATCTCTCCGTCCAGTGACTTGTTAGTGTTATTGTTGTTGCTATTTTTTGTTTAAAGCCCAGCCGACTGCGTAGACATATCAGGGCTATAACCGTTTCAATACACACACAATACTTCAACAGGAAAAGAAAAAGGAAAATAAAATGAAGTATCACATATCAATGATTTCGCGCACATAATCTCAAGAGATGCCCCTGGCGTTGACCACTCCGTCCAATTTGACACACAGGGGATATAAAAAACACACCTGAATGATATTTAAACATAACTAAGGACTCTAAAATATATACAAAAACAGGCCGAAATTACCGAAAACTGCTTTTGTATATCTCAACTCCCTAGAGCCAAAAATGCACTTAATACATACATCCAACTGTCAATCCTAAGAGAAAGTACGTAAGACTTTAATAAAATATTGAAAACATACAGGAAAATGGTCCAGCAAGGCAGAAAATGACAGGAAGAAATGACAGAAAGCAAAGGAACAAAGCAGAAACTAAGATGTGACAGAAAAGAGGAAT
>CM060311.1:18970898-19003398 GCA_030674185.1 Monoplex corrugatus
TTTACTGTAGTCTACATGTACTTTACTGTAGTCTACATGTACTTTACTGTAGTCTACATGTACTTTACTGTAGTCTACATGTACTTTACTGTAGTCTACATGTACTTTACTGTAGTCTACATGTACTTTACTGTAGTCTACATGTACTTTACTGTAGTCTACATGTACTTTACTGTAGTCTACATGTACTTTACTGTAGTCTGCTTTACTTTACTGTAGTCTGCTTTACTTTACTGTAGTCTGCTTTACTTTACTGTAGTCTGCTTTACTTTACTGTAGTCTACTTTACTTTACTGTAGTCTGCTTTACTTTACTGTAGTCTCCTTTACTTTACTGTAGTCTGCTTTACTTTACTGTAGTCTGCTTTACTTTACTGTAGTCTGCTTTACTTTACTGTAGTCTGCTTTACTTTACTGTAGTCTGCTTTACTTTACTGTAGTCTACTTTACTTTACTGTAGTCTACTTTACTTTACTGTAGTCTACTTTACTTTACTGTAGTCTGCTTTACTTTACTGTAGTCTACTTTACTTTACTGTAGTCTACTTTACTTTACTGTAGTCTACTTTACTTTACTGTAGTCTACTTTACTTTACTGTAGTCTACTTTACTTTACTGTAGTCTACTTTACTTTACTGTAGTCTGCTTTACTTTACTGTAGTCTACTTTACTTTACTGTAGTCTGCTTTACTTTACTGTAGTCTGCTTTACTTTACTGTAGTCTGCTTTACTTTACTGTAGTCTACTTTACTTTACTGTAGTCTACTTTACTTTACTGTAGTCTGCTTTACTTTACTGTAGTCTGCTTTACTTTACTGTAGTCTGCTTTACTTTACTGTAGTCTGCTTTACTTTACTGTAGTCTGCTTTACTTTACTGTAGTCTGCTTTACTTTACTGTAGTCTGCTTTACTTTACTGTAGTCTGCTTTACTTTACTGTAGTCTTCTTTACTTTACTGTAGTCTGCTTTACTTTACTGTAGTCTGCTTTACTTTACTGTAGTCTGCTTTACTTTACTGTAGTCTACTTTACTTTGCTTTCATAATACGAGTACATAATTGTCCTGATGTCAACCAGCTCCATAGAGACACCAGACACCTGCAATGTTGTTCAGGAACTTTCAGCAACACCCATAATGACGAATCTGTGAAGTGGATGAGACTGGACTATTTGGGTCCAATCTTCCCAATAAGCCAACAACACACTCAACTCTGGACAGGAGGCAGCAGGGGCCGACAAATCCAACAAAATATTGACAGGACTGATGGGATTCGAACACACAACCTTGCAGTCGTTAGTCCGTTACGCTAACCACTGCACCACGACAACTCATTCTATTCAATTTTCTATTTATAACCGTAGTTTGTTAGTGGCCAAGGCCTCGTATCAGCATTTCAAGTCCTTGATCAGCTTGACACTAACAGGTCCAGGGGGATTGGAAATATAGAATTTGCTAAAGACTGGTCCGTCACAATTAGACCACTACACCCAAAATTTGTCAGAAATGGTTTGCCAGATTCTTGGAGCCACAACAGAATTCTCAGGGCGGGTTGCAGTCTGGAATGGACGGTAGAGAGGCCCTAGATTCTGTGAAAGATAGTAAACTGACACCCTCTGCGTGATTAGCATACAGAAACAAGATGTGATCAGAACAGGTTCTGAGTTGGCGGCTGGGACTAAAATAGATTGGACATCAGAACTTAAGTCCACGAGGTCTTTTTGTTATTGTTGTTGTTGTTGTTGTTGTTGTTGCTGCTGCTGCTGTTGTTGTTTTGAAGGTTGTATCATATTGTACAAGCAGCGTTATTTTCTACAGCTCAAGTGAATTTGTTTCTTTTTTGTTTTTCGTGTTCCTTCACAAAGGCCAGTTTGCTGCAGATTTGTGTCTGTCCTGTTGTGTTAATTGAATACGCATTTTCTTTCCGTTTTCGTGTTTCATTTCTGGGCGTATTATGTTATGAAAAGCCTATATTTTGCAGACTTTGTATTATGACTGCTGTGGGACATGTGTATTCTTAAGGTCAAACGTTTTCATATTATTCATGTTGTGTTAACGAAGGTTCTATGTTTCAACGTTTTTAACGTTGGTTTTTTTTTTTCATTACAAACGTTTTACGTTCTGAATTTTAAGTTGTTAATAAGTACGTAACTAAACTGTCCCAACGATATCAGATCCATAGATTCCAGACCTAATGTCTCGAGTTCAATCCCAGCTTGCAACATAAAAACTGGATTGTTTGCTGTCCATCTTAATGTTTCCATCATTCTGGTGTTGTCAGCTCAGTCTTTCACAGATTCTGTTCCCCCCTCCCAATTTCCAGACCTTACTAGTGCTTAAGGCTTGCACGGCTTAAGGAGTCTGCCAGGTGACTGCTGGTAGATTTAGATGGAGCTGACAAGGAACCGTCCAACTGAAAAGAATTTCTCTTGAATAAACTCATGATAAACAGACTTCTTCCTCTACGAAATCCTTAGAATGCACCATCCTGAAAACATGACCATCAGAACATGTGATCTTTTGAATATACAGCATTTGGAACTGAGACCTTTCAGAAAACAACAACAACAACAACAACAACAACAACAACAACAACAACAACAACCAGGACCATCAGAACGCTAAATTAGGGTGACTGTGAGCATTCAAGCAAACTGGAACCAAAAATATACAAAATAGAATCAGAACGTGTAGTTAGTATATACCAGAGCAAGACAAGACAAGACAAGACAGGCGCATTAGAGTACCTCCAGGACACACGGCTTCCTGAATATTAAGCCTGCAGAAGGTAAAAACCATTAAACACAGTATCAGTTTCAAAAGTCTCCAGACAACTTTACAGCACGCCCAAAAATTTGAACACGACCTGACACAGAACTTTCGAAACAGGGACATGGAACCCCTGGAACGTAAAACTTTCAGACAAAAAACCAAAAACTGAAATATGTTTCCTACAAAATAAGATGTTCAGAATATATGTCATTGCACACAGGTCAACGACTCCATCATCTCACACATCAGCCTGCTGAATGGGCCGAAGGGAGAGCACCCAGTCCTCCGAAGGGAGAGCAGTAGTCATATAACTGACAATCACGTACAGCAGTCTATGATACAGGCGTATCAGTGTCAGAAGATAATACTGTCGTGTGATACATGTTATCGATCATGAAAAAACAAAACAAAACAAAAAGAAACACACACACACACACACACACACACACACACACACACACACACACACACACACACACACACACACACACACACACACGAAACAAACAAAACAAACCAAACAAACCAAACAAACCAAAAAAAAAACGACAAACGAAACAACCCCCCCCCAAACACACACACACACACACACACACACACACACACACACACACACACACACACACACACACACACACACACACACGCAAACCCCAAAACAAACAACAACAAACAAACAAAAAACCCACCACCAACAACAACAGTTTGTTGATTTCGCTCAACGTGTGAGAGCAGAGCTGATGTTGATACACACCCCTGTGTTTTCAGGTCGTGGAAGATAACATTACAACAGTGTACACACTACTTTTCATTATTGGATTTTCCCCTACTCCTTCAATCTCTGTCATCTCCAAGTTACGATATTTTTTTTTATCTAGTCAATTCGTGTGTGAAAGATGGGCTAGGAGGCTAGTGGTTAAACTTTTTATAAACTCTCTCTTTGCCTGCCTGCCTGCCTGCCTACCTGCCTGTCTATCTGTCTCTCTGCCTGCCTGCCTGTCTGTCTGTCTCTCTGTCTGCCTGCTTGCCTGCTCTCTCTCTGTTCTGCCTGCCTGCCTGCCTCTCTCTCTGTCTGCCTGCCTGTCTGCCTCTCTCTCTGTCTGCCTGCCTGTCTGTCTCTCTCTCTGTCTGCCTGCCTGCCTGCCTCTCTCTCTGTCTGCCTGCCTGCCTGTCTGCCTGCCTGTCTGTCTGCCTCTTCCTCTGCTCTCTTTCTCACTCTGTATATCTGTCTGTCCGTCTGTTTCTCTCTCTCTCTCTTTCTCTCTCCCTCCCCCTCTCTCTCCCTTTTTCTCTCTCCCTCCCTCAATCCCTTTCTGTTTCCCTCTCTCTATCCCTCTTCCCCCTTTCTCTCTTTCTCTCTCCCACACGGTTTCTGAGTTTGTAAACTGAAATGAGAACAGTCAGCTTTCCAGGGACTGTGCATTAATCATGTACATTTTAAAACTCTTCTGTTTGTCTGTCTGTTTGTCTGTCTCCCGCTGTACTGTCTTTGTACGTCTCTCTGTCAAGTTTTCTGATTCTGTAGAGTGAAATGAGAACAGTCAGCCTTTCAGAAACAATTCATAAATCATGTCTTGTGTCGCCGGTAACAGAGAGAGAGAGAGAGAGAGAGAGAGAGAGAGAGAGAGAGAGAGAGAGAGAGAGAGAGAGAGAGAGAGAGACTTATGGTGTAACTTACTCATTTCTTACTGTACAATGATTTCTTATTTTCTTTCTTTCTTTCTTTCTTTCTATATTTCTTTCTTTCTTTCTTTCTTCCTTTCTTTCTGAGACTTGTGGTGCAACTTATTCATTTCTTACCGTACAATGATTTGTTCTTTTCTTTCTTTCTTTTCTTTGTTTGTTTGTTTGTTTCTTTCTTCCTTCCTTCCTTCCTTTCATTTTTTGTTTCTTTTACTTTCTGAGATTTATGATGGTGTAATTTACTCATTTCTTACCGTACAATAATTTGTTCTTTTCTTTCTTTCTGTCTGTCTTTCTTTCTTTTTCTTTTTTTCTTTCTTTCTTTCTTTCTTTTTCTTTCTTTTTCTATTCTTTTCTTTTCGTTCGTGGGCTGCTACTCCCTCGTGAATACGTGAGCTTTTACGTGTAACGATCGCCTGTTGGTCTGTTTGTTTTATAACCCTCTGCCACTAAGGAAGTCATACTCCATTTTCCGGGCATGTGTATGCTGGGTATTTTCGTGCTAACATAAGCCACGCAATACTGATACAGCTGACATGATCCTGGTTTGGTTTGGTTAAGATTTTACGTCGACATCAACCTCAGGTGATATGGCCGACGGGGATAACCATCCCAGGGAAGTGGGGGAAGGGGGGGCTTATCTCATCCTATACTGACACCACCAGAACAACAATGATGTTAAGATGGGACAGTGATATGGCCAGTTTTAACATAGCACAACCCCGGGATTCGAACCCAGAACCATTAGTATGTGAATCCGACGCTCAAACCAACTGAGCTACTGAGGCCCACCACATGATCTTTAACGTGCGTGTCATTTTTATATGCTGAGCACGTGTATACACGGTGGAGGTTCAGGTATTACAGTCGCGGGGCATGACCGCACAGCCGATCTTAGACAATAAGCTTGCTTTGGATCTAAGCAAACTTAGAAAAGACAAGCTTTTGCACGTGTACACACAGATGGTTGGCAAGCCTATGCTATCTGATTTTCACCCTGTAAGACACTTTTTACCGACATGCACAGTTAGGACGCCATAAGATCTGCTATGCAACAGTGCCCACGTCCGCATTTCTGGAACATCGGAAAACTCTCTACCCTTTGTCCATCAGGCGGTGGTACCTTTGCAGGTTCGAACTTAGACTTTCCAATTGGAAGAGCAGAGTTTTAACCACTGGGCTGTCGTATCGGTCCTCTGTAGTCAAAAGTTCTCTTAAAAAATGATGTTACAAAACTAAGATGAGCATATACAAGTTAGTATGATAACTTCACAGCACAAAGATTTAAATGAAGATTTTCCTCACTATTGAATGACGAAACTTTAACGCCGGGGACAGTTTTCAGCAAAAGTTGTAGTTGTAGTAGTAGTAGTAGTAGTAGTAAAAGTAGTAGTAGTAGTAGTAGTAGTAGAAGTAATAATAATAAGAACAATAATAACATGATACTAATAACAATGATGATACAATAGTAATAACAACAAAAACATTACTACTACTACTATTACAACTACTATTATTAATAATAATTATAACAATAATAATAATAATAATAATGAATAATAATAACAACAATAATAATAATGTCTTTTTAAAGATTGGGTCAAATATGTACAACTTAATTGCAACGATTGCATTGTAGAACAATTTTGAAAATGTACACATTTGTCCTCTGTGCAGAAAATCGCTGTCTAATAGGTGATTCCAACTTGGATTCTTGACACAAATATGACACAAAACCCATAATCTAGATAGGACATCAGGACCTGGTCAGCTCACTGAGCTTATGAGCAGTCTTCAAGACTTGTGCCATGATCATTTTTGGATCTTCTCCATCACATGGCACAAATGACTTCAGTGCATATGGAAATCATTTCGAGCGAGGAGACGTCATCTTGAGAAATTGAAACTGAAACTGAAACTGGATTCATTGTGTTGTGAGTAGATATTTTAACCACTTAACCACATACTCCATTTCTCCAAATCTCATTTCTCATCAGCAGGTCAAATATAAACACTTTCACTAAATTTTCCGCATAAGTACGTAGATATGAACACAGAATTACCTTTTCGCATAGGCAGTTCAATCAAAAACTCATAAAGCGATTTTTCCACACGAAAGCAGCTTAATTCCCCAAAGCGATAACAAATCTGATATCTTTTTAATACGTCGTCTGTCATAAGAAGCAACGGATCCCATAACCATAACAATGATATTGATTTCTTTTGTTTACCTGTCCCCGTGGCGCAGTGGTTAGCGCAACGAATTAATTACTGAAAGGTTGTGGGTTTGAATCCACATCATATCAGTCAAAATCGTTGTGGGATTTTTCGGTCCCAGCCGTCTCCTACCCAGAGTTGAGCGTGCTATGGGCTCATTGGGGATTCTGGCACCACAAAGTCGAGTTTCGTCTGCTTCAGGGATGCATCAGTATAGGTGTTGATAAAAATCTTCTGTCCAACGTCGCAGGTGTCTGTATCCATCGGGCCTGGTTGACCCCAGGATAATATACCAGGACAATAACCGTGGGATGCAGCACTCTCACGCAGTCTCAGTCCTGGAGGGAACTCGATAGCATCCATGATTATCATCACCATCACCATCATCATCATCATCATCACCATTGTCATCATCATCATCATCGTCATCATCATCATCATCATCATCATCATCATCATCATCATCATCACCACCACCACCATCATCACCATCATCACCATCACCATCATCATCATCATCATCATCATCATCATCACCATCACCATCATCATATCGTTGCAAAAAAATGTCCCATATTTTGTGGCCATTGCTCTGGCGTGGCAAAGAGAACAGGGAAAAAAATTCCATTAGTCTGGCGCAAACAGTCCATGTCGAAGTATGTTCGCTGCACAAACACCAGAAACCAGAAGCGGGGCAGTTGAAATAATTTCCCGAAGCAATGATCAATATAAACCTCATAACTTTTTTAAAGACACCCTGTCCCCAAGGAGTCGAGTGATGGAATAACTGTACACCTTAAGCGGCTAGCTGAAAACGCCATCACAAACAGCATCGTTCTTCTAAGTGAGAAAGTAGACAACAAGGGCAGAGAGAGGATTATCTGTATGAGTCTGGAAACCCAGCTCTGCCACGGGAGAGGAGACAATCGCTGCTACATCGAAAAAGCGCAGTTCTACCCACAGTAGCCAAAACAAACAAACAAACAAACAAAAATTGAAGAGAGAGAGAGAGAGAGAGAGAAAGAGAGAGAGAGAGAGAGAGAGAGAGAGGAGAGAGAGAGAGAGAGAGAGAGAGAAATTCCCTTTAGATGCAAGTATGGGTCTTAGAGTTCCTGAGTTTCTTAATTGGTCGACAAGCATCATGGATTGAACCAAAAAGCAACAAAAAAAGACAATGTAAAAGAAGAAGATAAACACGAAGAAAAAGAAAAAAGGAGAAGATTTGCAGGAGTTTTCAGGTGGATGTATATCATAAATCGTTCCTTTTTGTTTTTTTGTTTTGTTTTTTTGTTTTGCGCTCTTCTCCTTATTCAACTAGACACACCGCACATAATACATGATCAGACTTTCACTGGAGAGCCTTGGGGCAGAGAACTCCAGGCGAACTGACCACACTCCACTATGTTGTTGCACAGTCATCATCTTTCGTGGTCGTGCATACTGGGTGTTTTCATGTTTCCATACGCCAGCCTCTGACAATGACTCACAGGATCTTTAACGTACCTGTTTGATATTCTGCATGCGCACACACAAAAGGGGATTTAGGCACTGGCAAGTCTGCACACATGTTGACCTGAGAAATGGAAAAAATCTCCATCCTTTACCCACTAGGCGGAGGTGTCTCCATCATCATCAGGTGCCTTGCCGCATGGCGTTGGCGATTATGGACTTCCATCTGTCTCTATCTCTTGTTGCCTCAAGCATCTCTTCCACCCTCCTTGTCTTCAGCCACTCTGCAAGGTGTCTAGGTAAACTGAATCCAGAACTTTCCAACTGGGAATCCGACCTTTCCAACTTGATGACCATGATCATCATCAGTTTCAGTTTCTCAAGATGACTTCTCCGCGCTCGGAACGAATTCCATATGCACTAACGTCACAGGTGCCACGTGTATGGTGACCGTAGCACTTGCCTTAAGCTTGCACATAAACCCATGAGCTGTCCAGGTCCTGAAGCCCTACCTAGACTATGTTTTACCTAATCTATATTTCATACTGGTATTTTATCAGCCTACCACTGGAATAACCTAGGTTACTTGTAGATGGCATGTGTATGTGTGTATCTTACCTTCAAAAAAGGAACATAGGTATAAAGTAAATAAATAAATAATTACTCAACTAGCTTTTGTTTTAATCATCAAGTGCCCTGCTCTATGGTGTTGCCGATCATTGCCCTCCATATGTATCTATCCCTTGTTGTTGCGGCAAACACATCTTCCACCCTCTCTGTCCTCAGCCACTCTGCAAGTCCGTGCAATATTTTCTCCCCGGGTGTACTTGGTGCTTTCTTTCCCGTCAGATATAAACAAAATTTTTAATCCTTTGACTCTCTCACCCTAACCGCCAGCATCCAGCATTGTCAGCCATGACAGGAAAGCAAAAACTTAACCCTTTCACTTCCTCAACTTATCCACCAGCTTCCCGCAGGTAGCTGGTGTATAGGGTGAGCGAGTGAAAGGGTTAAAGACTGAAGGACTGTGGTTGAGGCATGGTGGGCGGTGGGTGGTGGAGGGTGGGGTGGAAGGGGGTGGTGATGGCGTGGTTAGACAGAGTCATGGACTGGCGAGTTTTGAGACAATGAAACGCCTTTGACATGATGTAAGTCTTTGGTGTATCTAGCAAACGGGTGATTTGCCACAGACGACAACAACAACAGCAGCAACAACAACACAACAGCACAGCAAAAAACAAAAACAAAAACAAAAAACAACCAAAAAAACCCAAAAAAACAAAAGCAAAAAAAATAAAACCAGCAACACCAACCAACCAACCAACCAACCAACCAAACAACCAACTAACCAACCAAACAACCAACCAACCAACCAACCAACCAACCAACCAAACAACCAACCAACCAACCAACCAACCAACCAAACAAACAAACAAACAGCAACGACATAACAACAACAACAACAACAACATCAAAAACAAAATCAAACATAGATTTTTGTTTGTATCACCGTATATAATTTAGGTAGAACTTCAAGACCTTACAAGCCTTTTGGGCTTATGCACAGGTTTATGGATTATGCCATGACCATTTTGGACCCTTTCCCAAAGGACTGTGTCTGCGCTGTTGGTGAAAAAGAAATTTATTCCAAGCGCAGAAACACGGTCCAGAGAAAATTGAAACAGAAACTGAAATGATGAAAAAGAAAATAGACGTTTGGACAGCCAAGTCAACCTCACCACAGAAAAAGAGCCGATGGAAGTCAAAAAGTATGTTACCAAAAGCTTGGAAAGGGAAGACTCCAAGATATCTTTATATTTTTCATTATAAATGTTATTTAACAATCACACACACCATTTATGCTCGCTGTACTAATGCCATCTGGCTGTAGTCATTACATAAATCTTATTCTGAGGTTCTAACTTATGGGTTCTCTCTGTGTGTGTGTGTGTGTGTGGTGTGTGTGTGTGTGTGTGTGTGTGTGTGTGTGTGTGTGTGTAGTGTGTGTGTGCGTGTGTGTGTGTGTGTGCACGCGCGCCCGTGTGTGTTTATCTATATATCTGTATGTCTCAGTGTGTGCGCGGGCGCGTCGGAGTGAGTGAGTGAGTGAGTGAGTGAGTGAGTAAGTGTGTGTGTGTGTGTGTGTGACTGCCTCTGAGTGTGTAAGACAGAGAGAGAGAGAGAGAGAGAGAGAGAGAGACAGACAGACACACAGACAGACAAACACAGACAGAGAGAGAGAGAGAGACAGACACACAGACAGACAGACAGACAGACAAACAGAGAGAGAGAGAGGCAGTGAGATGAAGACAAAGAAAAAAGACAGAGAGAGAGAGAGAGAGAGAGAGAGAGACCGAGAGAGAGAGAGAGAAGAGAGGAGAGGAAAGAGAGGGAGAGAGATGAAAAAGAAGAACAAGGCAGACAGACAGATAGATAGATAGATAGATAGACAGATAGATAGATAGATAGATAGATAAATGAGAGAGAGAAAGAGAGAGAGACAGACAGACAGACAGAGACAGACAGACAGAAACAGCCAGCCAGCCAGAAACACAATGGGGAAGGAATTATTCTTACTATTCCTTTAACTACAAGCCATGGCCTCGCATCAGCATTTTCAGTCCTTGATCAGTTTGCTTCTAACAGGCCCAGGGGGGAATGGAAATATGGAATTTGCTCAGGACTGTTCCATCACAGTCAGACAGCTCCCAGAAGTTTTCAGAAATGATTTGGCAGATTCCTGGAGCCAGGACAAAATCCTCTGGGCGGGTGCAGTCTTAGAATGGCCATAGATCCTCTGTTAGATAGTAAGCTGACACCATCTGTTTGATTGGCATATTAGAACAAGCAGTGATCAGAACAGGTTCTGAGTCTGAGGGCAGGGACTGAAGTGAATTAGACACCCAGAACTTCAATTCAACAGAGTCGTCCTAATGGTTTGAAGATTGCGTATGATTATGCTCCATAGGTAGACACAAGAAGATCATTCATAAGGAAGATTAGGAAAAGACAGGCACCATTTACAGGCTATTTTATGAGGAAAGGGGAATCGGAGCACGTGGACACAGCAGGAAAGCTGGAGGGAAAGAGAGCACCAGGTAGACCCAGGGAAAAAATGTTGGATGGACTTGCAGAGTGGCTGAAGACAGAGAGGGTGAATATGTGCTTCTGGCAACAAGGGATGATGATGATGATAATGATGCCCCATAGATTTTTGTGTCCTGCAGGTTCTCAGTAGGGGCCTATGTGGCTAAGATCTTACGTTCTGAAGTGTTACGTTTGGAAGGTTCTATGTTCTGTCTTCTAAGTCTTCAATAAATAGGAATCTAGACTGTCTTTACCGTGGTAAGCAGACATTTCTCTTACTCTTTTCCCTGGTCCTTTCCCATCCTCTCTCTCTCTTTCCCCTCATACACACACATACCTGCACACACACACCACACACACACACACACACACACACACACACACACACACACACACACACACAATATATATATATATATATACATACTTACACACACACACATATATGTATATATATATATATATACTTATACATACATACACACACACATACACACAAACACACAACACACACACACACACACACACACACACACACACACACACACACACACACACACACACACACACACAGTGAGCAGTTGTCATGACATGAAATATATATTACTTGCACCCCTTCATGAGGGGCGATGGCCTGTACACGAATAAACTATTGGAATTGAAATCTCGCTCTAACACAAAAATGTCCAGAAAAGGATGAGATTTTTTGTGAAAAGAGTGAGTGAGAGCGAGAAAGAAAGAGAGAGAGAGAGAGAGACAGACAGACAGACAGAGAGAATGAGAGAGAAAGAGAGAGAGAGAAAGAGAACATCAGTGTGAGTGTGCTATGAAAGTTTCAGTGCTGAGGACCTCTGGAAACATAAGGCTTTCAGAACCTTCAGAATTAAGACCTTGGTGAAAACTGGAACTTTGGAATATTTTTGGAAAAAAGTATTTCTTGATTAGTGAACCTTTAGGATCGTAAAGAAAGACCACCAGAAACATAGGTGATTTGAAAAAACAGTTCAGCACATTTGGCATGCAACTTTCCGAATGTAAAATCACTCGAAACTTTCAGAGACTGAAATTTCAAAACTTTACATAATACTTCCACCACACCAAACCCCCAGAACATAGAACCTTCAGAATATAATGACCTTCAGAAGATAGGACCGTCTAAACATATAGGACTGCGGGCCTACCCGGTCAGTGACTCCATCAACTGAACCATCTCGCCTGCTATATAGGTCAAAGGGAGGCCATCCAGACCTCTCAAGGGAAAGCAGTAGTCACATAGATGACAGTCACGTACGGAATCTATGATATAAGCGTCTAAGTGTCAGAAGATAACACAGTTTTGTTGTGAGCGTTATCGATCGTGGGGGAAAGCCCCAACAGTTCATTGATCTCAACGCGTGAGAGTAGACTTCCAGTTGAGCACGTACTGCCCGTGATGTCAGACTGATAAAGATAAGAATACAGATGTGTACATGTACTACTTTTCCTGACTGGAATTCACCCTCACTCTCCTTTTTATCCTTGTCATCTCAAGTTATGATATTCTATTCCAATCAGTTCGTGTATGGAAAAGAGAATGTGGCGTAGGCTTGTCATTTTAAAAAAAAAGTTTTTTCTTCTCTTTCTACTCTCTCTACTGTCCCTCTGTCTCTGTCTGTCTGTCTGTCTGTCTGTCTCTCTCTCTGAGGTTCGTTTTCCATTAATTTAAAAAAATGATTTCCCAAATCAGTTTCGACTTAATGTGATTATAGCTTTTAGACATAAAAGAATATTTAGGAATATGTCATTTCGTTGTACTAGGCATTTATGATAAGAACTATTCTTGTATCTTAAATACATACTATGATGATGTGATTGTCATGATATCAAATGATCGTGCTGCTTGTGTATTTGTGTACTCCTTGATGAGGGGCAATGGCCTATTATATATAAAAACAATCTGGTCTGAACTCTCTAACTCTGTCTCTGTCTCTGTCTGTGTAAGTGTCTGTGACAGAGAGAGCGAGAGAGAAACAGAGTGAGAAAGAAGACAGAGAGAGAAAGAAAGGGAATGAAACGAAGAAGAAAAAAGAGGGGAAGGAGATGGGGAGAGAGGGAGACGGAGAGAGACAGAGAAGAGAGAGAGAGAAGAAGAGAAGAGGGAAGAAGAGTAGAGAGAAGATAGAAGAAGATATAGATAGAGAGAGAGAAGAGAGAGAGAAAGAGAGAGAGAAGAGAGAGAGAGGTTAGTTAAGAGAGAGAGGGAGAAAGAGAGAGAGAGAGAGACGGGTTAGACAGAGAGAGAGAGAGAAAGAGAGAGAGAGAGAGAGAGGAGAGAGAGAGGTGAGAAGAACAAGAACAAGAAGAAAAAGAAAAAGGAGAAGAGAGAATGAGATGAAGAAGAAACAGCCGGTGGGGGGGGGGGGGGGGAGGGAGAGAGAGACAGAGAGACAGAGACAAAGAGGACAGAGAGATAGAGACAGACAGACAAACAGACAGAGACAGAGACAGAAACAGACAGCCATGGAGACAAACAGAAAGACAAAGGGGAACGAATAATTTAACTACTAGCCATGGCCTCGCATCAACATTTCCAGTCCTTGAACAGTTTGCTTCTAACAGGCCCAGGGGGGAATGGAAATACGGAATTTTGCCCAGGACTGCTCCATCACAGTCAGACAGCTCCCAGACGTTTTCAGAAATGATTTGGCAGATTACTGGAGCCAGGACAAAATCCTCTGGGCGGGTGCAGTCTTGGAATGGCCGTAGATCCTCTGTTAGATAGTAAGCTGACACCATCTGTGTGATTGGCATATTAGAACAAGCAGTGATCAGAACACGTTCTGAGTCTGAGGCAGGGACTGAAGTGAATTAGACACCCAGAACTTCAATTCAACAAGGTCGTCCTAATGGTTTGAAGATTATATATGATTATGCTCCATAGGAAGACACAAGAAGATCATTCATAAGGAAGATTAGGAAAAGACAGGCAATATGTATACGCCATTTTATGAGGAAAGGGGAATTGGAGCACCTGGTCACAACAGGAAAGTTGGAGGAAAGATAGCACCAGGTAGACACTGGGAAAAAATATTGGACGGACTTGCAGAATGGTTGAAGTCCTGAGTAAATACGAATCTAGACTATCCTAACCATGGTAAGCAAATATTTCTCTTACTTTTTTCCTGGTCCCCTTCCCCCCCTCTCTCTTTCCCTTCATATACACGCACACACACACACCCAACACCACCCACACACACACACACACCTCTCTCTCTGTTGTCTCTCTGTCTGTCTGTCTGTCTGCCTGCCTGCATGTCTGTCTGTCTGTCTGTCTCTCTTCTCTCATTCTCACCACGCACGCGGTAATCAAATGAGTAAACGTGCTTTTGTGTGTCTCCTTGTATGTGTGTGTGTCTCTGTGTGTGCGTATTTCCATGTATTTCAGTTGTAGTCCCTCTCTCTCTCTCTCTCTCTCTCTCCCCCTCTCTCTTCTCCCTCTCTCTCTCTCTCTTTTCCTCCTTCCATCTCTCTCTCTCTCTCTCTCTTGTCTCTCTCTCACGCACGCGGTAATCAAACGAGTAAACGTGTTTTTGTGTGTCTCCTTGTATGTGTGCGTGTCTGTGTCTGTGTGTACTTCCATGTATTTCAGTTGTACTCTCTGTCTCTCTCTCTCTGTGTCTCTGTCTGTCTCTGTCTCTCTCTGTGTCTCTGTCTGTTTCTCCACCCCCTCTCTCTGTGTCTCTTTCTCTGCTCTCTGTTTGACACATCTGTCCTCTGTGCATGAACACAAAAGAAGATGAAACTCATTTCGTTTCGTTTTGTGCTGTTCTGTACTTGGCAATATGAGAGGTCAGCATATATGATTGGAATTTTATGACTTCCAGAATTAGTTTTGGCTAAGTTTGTTGATGGCGTTTATGCATGAAAGTACTGATGAAATCTGAATCAGAGTGACTGCCAGCGTTCAAGCAAATACGAACCAGATAAACACAAACATAGAACCAGAACGCGTGGTTAATATGACAGAATATATACCCTAAATATCTTACGCTTGTCTTGTCTTGTTAACTACGTGTTCTGATTCCTTATTTGTGTTTTTCATGTTCATGAAAGTACTGTTAGAAATTTTCTCAATGTATTTTGTTGCACAAAGCATTAAAGCTGTAATTCATTTCATGATGTATAGAAAAAAATATGTGTACAAGTTCATATTGCTTATAGCCCAGCCGATTACTAGAGCCATATCAGTGCTAACACCACGTAAAAAAAAACGACAGCCAGGTTAAATAAAAGACAACAGTTAAAAACCATGCTCACCGATAACTTTGCAAGCTAAAAATGCGAAACTGATTTACTGAGCAGTTGTCATGACATGAAAATTAGTTTATATAATATATTATATATATATATATTATATATATATATATTATATATATATAATATAGTACTTGCACCTCTTCACAAGAGGCGATGGCCTGTACACGAATAAATCATTGGAATCCGAATATCTCTCTGACACAAAAATGTCCAGAAATGGAAGAGGGTTTTCGTGAACTGAGAAGAAATATCAGTATGGATGTGCTTTAGAGCTGAGGACTTTGGGACACAAGACTTTCAGAACCTTTAGAATTAAGACCTTGTGAAAACTGGAAGTTTTGAATATTTTCGGAAAAAAAGTACTTCCTGATTAGGCAACCTTCAGGATCGTAATTAAGACAATCAGAACACAGGTGGTTTGAAACACAGTTCAGCCAGACATAGGGCATGCAACTTTCGGAATATAAAATCACTCGAAACTTTCAGAGACTGAAATTTCAAAACTGTACAAATACTTCGCCACATCAAACCCCAGAACATAGAAACCTTCGGAATATAATGACCTTCAGAAGATAGGACCGTCTAAACATATAGGACTGCGGCCTACCCGGTCAATGACTCCATCAACTGAACCATCTCGCCCGCTATATAGGTCAAAGGGAGGCCATCCAGACCTCTCAAGGGAAAGCAGTAGTCACATAGATGACAGTCACGTACGGAATCTATGATATAAGCGTCTGAGTGTCAGAAGATAACACAGTCTTTGTTGTGAATGTTATCGATCGTGGGGGGGAAAAGCCCCAACAGTTCATTGATCTCAACGCGTGAGAGTAGACTTCCAGTTGAGCACGTACTGCCCGTGATGTCAGACTGATAAAGATAAGAATACAGATGTGTACATGTACTACTTTTCCTGATTGGATTTTATCTTCCCACCTTCCCCCCCTCTCTTCAATCTTTCTCATCTCAAATTGTAATATTCCAAGTCAGTTCATGTATGGAAAAGAGAATATGGCGTAGGCCTGTCACGTTTTTAAAATTTTTTTTTTTAGGTTTCTCTCTCTCTTTCTACTTTCTCTGTCTCCCTGTCTCTGTCTCTCTGTCTCTCTCTGTCTCTCTCTCTCTCTCTCTCTTGTGTGTGTGCTCTCTCTCTCTCTCTGTTTCTCTCTCTCCTCTCTTTCTCTCTCTACCTCTCTCTTAGTTTTGTTTTTACATTTTTAAATGAATTCCCAATCAGTTTCGATTTAGCGCGATTATGGCTTTTTGACATAAAAGCACATTGTGAATTTGTCACTTCGTTTGTATTAGGCATTTATGATTAGAACTATTCTTGTATCTTAAATACAAACTATGTTTATATTGATGTGATTGTCATGATATCAAATGATCGTGTTGCTTATGTACTTGTACCCCTTCATGAGGGCAATGACCTTTTACATGAATGAACCATCTTAGGTCTGAAATCTGAACTCTCTCTCTCTCTCTCTCTCTGTCTCTCTCTCTCTCTGTCTCTCTCTCTCTCTGTCTCTCTCTCTCTCTGTCTCTCTCTCTCTCTGTCTCCGTGTCTCTCTCTCTCTCTCTCTCTCTGTCTCCGTGTCTCTCTCTCTCTCTCTCTCTCTCTGTGTCTCCGGTCTCTGTCTGTGTGTGTGTGTGTCTCTCTCTCTCTCTCTCTCTGTGTCTCCGGTCTCTGTCTGTGTGTGTGTGTGTCTCTCTCTCTCTCTCTCTCTGTGTCTCCGGTCTCTGTCTGTGTGTGTGTGTGTCTCTCTCTCTCTCTCTCTCTGTGTCTCCGGTCTCTGTCTGTGTGTGTGTGTGTCTCTCTCTCTCTCTCTCTCTCTGTGTCTCCGGTCTCTGTCTGTGTGTGTGTGTGTGGTCTCTCTCTCTCTCTCTGTGTCTCCGGTCTCTGTCTGTGTGTGTGTGTGTCTCTCTCTCTCTCTCTCTCTGTGTCTCCGGTCTCTGTCTGTGTGTGTGTGTGTCTCTCTCTCTCTCTCTCTCTCTGTCTCCGTCTCTGTCTGATGTGTGTTGTGTGTCTCTCTCTCTCTCTCTGTGTCCTCCGGTCTCCTTTTCTGTGTTGTGTGTGTCTCTCTCTCTCTCTCTCTCTCTCTCTCTCTCTCTGTGTCTCCGGTCTCTGTCTGGTGTGTGTGTGTGTTCTCTCTCTCTCTCTCTCTCTGTGTGTCTCCGGTCTCTGTCTGTGTGTGTGTGTGTCCTCTCTCTCTCTCTCTCTCTCTCTCCGTCTCTGTCTGTGTGTGTGTGTGCTCTCTCTCTCTCTCTCTGTGTCTCCGGTCTCTGTCTGTGTGTGTGTGTGTCTCTCTCTCTCTCAACATCCCGATTTTGTAAACTTAAAACGACAACAGTCAGCTTTCAAGGGAATGCGCATTAATCATGTCTTGTCTCCACCCACTCCTTTTATCTATAAGCTCGGATCTTGCGTATAACAGGGACAAAGAGTTGACAGTCAGCATCAAACTGGAAGTCCATAAGGGAAGAAATGTCGTATGATGTCAAGGTCTCTTTCACACCATCGATCCTGGTCCTCCTTGGTCTGCCTCTCACTTCAAATCTAAATATCTTTCTGATGTTTGGGTTGCATTCCCGGTCAGATGACCAAACCACATAATTCTCTGTTGATGAACACGATGTGGCCATGTGTCACGCAACAAGAACACGGACCTCACGGCCACCATCTTTAAAGGAAAAACAGTGGCAAAAAGGAAGAAAGGCAGACCTCCAATCTCATACATCGAGAACATAACCAACGTCAGTGGCCTAAATATTCAAGAAATTGTCCACAAAGGTCAAGACAGAGCGACCTGAAGGGAGATGGTGGTTTCCAGATGTGCAGCAGCCAACACCGACCGAACCCGGTGACGCCGACAGGTGAGACAGGTGAGATGTTTGGGTGTTACAGGAGCGGAGCAAGTTAATAACTGACAACCTCTGTTTTCTGGAATCTGGTTTCACTCTCTGTGGTCAGTCTTCCAGTTTCTGTGAAATTGCTGCCAAGTGTATTTGAATTCGCTTGGTTGTCTGCGTTTAGAGTCATTAATGTTGATGCCAAGGTTTTGTCATATCGTGTCTTGCGGTGAGAGTGAAGAGAGACTGTTAGTAAGCTAGGGCTTAACCAGTTTTTTTTTATCTCATTACATTGGCTGTTTCAAGCAAAGATGGGTCGACGGGCTACTCCGATCGAAGTTACAGCTGAGCTCTCACTGTGGACGGGCTACTTTGATCATAGTAACAGATAGTCTAGGGTATATAACTCCCTCTACTTTTGTTATGCTAATGATTTAGTAGTTGGCAGTTGCTTCCCTTGTAGAGGGAACTTCTGTTGAACACTTCAGCTACGTTTTGCCGGTTTCTTTGTCTAAAATCGATGGATAAGTTCACTTGCACCCGGTTCTCAGTGATTTCACTGTGGTAGCCTTAGGCCAGCGGGAGAGCTCAGCTGTGGCAAGTGCAGTTACAATAGAGTTAAAAGATTGAGAAAACGCATAAAACTTCATAGCATATCAACTTCATTACACAAAGTCATAAAAACGAAATAACTGCCGGATTGTGTTTTCAAGGGGAGTAAATGCAGGTAGGTGGTCCTCGACGCAAAGACAGAACACACAGGATTTTCCTTGCAGAGGACCTAAAAACTGGAAAAAGCCTCAGGGAGGGTTGCCTCGAATCTTTCTTTTTTTCCGCGTTCCTTCCAGATTTGCTTTTTCTCACCTCCAAGATTTCTGTCTCGTTTGTGTTGTTACAGACAAGGAAAAAAGAGTACCAGGCAGATCCAGAGAGAAACTATTGGACAGATTTACAGAGTGGATGAATGAGAACAGAATGGGCAGGACATACTTGCAGTGACAAAGGATAGATTGGATGAGAACAGAAAGGGTAGGAGACATACTTGTAGCGACAAAAATGATACATTCGTATGGACGGCCATGATCGCCAACGCCATGCAGCAAGGCACATGATGATGATGATGACGATGATGATGATGATGATGATGATGGTGATGTGATGATGATGATGGTGATGATGATACAGACCAGACAGTTAATTTTGTCCAATGAAAGATCTGTTTGTTTGCTTGTCTCGTCTGTTTGTCTGTTCGATTGTCCTTATTGGTTTCCTTCTCTTTACGGTTGAGGACACCCTATGTGCATTTATTATTTATCACAGAAAGACTTTTGCCCACTTTCCCTATTGTCTTGTTAATTCGTGGCTCCAAAGTCCCTCCAGCCTTGGTTGGGAGAGTGTAAACTGATTTGTGCTTTTGTCTGTCTGGATTATTAGATTAAAATAATATATTCATGACGGGGTTTATGCGGAAATAAATCACAGTATATAGATTCGTTGGAGCGCAAGGATATCTTTTCAACATATCCATACTGTGATGTGTGTGTGTGTGTGTGTGTGTGTGTGTGTGTGTGTGTGTGTGTGTGTGTGTGTGTGTATGTGTGTGTGTGTATGTGTGTGTGTGTATGTGTGTGTGTTTATGTTTGTGTGTGTGTGCGTGCGTGTGTGTGTGTGCTCGTGACTCTGTGTGTGTGTGTGTGTGTGTGAGAGAGAGAGAGAGAGTTTGTGTGTTTGTGTGTGTGTGTATGTGTGTGTGTTGTGTATGTGTGTGTGGAATGTCTGTCTGTCTGTCTGTCTGTCTCTCTTTCTCTCCCCCACGTCTGTGTGCGTGTGTGTGCGTGTGCGTTTGTGTGTGTGTGTGTGTTTGTGAGTGTGTGTGTATGCCTGTGTGTGTGTGTGTGAGTGTGTGTGTGTGTGTGTGTGTGTGTGTGTGTGTGTGTTGTGTTGTGTATGTGTGTGTGGAGTGTGTGTGTTGTGTATGTGTGTGTGGAGTGTGTGTGTTGTGTATGTGTGTGTGGAGTGTGTGTGTTGTGTATGTGTGTGTGGAGTGTGTGTGTTGTGTGTGTGTGTATGAATCTAGTGGACAGGTTGACTAAACTGGCGGATTGGGTGAGAGAGTCAGATGGCTACGTTTTTGCTTTCCTAGCATGGTTGACAATGCAGGATGCTGGCAGAGAAGGTGCGGGAGTCAAAGGGTTAAGAGATCCATTAATGCTCACTGTCCTGCACAAGAAGCAGAATTTCTCTAGTCTTGATCTCCTGTTTGTTGATGACAATCGAAAGTGGTGAATTGCCAGAATCCTGAGGTGGTTATTGGCTGAAACATAGTCTCTGTCTTGCTGAGACTGATTATAAGGCCACGGTGTCTACAGGCCACAGCAAATTGGTCAGCCATACGTTGAATGTAATTTTGCGAATGTGCAGCCATCTGGAAGATAAAGTCCCGCAGTATGGCTTTGAGCATTTCAGTTTTGGCTTGGAGTTTCTGCAAACTGAACAATGTTCTGTCTGAGTAGAACTTGATGTATACATCTTTGTCAAAGTTGTCTGAATGTATCAACCAGCATTACCACAAAAAGGGTGGAGAAGAGTCTGGAAGCTAGAACGCATCCCTGTTTCACTCCGTTCTGCACTGGGAAGAGTTCGGATGCCTCTCCTATTCTCTTACACCCCGGCCAACATGTTAATGTGGACGGAAGACATCAGCAAGACATGCTTCTCAGGGCAACCAAACTTTGCCAGCTTCTCCCACAGGCACTTTTGTTTAACCGTGTCAAATGCTTTGGTCAGATCTACAAATGCCGTATGCAGCTCCTGGTTTTGTTCCCCACATTTCTTTTGCAGCTGACGTATGGCAAACACCATGTCACTCATGCCTCTTCCACTACAAAAGCAACACTGAAACTCAGGAATGATGGGCTCGGCTACATGTGTGATGATTCTGTCAAGATGATTCCGACCTTCCTCGCAAAGCACAAGAGGAATATCCCGCAATAAGTATCGCGTGTCTTATCGCTATTCCTCTTGTAAATTTACATGATCATAGCATCCATAAAGTCTTGTCCCTCTGCAATATAAACAGGTAGTACAGGATTGTTATCCTCTCCAAGAATATCTCGTACCCATTCCTGTGGATATCTGAAGGAATACCATCAGCTCCTGGTCCTTTCCCAGGCGTGGTTTTGCATCAGGACTTTGGTAATCTCGACACTGGAGTGGGGTGGAGGTCTGCTAGAGATTTCTTTATTGGTGTTTGGGTGAGTGTTGTAATAGGCTACACTTACATAAATCTATAAACACTCCATAAGTTCAGGCGTTGTTGAATCGCTGATAACCATAAACATACTATGCAATCCCATTTTCACCTAAGCAGATCAAACATAATCCTGGAACACATTTCTATTTTGCATAAACAGATTAATCATAAAAGTACAATGTCCCCGACCCACCCCCACGTAAGTAGGCAGATAAAAAACAAATCCGTATAATTACCTTTCCCGTAACGCAGCGCAATAAAAGCCCTATGCATTGACTTTTTCCACGTGAAAGTAGCTCACAACACATTCCCAAAGCAACAATAAAGCTTATACATTTTTATACATCGGCTTCCAGGAAAAGCAGCGAAATCCCACGACCACAATACCAGAAAGTAAAAACAGCTCAAAGAATTCCCCAAAGCTATAATCAATACAAACCTTGTAACCTAAAAACAATATTCTTATTAAAGATTTTTTAAAGTTAAAGGATCAAAAGATCAAACAACTGTATACCTTAAGCGGAAGCTGAAATCCCCATCATAAAAAGATGATTATAGTTTTTAGTAAGAGCGAAGACAAAAACGACAGCAAGGGGATTACCAGGAGATGTGTTTGAAAGCCCAAGCCTTGCCTCGGGGAGAGAAGAAAATCGCTGACACCAAAACGCTTAATTCTGCCCACAGTGACACAGAAGCTTTACATGCAGAGAGGCAGATTACAGATTTGAGTGGAAAAAGTACAGAAAAACAAAAAGAAAGAAGAAAAAAGGGTAAAAAAGGAGAGAGAGAGAGAGAGAGACAGAGAGAGAGAGAGATAGAGAGAGAGAGAGAGAAGAAAAAGAAAAACGAAAGGAAAAAAGTGGGTTGGCCTGTGGGGTCTCAGGGTTTTTGAATTTCTTACTTGTTCCATAAGCACCATGGATTTCAACAAGAAAAAAAAAAAGAAAAGAAAAGAAAAAAAAGAAAATAAACTTTGCAGGAGTTTTCAAGTCAATCGAGAAAGAATTAGGAACTTGCAGAATACGGATTTAAATGGATAGAGCAAGTTGGATTAACAAGAATCACGAAATAGCGAATTTGAGAAAACACAAAAATCACTTGAGACGAGCCAAGAATTTAGAGTTTACAGTTTGTTCAAGAAGAATTCATTGCATTCGGACAATTCCACATGCGCTCCACCCAAATCTACCAGCAGTTACCTGACAGACTGCCTGAGCCTGCGGAAAACCCTATACACTGGTAAGCTGTTGAGATAGAGACTGGAACGGGACATTTGGATATACTGATGCTGCTGAATGGTTAGGCTGCAAGATACGTGTAGGCTTGGGTCTGTTAGTCGGTGTCTTACCAGCACGTAAGTGTATTACAGGCTTACGGCATTTGCTAGACAACAGGAAAGCGACTGGTGGAAACAAAATCTAAGGTTGCAGGATTCTTTCCAATGGAGTGGCTATGGAAGAACATGTGTCTCCAAGATCAGACTTATAACCGACATGAAGACCCATACCAGGCAGTGAAGACGGCTTATTCATCCATCGGATTAGTAGGAGAGTCCATCATTATGACCAAGGCGCTAGCCATAGTGAGTTCATCATTATGATCAAGGCGCTTGCCATACTGTGTCCATCATTGTGATCAAGGTGCTTGCCATAGTCAGCCCATCATTATGACCAAGGCGCTAGCCATAGTGAGTTCATCATTATGATCAAGGCGCTTGCCATACTGTGTCCATCATTGTGATCAAGGTGCTTGCCATAGTCAGCCCATCATTATGACCAAGGCGCTTCCAATAGTGAGTCCGTCATTATGATCAATGTGCTTGCCACAGTGAGTCCATCATTATAATCAACGTGCTTGCCACAGTGAGTCCATCATTATGATCAAGGCGCTTGCCATAGTGAGTCCGTCATTATGATCAAGGCGCTTGCCATACTGAGTCCATCATTATGATCAAGGCGCTTGCCACAGTCAGCCCATCATTATGACCAAGACGCTAGCCATAGTAAGTCCGTCATTATGATCAAGGCGCTTGCCATAGTGAGTCCATCATTATGATCAAGGCGCTTGCCATAGTGAGTCCATCATTATGATCAAGGCGCTTGCCATAGTGAGTCCATCATTATGATCAAGGTGCTTGCCATAGTGAGTCTGTCATTATGATCAAGGCGCTTGCCATAGTGAGTCGATCATTATGATCAAGGCGCTTGCCATAGTGAGTCTGTCATTATGATCAAGGCGCTTGCCATAGTGAGTACATCATTATGATCAAGGTGCTTGCCATAGTGAGTCCATCATTATGATCAAGGCGCTTGCCATAGTGAGTCCATCATTATGATCAAGGCGCTTGCCATAGTGAGTCCATCATTATGATCAAGGCGCTTGCCATAGTGAGTCCATCATTATGATCAAGGCGCTTGCCATAGTAAGTCCATCATTATGATCAAGGCGCTTGCCATAGTGAGTCCATCATTATGATCTAGGCGCTTGCCATAGTGAGTCCATCATTATGATCAAGGCGCTTGCCATAGTGAGTCCATCATTATGATCAAGGCGCTTGCCATAGTGAGTCCATCATTATGATCAAGGTGCTTGCCATAGTGAGTCCATCATTATGATCAAGGCGCTTGCCATAGTGAGTCCATCATTATGATCAAGGCGCTTGCCATAGTGAGTCCATCATTATGATCAAGGCGCTTGCCATAGTGAGTCCATCATTATGATCAAGGCGCTTGCCATAGTGAGTCCATCATTATGATCAAGGCGCTTGCCATAGTGAGTCCATCATTATGATCAAGGCACTTGCCATAGTGAGTCCATCATTATGATCAAGGTGCTTGCCATAGTGAGTCCATCATTATGATCAAGGCGCTTGCCATAGTGAGTCCATCATTATGATCAAGGCGCTTGCCATAGTGAGTCCATCATTATGATCAAGGCGCTTGCCATAGTGAGTCCGTCATTATGATCAAGGCGCTTGCCATAGTGAGTCCATCATTATGATCAAGGCGCTTGCCATAGTGAGTCCATCATTATGATCAAGGCGCTTGCCATAGTGAGTCCATCATTATGATCAAGGCACTTGCCATAGTAAGTCCATCATTATGATCAACGTGCTTGCCATAGTGAGTCCATCATTATGATCAAGGCGCTTGCCATAGTGAGTCCATCATTATGATCAAGGCACTTGCCATAGTGAGTCCATCATTATGATCAAGGCGCTAGCCATAGTGAGTCCATCATTATGATCAAGGCGCTTGCCATAGTGAGTCCATCATTATGATCAAGGCGCTTGCCATAGTGAGTCCATCATTATGATCAAGGTGCTTGCCATAGTGAGTCCGTCATTATGATCAAGGCGCTTGCCATAGTGAGTCCATCATTATGATCAAGGTGCTTGCCATAGTGAGTCCGTCATTATGATCAAGGCGCTTGCCATAGTGAGTCCATCATTATGATCAAGGCGCTTGCCATAGTGAGTCCGTCATTATGATCAAGGCGCTTGCCATAGTGAGTCCATCATTATGATCAAGGTACTTGCCATAGTGAGTCCATCATTATGATCAAGGCGCTTGCCATAGTGAGTCCATCATTATGATCAAGGCACTTGCCATAGTGAGTCCATCATTATGATCAAGGCACTTGCCATAGTGAGTCCATCATTATGATCAAGGCGCTTGCCATAGTGAGTCCATCATTATGATCAAGGCACTTGCCATAGTGAGTCCATCATTATGATCAAGGCACTTGCCATAGTGAGTCCATCATTATGATCAAGGCACTTGCCATAGTGAGTCCATCATTATGATCAAGGTGCTTGCCATAGTGAGTCCATCATTATGATCAAGGCACTTGCCATAGTGAGTCCATCATTATGATCAAGGCACTTGCCATAGTGAGTCCATCATTATGATCAAGGCGCTTGCCACAGTCAGCCCATCATTATGACCAAGACGCTAGCCATAGTAAGTCCATCATTATGATCAAGGCGCTTGCCATAGTGAGTCCATCATTATGATCAAGGCGCTTGCCATAGTGAGTCCATCATTATGATCAAGGCGCTTGCCACAGTCAGCCCATCATTATGACCAAGACGCTAGCCATAGTAAGTCCATCATTATGATCAAGGCGCTTGCCATAGTGAGTCCATCATTATGATCAAGGCGCTTGCCATAGTGAGTCCATCATTATGATCAAGGCGCTAGCCATAGTGAGTCCATCATTATGATCAAGGCGCTTGCCATAGTGAGTCCATCATTATGATCAAGGCACTTGCCATAGTGAGTCCATCATTATGATCAAGGCGCTTGCCATAGTGAGTCCATCATTATGATCAAGGCGCTTGCCATAGTGAGTCCATCATTATGATCAAGGCACTTGCCATAGTGAGTCCATCATTATGATCAAGGCACTTGCCATAGTGAGTCCATCATTATGATCAAGGCGCTTGCCATAGTGAGTCCATCATTATGATCAAGGTGCTTGCCATAGTAAGTCCATCATTATGATCAAGGCGCTTGCCATAGTGAGTCCATCATTATGATCAAGGCGCTTGCCATAGTGAGTCCATCATTATGATCAAGGCACTTGCCATAGTGAGTCCATCATTATGATCAAGGCGCTCGCCATAGTCATTTTGGTATCCCTTCATCTCACGGTATTGATTGATTGAGGTGTTGGCACATATAGTATCACCCTGGTGGGTTTTGCTTGTTTGCTTGTCTGCTTGTTTGTTTATGTCGGTTTTATTTGTATACTTTTTTTCATTTGTTTTTGTATACTATTTGTTTGTTTGCTTATTTGTTTGTTTGTTTGCAAGTTCGTCCCATTTATTGATTCTCCATTTTATGGAGTGTTGCAAGCAGATTTCCCAACAGAGACAACGGAGTGGTCTGGACGGAAAAAAAGAAGTGAATAACCATAATCCCCAACACTGGCTGATAGCCATTCAACCTCCATCCCCCACTCTCCATTCCCCAAACTCCTTCACCGGATACTGATCTATGTGTCTCCCCACTTACCTCCTCACCATGTTCCCCCCTCCCCTCCCCTACCCCCCCCCCCACTCCCGTATCTGCATGAGCCCACTTTCTCATTCAGATGCCAAAAATCACATCTACCCCCCCCCCCCAACAATCTCCTCCCCTTCCCCCATTTTCTATGCCACCTTAATGGCCACAGAAGTTGGGAACATATTTTTTTAACAAGATAACAAGATTTTGTGCACAGACACAAGGAAAATGTTTTGGCTGTGTATAACAATCACACTCACACCTCACAACAATAATAATATTCAACATCATAAAAGACATACTCGTCAGTCAATCCACGGAATCGAACACACACACACACACACACACACACACACACACACACACACACACACACACACACACACACACACCCACCCATACACACACCACACACACACCACACACACACACACACACATACACACACATACACACACATACACACACACACACACACATACACACACATACACACACATACACACACACACACACACACACACACACATACACACATACACACACACACACACACACACACACACACACACACACACACACACACACACACACACACACACACGCCCACGGGACTGTAAAGAACATAAGGTAAAAATTATTCTCTTACTTTCCCTCCTCCTCCTCACATGCACAAGACTAAAATCCAAAGAGGTAAAAAAGCTCTGATGTATAACAAAATTAATAGTTTGTAAGAGTACATTCTAACGCGTGTTAAGAAAAACCATCACTATATCCCAAGCCTGGAGAATTAAAACAGTTTATCAGTTAACAGTACTAACGAACTGATAAAAGACATATAAAGTTCCTTCTAATAACTATCACCGAATTTCCGTAAGCCCTCCCTCGAGTACGCGGACTAAAGATCAGAATTCAAAGACAAGCTAAATTGCTCTTATAAATTTAGTTAAGAATAAGTTCATCACAGGGTAAGAGAAAAAATTTGTAAACTAAGACACGAATGTGGAATGCAAATCATTAACACATCAGTAAAAGCAAAGAGGATGTAATGATGTAAGGATGTAAGTCTAGCAGATACACACAGCAAAAAGAGGTCTACAAGGAAACAGGGTGACGGGCAGCCCTTACATAAAAACCATCTTTAAAGCGACACGTTCTGGCTTTGATGGAACGGAAGCGTTTTCCTGACGGAAGTGGAGTAAACAGACTGTTCGCTGGGTGATCTTTGTCAGCTATGATAGATTTAACTTTCTTCTTAGTTCTCGTTTCGTAGATAGAATCGATGGAGGGAAGAGTAATGCCGATGATCTTGGAGGCAGTGCTGACAATTCTGTTTAAGCCATCTTTCTCAGTTGTTGTACAGTTACCATACCAGACTGTGATAGAGAAAGTTAAAAATTCGTTCTATCACTGCTCGGTAAAACTGAATCAAGATAGACTGGCTTACCCCAAACTTTTTAAGCTGACGAAGAAAATAGAGACGCTGCTGTGATTTTTTAATGATTAGTTTTTGTGTTTTCCTCCCACTTTAACGAAATCGAAATTGTTGTTCCCAAAAGTTTAAAACGTGTCTACTAATTCTACCGTGTCTCCCTCGATCACTAGGGGAGATAATGATGTCGTTTTTCTTCTATTGTCTACGATCATTTCTTTTGTTTTCAGAACGTTTAACTCTAAGTTGTTGTTATCGCACCAGCGAACCAATCTGTCTATCTCGCTTAGATGGTGAGACTCATCGCTTCTTTTGATGAGCCCTTCAACTGTTGTGTCGTCAGAGAACTTACAAAAACATCACAGAGTCATGAGTAGAGACACAATCATTTGTAAACAAAGTGAATAAGAGCGGTGACAGGACACAACCTTGTTATGCATATGATGATGATAAGGAAGAGGATGGTAATCATGATGCTACGGAGTTCAATCTGGGACTGACACAGCGAGACAGAATTGTACTCTACCTTACTATCACTTTGTGCATTTGTTCTTTGGTGTCTTCTGTATGCGCTTGAGAAAGGTCAGTTGATCGAAAATTTGCGCCTGTCTTGTTTTGTTACATCAAACACATTTTCTGATTCTATGTGTGTGTGTGTGTGTGTGTGTGTGTGTGTGTGTGTGTGTGTGTGTGTGTGTGTGTGTGTGTGTGTGTGTGTGTGTGTGTGTGTGTGTATGTATGTATGTATGTATGTATGTGTGTATGTATGTATGTATGTGTGTATGTATGTATGTGTGTATGTGTGTATGTTGTATGTATGTATGTGTGTATGTATGTATGTGTGTATGTATGTATGTATGTATGTATGTTTGTATGTGTGTTTGTGTGTCTGTGTATGTGTGTGTGAGTGTGTGTGTGTGTGTGTGTGTGTGTGTGAGTGTGTCTGTGTGTGTGTGTGTGTCTGTGTATGTGTGAGTGTGTGTGTCTGTCTGTGTGTGTGTCTGTCTGTGTGTCTGTTGTGTCTGTGAGTCTGTCTCTGTGTGTGTGTGTGTGTGTGTGCGTGTCTATGTCTGTGTGTGTGTGTGTGTGTGTGTGTGTGTGTGTGTGTGTGTGTGTGTGTGTGTATGTGTCTATGTCTGTGTCTGTGTTTGTGTGTGCCTGTGTCTGTGTATTTCTGGTCGCTGAATCCTAAGCCAGAAACATGGTGAACAACAGGACAATGCACGTAGGACAGCTCAGTCTCCCATCTCCCCCAATCACCATTCCACTCCACCCCACTCCACCCCAAAGATTGGATGAAGATAGATCATGGCCATCCACTTGCCTGTCTTCCTCGCATCAAAAAAGAAATCCAGCAATCATAAAATGGGAAAAATAGTGGTCATACCATGCTGGGATCACTACAGTTATAGTGTGTGCTACCATACCCAATTCAGCGCGTCCCTAGGTTAGGGGAAGGACCTCCAAATATGGAGGTTAGCTGATTAGCTGTCGCGAACCAAACGTGACCTGCCAGCACGAAATCAGTCTTAACTAGCATTTTGGGCATTTTGAGATATACATATCACTGGAAAGTGTACATTCTGCCGATTATTTTGGTACCTGAATAAAGCTTGTACTCAAAAAAAAAAAAGTATAAGTTACGTATGCTTAAGTCATGTTGAAGTCATTAAGTTGTATGACGGCGATTTTGAGAAAACGGCCTCTAAAGTTTTTATGTACTCTCCTACACATTTTAAAAAATTTCTTTATTTGGTGGCTTTGACCCAGTTTGTTTCTATTTTAGCTGTCATTATTTGAACGGTGTACCAAAGAGCTTTCTGTCAGTATATTACATGTGGGGGTCTGTACAGGTTACGGTTCATAATAAGAGACAAAAGTAGGTACTTTTGGTAGGAAATTGCGTTCTTTCTCCTGCGTTTAGTGCATTGCAATACCATTTTAAATTGATTAATAAGATTTTTTTAAGAAAAAAATTTCTGTGGGGGATGGATTATTGTCTGCAGAAATCAACTTTTGAGAAAAAGTCAAAACACCCCAGACAGACCCTCAGTCACCTTTTCAGCTCCTAGTGCTGTTCCACTGACTGCGAGTTAAGATTGATTTGGTGGTGGGAGGTCACAAATGGTGGTGATCGTGGAGAGCGAGGAGTACATCTGGTGGCAAAGATGTTTAATTAAATGCCTCATACGCTCGAAGAAGGGATCGTCTCGGCAAAGGAAGTGCCATAAAACCTCCTACAGCCCCCATTGCCTTGCGGGTAGTTGTGGGAACAGGACCTGGCCAGCTCATGTGCAGGCTTAAGGCATGTACCATGGTATCCATACACGTGGCACCTGTGACGTTATTGCATACGGAATTCGTTCCGAGTGCGGACTGAAACTGTAAACTGAAACTGTGGGAAGGACAAAGGCTAACAGAGAGTCTGTACATAAACCAATGAAAGGCCACGGGAAACCGTCATTGTATTTTCCCAATGCCATCACCCAAAATACGAATAAAAGAAAAGCGAACGATGTGAACAGGGGCTCCACTGGAGCACCTTCGTCTGGTAGAGGAGGTTATTTTAATCAGGAGACACTATATCATAATCAAATTGCTTCTGTTGGATTAAATGATGTACGAATTGCAACATGGAATGTAATAACAAATGCTCCAGAAGGGAAACTAGAAAATGTCAAGATAGAAATGGAAAGATTGAACACCAATATTTTAGAACTAGGATAGATGAGATGGAAGGGAGCAGGCATGATAACATCACACAAGCATAATATCATACATTCTGTGGGGGTCACACATGAAAGAGGGGTAGGTATTAAAATGGACAACGATAAGTCAAAGTTTATCAAAGGATGTTGGGCTATATGAGAACGCGTTGTACTAGTTAGATTGGAGGGCAAGCCATTTGATATCAACATCATCCAAGTATATGCACCAACATCGCAAGTAAATGACAACTTCTATGTAGAATTAGAGACAGCCAAGGCTCAGTGTAAATCGATGAACGCCACAATCATAATGGGAGATTTTAATGTTAAAGTGGGACAGGAAAAGGTAGGTATCACAGTTGGACCTCATGGTCTTCGCACGCCAAATGAAAGGGGAGAGAAACTTGTTGATGGGCACAGTAAATTAATTCATGATAGGAAACACTTGGTTTGAGCAACATAACAGAAGAAAGTGGGCATGGATTAATCCAGAAGATCATCATCATCATCATGGCCCTCCCTATGTATCTATCCCTTGTTGCCACAAGTACATCTTCCACCCTCTCTGTCCATAGCCAACCTGCAAGTCCGTCCAATATTTTCCCCCTGGGTCTACCTGGGGCTCTCTTTCTCTCCAGCTTTCCTGTGAGCAGGTGCTCCAAATCCCCCTTCCTCATAAAATGGCCTATAAATGTTGCTTGTGTTTTCCAAATATTCCTTATGAATGATCTTCTTGTGTCTGCCTCCATCAAGACTGTCTCGTTTGTTTTCTTTGCTGTCCATGGAACTCTTATAATTCGTCTTAGAAAGCACATCTCGGCTGCCTCAGTCTTGTTCTGGCTTTGTTTGTTGACTGTCCACAACTCACAATCGTACAAAAGCATCGGTTTTACGTAACATGCAAGAACTCTATTCCTGATGTTAATTGATAGGCATCTGTTGGTAGGAATGCTTTTCATCTTCTTGAATGCTGTTTTGGCTTGGCCGATTCTGCTGACTATTTCTGATGTGCATCTGCCGTCTGGTGAGATGATCGTTCCCATATATTTAAACTTATTATCCAGCAGATAGCACAGGCAATCAAATTGAGATTTAGAAATTCTTTACTGATAGCAAAAACATTGCTAGGCACAGACTGTAACTGAACATACCATGTAATGGGAAAATTTAGGTTGAAACTGAAGAGAACTAAACAAACTAGCAATAACAGAAGACAGATGAATGAACTCGCGCAAAATTTAGAGTATTTGTCAAAAAAGCTCAGCACTAGGGGAAATATTGGGGAAAGTGAGAAACAATGGACAAATCCGAGAAACTCAATAAATGAAGCTTGTAAAGAAATCCCTAGAGTTGAAAGACAGGCAGAAAGGAATAGGGCGACAAAGGAAATTGGACTTGATGGATGAACGTAGAAAGGCAAAGGGAAAAGAAGGAGAATACAAAAAGACAGATAAGGAACCAGGAATAAGTGCAACGAAGCCAAAAAAGCTTGGTTAGAAACAACGTGCATAGAAATAGAAGACCGACACAAACCAGACCTTAAGTTTATGTACAGAAATATTAAAGAAATTGCTCACAGGCGGTTGCTTAAAATCAAAACATGGTACGATTATTATGGAAAAAGACAAAGCATTAGGTAGATGGGGAGAGTACATTCGAAGAGCTTTTTGACGATGACAAAAGGGAGGAACACATTGTTAGAAATGACTTTAAAGGACCACCAGCAATGAAAGATGATGTTAGAGCAAC
>CM060311.1:19010898-19015898 GCA_030674185.1 Monoplex corrugatus
AACACACACATAATGTTTATAATGTTTCACACCCCTTCAAATGGGGCTTTGGCCTTACTGAATAAATTTCTGATTCTGATTATCTGATTCATAAACACACACGCACATACACATAAGCACAGATGCACGCACACATGCATGTGCACAAACACACCACATACACACACGCACGCGCGTATGCATACAAGCACACAGACACAGACACATAGACACATACACACACAAACACACACACAACACACACACACAAACACACACACACACAAACACACACCACACACAAACACACACACATACAACACACACATACACACACACACACATACAAAACACACACGCACACACACACACACACACACACACATCACAAGGCACACGACCTTTCATGGAGTCAACGTCAATCATGACATGTAAAAACGTAAATGATGGAAAAGAATGAGACAGGGAGAAGAAAATCAGAAAGCAGATAAACGAATGAAGGCAACAGGAAAATGCTGGAATAACATAAGCACAAAAACTGGAAGAAAAATCAAGATGTCAAGCCATTCTTACGATCTCCCTTGTCATACAATAAAAAAAAAAAATTTAAAAAAAGAAAAAATCTACAATTTGCACTTCTTGAGATCAATGTGAGATTGCAGAAGTGTCCGACGAAATACAACATGACGTGAAGCGAGGAAAATGGGAAACTGTCAAAAGAGAGAAAACGCTATTTTTCAGAAGTTTATGAGGAAGTGCTATTTACGCACCTTCCTTAATCCTTAAAGCGTAAGCACTTTTTGAGTCCGCGTGACCTTGACTCTACACCATGCCTTCCAAACTTAGGCATTCGCAACTCCGGAATGATCCACACGCCCTTGACACTAAATTTAGTAAAGATCCATCCATCAACAGATAAAAAAAAGTCTTCCTAACACATTTTTTTTTTGGGTGGTGGGGGGAGGGGGGAGGGGGAGAATCGACAGACAGCCAGCCACACAATTATCTCTGATCAATACTAAAAAAAACATCTCCCTCGTCCTGCCTTTTGAAATATAAAGAAAAACACTTTTTTTGGAGGTATGAAGTTTACGTATTTTTTCAAACAAAAGAAAGATTATGAAACAGAACAAATACAAGGAACAGGTACAGGAAAAAAGTAAAAAAAAAAAAAAAAAAATCCGAAACTTGTAACAAAGAAATTAGAACTCAGAAGTTCATGCTGTGTAGGTGGCTTCTAATCTCCTTGTCACTGGCCTTTGATAGACAGCCTATAGCAGACATTTCGTGATAAAAGGGAAGGAAACAAACAAATAAAACGAAAAATATACAAAAAAGAAAGAAAATAAAAAACAACCAAAGAAGAAGACTGAAAGATGTCCACATAATCTGAGACAGTATCTGCTTGATGTAACGATGATGATGATGATGATGATGATGATGATGATGATATGATGAGTAGTAATAATAATAACAATAATAATAATAATGATAATAATGATGATGCTGATGATGATATAATAATATAAAAATAATAATAATAATAATAAGATGATGATGATGAAGAGAGAAGAAAAGAAGAAGAAGAAGAAGAAAAAAGAAGAAGAAGAAGAAGAAGAAGAAGAAGAAGAAGAAGAAGAAGAAGAAGAAGAAGAAGAATGCGAAGAAGAATGCGAAGAATGAAGAATGCGAAGAAGAAGAAGGAAGAGAAGGAAGGAGAAGAATGCGAAGAAGAAGAATGCGAAGAAGAAGAATGCGAAGAAGAATGCGAAGAAGAAGAAGAATGCGAAGAAGAATGCGAAGAAATGCGAAGAATGCGAAGAAGAAGAATGCGAGAATGCGAAGAAGAATGCGAAGAATGCGAAGAATGCGAAGAAGAGAAAGAATGCGAAGGAAGAAGAAGAGAAGAATGCGAAGAAGAAGAATGCGAAGAAAAGAAGAAAAGGAAGAAGAAGAAGATGCAGAAGAAGAAGAATGCGAAGAAGAATGCGAAGAAGAAGAAGAATGCGAGAAGAAGAATGCGAAGAAGAAGAATGCGAAGAAGAAGAAGAAGAAGAAGAAGAAGAAGAAGAAGAAGAAGAAGAGAAGAAGAAGAAGAAGAAGAAGAATGCGAAGAAGAAGAAGAAGAAGAAGAATGCGAAGAGAAGAAGAAGAAGAAGAATGAGAAGAAGAAGAAGAAGAAGAATGCGAGAAGAACGAAGAAGAAGAATGCGAAGAAGAAGAAGAAAAGAAGAAGAAGAAGAAGAAGAGAAGAAGAAGAAGAAGAAGAGAAGAAGAAGAAGAAGAAGAGAGAAGAAGAAGAAGAAGAAGAAGAAGAAGAAGAAGAAGAAAGAAGAAGAAGAAGAAGAAGAAGAAGAAGAAAGAAGAAGAGAAGAAGAGAAGAAGAAGAAAAAGAAGAAGAAAAAGAAGAAAAGAAAGAAAAGAGAAAAAGAAAAAACAAGAAGACATGATAACAACAAGAGCAAACAAAAGAAACAGACGAAACAGAAAAAAATACGAAAGCAAACAAGAAACAAAGGAAATAACTCAATAACTACGTGAAACATAATAACTTAATTGCAATAAGAGAGAGCAGACAACAATGAAAGGAGCAGTGAACAGAGAAAAGTGCTCAGAGAGAGGAGGGAGGGAGAGAGAGGAGAAGAGGAGAGGGGGGAGAGAGAGAGAGAGAAGAGAGAGAGAGAGAGAGAGGAGATGACAAAAGGGAAATAACCCAATGGCTTCATTTCCTGCTTTACATAACATCCATACCAACAAGAACGATCACTGCCTGCGAGAAGGGGCATCCTCCCTGAATTTAAGAGGACTCTGGAATGTGACTCCCAGTGCAATGGAAATGGTTTTTGCAGAGAAAAGGGGGATAGGGATGAGAAAAACATGATGGTCAGGCAATACTAACAACTTTCCTGGTATCAATGAACAACAACATTCGTCTAAAAGCACATGTGTGAACAGACGTTAAAAGAAATGACAAACGAACGAACAACACAAATCTAGAATTAGAAGACAGATACACAACATTAACATCTCAACGATGATGATACACTTTTCCTTTACAGGCAACCGATTATCACTACTTCGTATCTTAAACATCGACAAGGTTAAGCAGCATTAATAGAAACACTTTCGACAATGTTCATCATCATCAGGTGCCCTGCCGCATGGCGTTGGCGATCATGGACTTCCATCTGTCTCTATCTCTCGTTGCCCCTAGCATCTCCCCACCCTCCTCGTCCCCAGCCACTCTGCAAGTCCGTCCAGCATTTTCTCCCTGGGTCTAGCTGGTGCTCTCTTTCCCTCCAGCTTTCCCGTTGTGACCAGGTACTCCAAATCCCCCTTCCTCATAAAATGGCCTATAAATGTTGCCTGTCTTTTTTCCTAATCTCCTTATGAGTGATCTACTTGTGTCTGCCTCCATCAACACAGTCTCGTTTGTTTTCTTTGCTGTCCATAGAACTCTCAACATTCTTCTTAGAAACCACATCTCGGCTGCCTCAACTTTGTTCTGGCTTTTCTTGTTGACTGTCCATGCCTCACATCCGTACAACAGTATTGATTCTATACAACATTCAAGAACTCTCTTCCTGATGTTAATTGATAGGCATTTGTTGGTAAGAATGTTTGTCTTCTTGAATGCTGTTTTGGCTTGGCTGATTCTGCCGGCTATTTCTGATGTGCATCTGCCATCTGTTGAAATGATCGTTCCCAGGTATTTGAATTTATCAACCTGTGTCAAGGTTGTGCCATTTGCTGTTATTTTGCAGGAGGGGATTTCATGTTTTTTACTGATCACCATGACTTCAGTCTTCCTGCTGTTTAGTTCCAGCCCCTTACCTTTGCTTACTATTTCTAGTATTTTCACAAGGTTTTGTAGGTCCCTTTCATTTTCTGCAATTAGCATGGTTCATCTGCGTATCGAATGTTGTTTATCATTTTCCCTCCAACCTTTAATCCGGGGTCTTCTTCTAGGTTTCTCATGATGTGTTCGCTGTAAAGTGAAAACAGATCTGGTGACAAAACACAATCCTGTCTGACTCCTCTTTTGATATTTTGGAAAGAGCTTGCATTGTTTTCTATTCTCATTGCAGCTATTTGTTCCCAGTACATATTTCTGTTTATTCGTAATCTTTTCCATCAACATTGAGTCTCTCCAATTGGTTGATCAATTCATCATGTCTTACCCGATCGAAAGCCTTGGTGTAGTCAACAAAGCATAAATACAAATCCTTATTCATCTCAACTGACCTCTCTATGATAGTTCTTAGGATGTATATGGCATTAATAGTTCCTTTCCCTTCCACAAATCCACACTGTTCTTCTGCTATTTCTCTTTTGATTCTATTCCTTGTCCTCATCATGATTATTCTTAATAGGATTTTTGTTACATGACTCATCAAACTGATTGTGCGATGGAGTTCGCATTCTATAGCACCTGTCTTCTTTGGAAGTGCAATGAAAATTGATTTTGACATATCTTTGGGGATTTTTCCAGTGTCGTAAATTTCATTTATAGGAGGACTGTTATTTTTTCTATGCCAAATTCCTCCAGGGCTTCAATCATCTCTGTAGTAATGTCGTCTGGTCCTGCGGCTTTTCCTGGTTTCATCTTTTTCAGTGCCGCTCTAACTTCATCTTTCATTATGGGTGGTCCTTCAAAGTTCTTTTTTATAATGTGTTCTTTGTTTCTGTCATCCTCAAAAAGGTCTTTAATGTGCTCTCTCCATCTGTCTAATATTTTGTCTTTTTCCATGATAAGCGTGCCATCTTTCAATTTCAAGCAACCAGTTAATGTGCATGTATTTTTCCTGTGGACAATTTCTTCAATTCGTCTGTACATACCCTGAGGATCCGTTTTGTGTTGGTCTTCTTTGCATTTTGTTTTCAGCCAAGCTTCCTTACCTTCATTGCACTTATTCCTGATTTCTTTATTTATCTTCCTGTTTGTCTCCTCCTTTCTCTTTGTCTTCCTCCTTTTCTCCATCAAGCCCAAAATTTCATTAGTCATCCAGCTCTTTTTGCTT
>CM060311.1:19025898-19028398 GCA_030674185.1 Monoplex corrugatus
GTTCCAGAGTGTGAAACGATAGCCACCTCCCACCCATAAGGCCTTACGGGTAACCGCCCTTATTTTTTTAAGACTTCCCTGTCATATTTTCAAGACTTCCCGTTTCCTGCAAAGACATTAACGTTGACAGCCTCTCTCCAATCTCTGCACAGCTTTGGGCAAATTGTCTTTTTTTTTTTATATATATTTTAGCATGACCTTGTCAAGATCGTCACATACTGAGAAAAACAAAGAAAGAAAGAAACAAAGAAAGTAAGAAAGGAAAGAAAGAAAGAAACAAAATAACCAGCTAATCAACCAACCAACCAACCAACCAACCAACCAACCCAAACCCAAACCCAACCAACCAACCAACCAACCAACCAACCAACCAACAAGCAAACAAACAATCGTATTGCTCGTTCTAGTATGCCAGAACAACAGCATCATCTGCACTCTAAAGTTAACATCTTGCAGCAATATATTCTTTTTTCATATCTCATGCTACTCCAATTTCTATGCCTACATTCTAAAGCTCGATGCCACAGCCGAAATGCTTAGATTTATCTATCATTCTCTTCTTGCTAATACTAATAGAGTAACATTTTAAACCCATCTCGTTACAAATTTGTCTGTTTGTTTGTTGTTGCTGTTTTTTTAAACTATTATTATCTATCTGACTTGTCAATCTAATCTAATCTAAACTAATCAATATCTATTATCAATCAACAACCAACACCAACCAACAACATCTCAATCATCAAACAACAATCTATCTATTGCTCGTCTATATGTATGTATGTATGTATTCACTGCATTATGTAATATCTCAATTTTCTTCTGTTCTATCTCATGCTACTCAATTCTAGCCTAATCTAACTCGATCACTACAATGCTTGATTATCTATCATTCTTACCGTTATACTAATTATACTTAATCTTCTGCTTACCCAATTTGTTGTTTGTCTGCTGTATTGTCTATTAATTTTTTATCTATTATCTATCTATCTATCTATCATCTATCTTTCTATCTATCTATCTATCTACCTATCTGTCTTCTTGCTATCTATCTGTCTGTCTGTCTTCTATCTATCTATCTATCTATTTATCTATCTATCTATCTATCTATCTATCTATCTACCATCTATCTATCTATCTATCTATCTATATCAATACCATGTATTTTGTTTATTATTCATTTTGTTCCATGTCCAAACGTCTGTGCCACCTCAGTGGTTTTAATCACACGCCGCTCACTCCAACTCCACAACACACTACCAATCACCAAGAAGTGTACATTCAGTTGAAGTCGTACTGCAGGAACTACAGGAGATGTCAAGCCACATGAGATCACCTACCAAAGAAGACCCGCACTGCTAATGCTTTATTCAGTGGAGTCCTAGTTTACAAGATTACCATATTCATTTCCAACTTTACGTATGTACTGTATTGCTCAGTTGTGGAGCCAGACCTAGTAAGACACCTGGTGTGATGAGACCACCGCCATGACCCTTCAACGACAGCCCTCACGAACAACTGACCCCCAAGACCCAAACTTGAATTCAACTTAAGCATGGAAGCGGTAATAGAATACCAAAACTCAGGTCACCACGAGATCAGGACATGAATGGGTACAAAATCTGGGACAATTTTCATAATCTTAAAAAAAAAAAGATGATTTTATGATGATGGGAATAGTGATCGTGATGCTAAGGAGTTCCACTTAGGATTGAGACTACGTGATACGGCTGTACTCTATTACGCATACTATCATCCTATATCCTGGTGTCGATCAGCCCGAGAGATACAAACATCTGAGTATTGGTTAGGATATGTGTTGTTAGAATAATTACACTGGCAAGAGACAGAGATTTTCCCGTTTACTCTTTTGCCTGCTCGACATCATTTTACATGAAAGTTCAATGGCCAGAGCAACGTTCAAGATTTATCGAAAAATCCCAACCTCATTTTGAAGAATCGAACCGTGTATCTCTCAGTGGCTTCCTGGACTGGCGAGCGGGCGCTCATATGACCAGGAAGCCACAAGCCTTCTCTCCCCTATCCCTGTCTTCACTCTTCCGTTTATCTGATTCTGCCTGTTCACCTTCCCCAAGTGCCGGCCAGATTGCCAATCTCCTCCTTTTCTCATTCCTTGCCATCACTGCCACATTATTGTCTGCGTTTTTTTTTCTGGCTTCAGAATGCTAGTGATGTTGCCAACCTTTGTTCCATGACAAAACTGTCATATTTTCTCTGCTTCCAGGTCACGGCAATTGCAGCAGCGCTAGCACTAACTGCCGTATTTCAGTATCCATGCACTGGCTAACTACCGTATTTCACAGTTCCATACACTAACTGCCGTATTTCAGTATTCCATGCACTAGCTAAGTGCCATATTTCAGAATTCCACACACTAACTGCCTTATTACAGAATTCCATGGCCTAACTGCCTTATTTCACAATTTTTATACATTAATTGCCGTATTTCATACACTAACCACCGCATTTCAGAATTCCATAC
>CM060311.1:19038398-19050898 GCA_030674185.1 Monoplex corrugatus
CATACCTGAGGACAAATTTAAACATAACTAAGGACACTAAAACACATAAAAACGGGCCTAAATTTTCTGAAATTGCGTCCGTATATCTCATATCCCTAGAGCCAAAAAATGCATAAAATACATGTACCCAATCATCAATCCTAAGACAAAAACATGCAAGACTTTATCAAACATAAATAGGTGAATTGACCAGTAAGGCAGAGAATGACAGGAAGAAATGCCAGAAAACAAAGGAGAAGAGAAAAGCAGAAAACAAAGGAGGAAGAAGAACAAATGACAGAAAAGAGGAGCACAGAATTTCCAGAAGGTGTAGATACTATTAATACTGAAAGAGCCCCCTTGTATCCCCACGGGGGAAAATGGGCCAGGCACCAGGCAACAGTTCCAATAACTGTAAACAAGCAAATAACTCCCCATGTGGGCCATACTGGAACAGCTGGCCCCGTTGTATGATTTGGTTACAGCGACAATGCAGATAAGGCACATATCGTGTGTTCCACCTCAGGCAGTCCACAAATTAAACCCGGGTTGATCGAGCTGTGGACACAGGATCTGACGTCTGGAGTTCAACCCTCAGCATGAAAACTGGTCTGTTTGCTGTCCGATCTTAATAATAACTAATAGTAATTACATTATTTATTTAGCGCAAAATCTTGATATAGATCAAATCTAAGCGCTGAACATACACATACACACGCATGCACACACACGCAAGCACACACACACGCACACACACACACACACACACGCATACACACACACACACACACACACACACACACACACACACACATAGCTATAAATGGGGAAAAAGAAGAAAAGCAATGGAAAATTATAGAAAACATATTATATACAAATATAAATTACAATGTGATTCCCCTCCGAGTGGAGACAGGCTGCAGTGGGGGTTGAGTGAGGTCAGGATTTTATGCAGAGGAGAAAAGGTGAGTTTTGAGAGCGGACTTGAAGGAGACAAAAGTAGGTTGCTGATGGACTGAGAGAGGAAGTTTGTTCCAGGAAAGTGGACCAGAAACAGAGAAGGCTCGTGGACAATAGGTATTGAGCTTAGTGCGTGGAAAGTGAAAAGTCAGAGGATCGGAGGCAGAGCGGAGGGTACGTGAGGGAACATAGATCTCAAGTAAGCTTGACAGGTAATCGGGAGCTGCGTTATTGAGACTTTTGTAGCAGTTTGTACTGTATGCGCTTTGATACAGGGAGCCAGTGAAATTGTGCCAGGAGAGGGGAGATGTGGTCAGCTTTTTTCTTTCTGAGTACAAGACATTGGTTTGAATGCGTTGTAGGATGTGAATGGTGGAGGCATGAAGACCAGACAGGAGTGAATTGCAATAATGCACCATCTTAATGCACCAGTCATTCTGATGGTGTCAGTTTAGTCTTTGACATGACACGTTTCTTCTTCCGAACTGCCTGCATCCATATCATGACCTTGCCAGTGGACAGGGTTTTGTGCAGACTGAAGGAGTCAGCAGGAGGATTATCGATGGTAGATTTAGGTAGAATGTAGGTGGAATTGTCCGAGCGCGTTGATTTGATTCATTTTTTTAAATATAATTTTTCTTTCACATTGTGCGTGTTATGGTTCATCTCTTTTTAATATGCTCGTATTATATAATAGTGTTTTGAAGTTTGAAGTTTAGACTATTTGAAGTTTTGACAATTTGAAATTTGAACTGTTGACAATTTGAGTTGAAGTTTGACAATTTGAAGTTTGACGTTTTTTGTAATTTGAAGTTTGAAGTTTTGACAATTTGAAGTTTGAATTTTGACAATTTAAAGTTTTGAAGCTTTGACTTTGAATCCTTTCTTGAACAAAACCAAAAGTCAGCACTCAGCAATTGCCTACTGTTCAGACTTTACAGGCATTGCCATTGTTTCCACTCTTGTTAACCCTTTGACTCCCGCACCCTGTCCACCAGCATCCTGCATTGACAATCATGCCAGCAAAGCAAAAACTTAACCCTTTGATTCCCTCACCTATCCACTAGCTTCCTGAAAAAAAACAACAACTAATGGATAGGATAATGGAGTCAAAGGGTTAAGTTTTTGCAGTTGTTGGATAGGGTGCAAGAGTCAAAGGGTTAATTCCAGTCATTAGTCTTGCGTAACATCCGCTTTGTCTTGGCACGCCCATGGAATGACTGCTGTCTTTCTGAACACATCCTGGTTTATAGCCGACACAGAGACAGTTAACTTTTGCTCAGACCTTTCAGTACAGACTTTTTGTTTATCTCCCTTAGAAAAAATAACCAAACCAAACAAACAAAACAAAACAAAAAACCAAAACGAGGCCAGATTGCGTTGTACTGAACGGTAGGGAGGAGAGAAAGAGAGAGAGAGAGAGAGAGAGAGAAAGAGAGAGAGAGAGAAAGAGAGAGAGAGAGAGACAGAGAGAGACAGAGAGAGAGTGAGTGTGTGTATGTATGTGTGTGTTGTGTTTTGTGTTGTGTGTGTTGTGTGTGTGTGTGTGTGTGTGTGTGTGTGTGTGTGTGTGTGTGTGTAAATGTGTGTGTGTGTTTGTGTGTGTGTATATGTGTGTATGTGTATGTGTGTTTTTGTTATTTGTGTGTGTGTATATGTGTGTGTATGTGTGTATGTGCATATGTGTGTGTGTGTGCGTGTGTGTGTGTGTGTGATTTTGTGTGTCCATGTACATGTATGTATGTATGTATGTCTACACACACACACACACACACACACACACACACACACACACACACATATATATTATATTCATACATATGTAATGTGTGTGTAGTTTTGTGTGTGCATGTATGTATGCACGTATGTCTGTATATATATATATATTATATTATATATAATATATATATATATATACACACACACACATATGTGTGTATGTGCGTGCGCATGTGTGTGTGTGAGTGTGTGTGTGTGCATGTATGTATGTGTGTGTGTGGTGTGTGTGTGACAGACAGGGAAAGAGAGGAGAAAGGGAGAAAGGGAGAAAGAAGAGAGATACAGAGACCCGAGACAGAGAGACAAACAGACAGACAGATAGAGACAGAGAGAGAGAGAGAGAGAGAGATCCGCCAGAGACAATATAGATAATAATAATGATAATAAGAAGAAGAATGAACAATTATGGCGCTTAATAAAAAATCCCCAAGCGGTAACAATAACGAAAACATATCAGCCAAACAACTCCAACAGCATACATTTACCAACTCTTGCAATAATTTCATTAACACCTGCACACACAGACGCACGCCGATAACATGCACATATTACACACACACACACACACACAACCATATATATATAATATACATACACACACACACACACACACACACACACACACACACCACACACACACACACACAGAGAGAGAGAGAGAGAGAGAGAGAAGAAGAGAGAGAGAGAAAGAGAGAGAAGAAGAAACACACAACAGGGAAAAGACGATGGCAGAGATGTTTATCAAGGTGTGACAAGAATAGCTTTTAGAGAAGAATCGAAAGTTGACAGAGAATCAGAGCTGCATATTGAGTGAGAGAGTTTAATTATACTAAAAAACAAAGTAAACACGGAGTGAAAGAGAAAGTTTAATTATACTAAAAAACAAAGTAAACACGGAGTGAAAGAGAAAGTTTAATTATACTAAAAAACAAAGTAAACACGGAGTGAGAGAGAAAGTTTAATTATACTAAAATACAAAGTAAACACGGAGTGAAAGAGAAAGTTTAATTATACTAAAAAAACCAAGTAAACACGGAGTGAAAGAGAAAGTTTAATTATACTAAAAAAACAAAGTAAACACGGAGTGAGAGAGAAAGTTTAATTATACTAAGAAACAAAGTAAACACGGAGTGAAAGAGAAAGTTTAATTATACTAAAAAACAAAGTAAACACGGAGTGAAAGAGAAAGTTTAATTATACTAAGAAACAAAGTAAACACGGAGTGAGAGAGAAAGTTTAATTATACTAAAAAACCAAGTAAACCCGGAGTGAAAGAGAAAGTTTAATTATACTAAAAAACCAAGTAAACACGGAGTGAGAGAGAAAGTTTAATTATACTAAAAAACCAAGTAAACACGGAGTGAAAGAGAAAGTTTAATTATACTGAAAAACAAAGTAAACACGGAGTGAAAGAGAAAGTTTAATTATACTAAAAAACAAAGTAAACATGGAGTGAAAGAGAAAATTTAATTATACTTAAAACCAAGTAAACATGGAGTGAAAGAGAAAATTTAATTATACTTAAAACCAAGTAAACATGGAGTGAAAGAGAAAGTTTAATTATACTAAAAAACAAAGTAAACACGGAGTGAAAGAGAAAGTTTAATTATACTAAAAAACAAAGTAAACACGGAGTGAGAGAGAAAGTTTAATTATACTAAAAAACAAAGTAAACACGGAGTGAAAGAGAAAGTTTAATTATACTAAAAAACAAAGTAAACACGGAGTGAAAGAGAAAGTTTAATTATACTTAAAACCAAGTAAACATGGAGTGAAAGAGAAAATTTAATTATACTTAAAACCAAGTAAACACGGAGTGAAAGAGAAAATTTAATTATACTTAAAACCAAGTAAACATGGAGTGAAAGAGAAAATTTAATTATACTTAAAACCAAGTAAACACAGAGTGAGAGAGAAAGTTTAATTATACTTAAAACCAAGTAAACAGCGCAGTGAGAAAGAATATTCAATTATACTTAAAACCAAGTAAACGTGGAGTGAGACAGAAAGTTTAATTACACTTAAAACCAAGTAATCAGCGAAGTGAGAAAGAATATTTAATTATGCCTGAAATCAAATGAACAGCGGAGAGAGAGAGAAACTTTAATCATAATTAAAATCACGCAAAGAGGGGAGTGAGAGAGAAAGTTTCATTATTTTTAAAACCAAGCAAACTGAGGAATGAGAGAGAAAATTTAATTACAATGAAAATCAACGACAACACGACAACATCTCTTCTCTCTTCCATCATAACAGCTAGACATATTATGTCCCAAGACTTTCTGCATTGTTCCAGTGTGCCAACCAATACAGCCACCCCCCACCCCACCCCTCAATTCCCACACACCCTCATTCCCCACAGCGCACTCTCTGCAACACTGTCATCATTGGAACACTGATTGCCATCATCGCAACACTGTCATTATTGCAACACTGATTGCCATCATCGCAACACTGTCATTGCAACACTGATTGCCATCATCGCAACACTGTCATTATTGCAACACTTATTGCCATCATCGCAACACTGTCATGACTGCAACACATGATTGCCATCATCGCAACACTGTCATCATTGCAACACTGATTGCCATTATCGCAACACTGTCATCATTGCAACACTGATTGCCATCATCGCAACACTGTCATCATTGCAACACTGATTGCCATCATCGCAACACTGTCATCATTGCAACACTGATTGCCATCATCGCAACACTGTCATTATTGCAACACTGATTGCCATCATCGCAACACTGTCATCATTGCAACACTGATTGCCATCATCGCAACACTGTCATTATTGCAACACTGATTGCCATCATCGCAACACTGTCATCATTGCAACACTGATTGCCATCATCGCAACACTGTCATCATTGCAACACTGATTGCCATCATCGCAACACTGTCATTATTGCAACACTGATTGCCATCATCGCAACACTGTCATCATTGCAACACTGATTGCCATCATCGCAACACTGTCATCATTGCAACACTGATTGCCATCATCGCAACACTGTCATTATTGCAACACTGATTGCCATCATCGCAACACTGTCATTATTGCAACACTGATTGCCATCATCGCAACACTGTCATTATTGCAACACTGATTGCCATCATCGCAACACTGTCATCATGCAACACTGATTGCCATCATCGCAACACTGTCATCATTGCAACACTGACTGCCATCATTGCAACACTGTCATTGCAACACATCATATGCCCATCATCGCAACACTGTCATTATTGCAACACTGATTGCCATCATCGCAACACTGTCATCATTGCAACACTGATTGCCATCATCGCAACACTGTCATACGTTGCAACACTAACTTGCCATCATCGCAACACTGTCATCATTGCAACACTGATTGCCATCATCGCAACACTGTCATCGTTGCAACACTGATTGCCATCATCGCAACACATTCATTGCAACACTATTGCCATCATCGCAACACTGTCATCATTGCAACACTGACTTGCCATCATCGCAACACTGTCATGACTGCAACACTGATTGCCATCATCGCAACACTGTCATCATTGCAACACTGATTGCCTATCATCGCAACACTGTCATCACTGCAACACTGATTGTCCATCATCGCAACACTGTCATCATTGCAACATGATGCCATCATCGCAACACTGTCATGACTGCAACACTGATTGCCATCAATGCAACACTATCATGACTGCAACACTGATTGCCATTATCGCAACACTGTCATGACTGCAACACTGATTGCCATTATCGCAACACTGTCATTATTGCAACACTGATTGCCATATCGCAACACTGTCATATTGCAACACTGATTGCCATATCGCAACACTGTCACATTGCAAACTGATTGCCATTATCGCAACACTGTCATATTGCAACACTGATTGCCATCATCGCAACACTGTCATCATTGCAACCTGATTGCCATTATCGCAACACTGTCATTATTGCAACCACTGATTGCACATTCATCGCAACACTGCATACTGCAACACTGTCATTATTGCAACACTGATTGCCATCATCGCAACACTGTCATGACTGCAACACTGATTGCCATTATCGCAATACTGTCATATTGCAACACTATTGCCATCATCGCAACACTGTCATTATATGCAACACTGATTGCCATCATCGCAACACTGTCATCATTGCAACACTGATTGCCATCATCGCAACACTGTCATTATTGCAACACTGATTGCCATCATCGCAACACTGTCATTATTGCAACACTTAATTGCCATCATCGCAACACTGTCATGACTGCAACACTGATTGCCATCATTGCAACACTGTCATCACTGCAACACTGATTGCCATCATCGCAACACGTCATGACTGCAACACTGATTGCCATCATGCAACACTGTCATCACTGCAACATGATTGCCATCATCGCAACACTGTATGACTGCAACATTGATTGCCATCATCGCAACACTGTCATTATTGCAACACTGATTGCCATCATCGCAACACTGTCATGACTGCAACATTGATTGCCATTATCGCAACACTGTCATTATTGCAACACTGATTGCCATCATCGCAACACTGTCATTATTTCAACATTATTGCCATCATCGCAACACTGTCATGACTGCAACACTGATTGCCATTATCGCAACACTGTCATGACTGCAACATTGATTGCCATCATCGCAACACTGTCATGACTGCAACATTGATTGCCATTATCGCAACACTGTCATTTGCAACACTAACTGCCATCATCGCAACACTGTCATCATTGCAACACTGATGCCATTATCGCAACACTGTCATTATTGCAACACTGATTGCCATCATCGCAACACTGTCATTGCAACACTGATTGCCATTATCGCAACACTGTCATCATTGCAACACTGTCATCATTGCAACACTGATTGCCATCATCGCAACACTGTCATCATTGCAACACTGATTGCCATCATCGCAACACTGTCATGACTGCAACATTGATTGCCATCATCGCAACACTGTCATGACTGCAACATTGATTGCCATCATCGCAACACTGTCATCATTGCAAACACTGATTGCCATCATCGCAACACTGTCATCATTGCAACACTGATTGCCATCATCGCAACACAGTCATTGCAACACTGATTGCCATCATCGCAACACTGTCATGACTGCAACATTGATTGCCATCATCGCAACACTGTCATGACTGCAACATTGATTGCCATCATCGCAACACTGTCATGACTGCAACATTGATTGCCATCATCGCAACACTGTCATGACTGCAACATTGATTGCCATCATCGCAACACTGTCATGACTGCAACATTGATTGCCAATCATCGCAACACTGTCATGACTGCAACACTGATTGCCATTATCGCAACACTGTCATCATTGCAACACTGATTGCCATTATCGCAACACTGTCATTATTGCAACACTGATTGCCATCATCGCAACACAGTCATTGCAACACTGATTGCCATCATCGCAACACTGTCATGACTGCAACACTAATTGCCATCATCGCAACACTGTCATGACTGCAACACTAACTGCCATCATCGCAACACTGTCATGACTGCAACACTAATTGCCATCATCGCAACACTGTCATGACTGCAACACTAACTGCCATCATCGCAACACTGTCATGACTGCAACACTAACTGTCATCATTGCAACACTGTCATGACTGCAACACTAACTTGCCATCATTGCAACACTGTCATGACTGCAACACTAACTGCCATCATCGCAACACTGTCATGACTGCAACACTAACTTGCCATCATCACAACACTGTCATCATTGCAACACTGATTGCCGCTATCACGTGAAGACTCCCTTGTCATACTGATTATGATAGAGTGACCTTCATTCTCATGCATGCACGTACACACCAGCAAACATGTGCGTACGCGCACACGGGCGTACGCATGTATGCCGAGCAAACAAACGAACGAACGAACAAACAAACAAACAAACAAACAAACAAACAAACAAACAAACAAACCAACCGAGGAACGAGCACCAAACGCGCACGTACATGCACATCGAAAAAGCAGGCATGCGCGCACACACACACGCACGCACAAATACATAAACACAACTATTCATCAATCAACCGAGCAAGCAACCATTTAATCAACCAATCAACTAATAAACCATCCCACAAGCCTAACAACCAAACCTCAAAACATGATGACCTTCCTCCCCACCAATCAACCAATCAACCAACCACACATCAATCATCCAAATAACCAATAACCAATAAGTCAACCCTCCCTCCCCCCCCCCACGCACAAACAAACACAACACACACACACACACACACACACACACACCACCACCCACCCCACACACACACACACCACACACACACATATATATATATATATATATATATATATATAAGAGAGAGGAGAGAGAGAGAGAGAGAGAGAGACACACACACACACACACACACGACACCACAACGCGCGCACCACATACACAGACACACACAGAGACACACACAGAGACACACACAGACACACACACACACACACACACACACACAACAACAACACACACACACAACACACACACAAACAACTCACACACACAACACACACACACACACCACACACACTCACACACACAAACACAACAACACACACAACACCACAGACACACAGACACAAACACACACAGACACAAACACACACTGCCCCCACACACACACACACCCCCCACCTCACCCCCCCACCACACACACACACAACAACCTCACACACCACAACACAACACACACACACAGATTCACACACTACAAACACAAACCACACAGACACCAAACACACACCTGCCCCCCACCCCACCACACCCCACTCCCCACCCACACCCCTACCACACACACACACACACACACACACACACACACACACACACACACACACACACACACACACACAAGCCAACAAACCTGGACTTGTGATCACCGTCTCCCTGATGCAGAAGGCTGGCGCCCCTCCCAGGGGATGTCTTCTCCTCCTCGTCCCCACCCAGCTCCTGGCCCGGCACTTGGCCCTGCCCTTGCCCCTGCACTTGCCCCACCCCTGGGGCACCAGGGCCACTGCCCTGACCCTTCAGCGTGGACCCCAGGGTCATCTCTTTGTTGCTGTGGCCCGCCTGCTCTCGCTGCTGTGATTTCTGCTGCTGCTTGTATCGAGACAGGCTGAAGAAGAGGCCTAGAATGGCTTTCAGGTTGCCTTCCTTGATGTCTGAAAGTCAAATAGGTATATGAATAGACAGAGGAATGAATGAATAAAATGAATAAGAAAGAAAGAAAAGAAAAGAAAAGAATAAGAATAGAATAGAATAGAATAGAAAGGGGAACAACCCAGAAGCACACACAGACATCCAAACTAAACAACATATGTGTATGTATGTATGTATATCTATATAAATATACATATATATCTGTATGAATATGGATGTATGTATGTACGTATGTATGTAATGTATATAAATATGTATGTTTTACGTATGTATGATATGTATGTATCTCTCCTCTCATCATATAATATAATAAACTATCAAAAATATAATATATATATATATACTATACATATATATATATATATATTATATAATGTGCAACGACTGTAAAGCCATTTTTGCTTGAAGAAGTGGCTATCGAGTGGCGTCAGGAACTGGTTGTCCGGAGAGTGGTGGGGCATTGGTGCTGTGGGTCTCATCCACACCCTCGGGATGTTTCACGTTAACAAGTTAATATTTACATACACACATAGTACATGTATAGACAAATAGATCAATCAATCAATCAATCTGTAGTATAAGGTGAATAAACGCATTTAATTCATTCATCCATCCTTTACTTCATCCTCCAATCGATCAATCAACAAACCACAATCAATCAATCAATCAATAACCAGTACGTAAATAATTTGCAGGAGATATATAAAAAATCAAAATCTCACATCTGCCCTGCCATCCCATTGTTTTTTTGGAACAGAAATGAACATATCACTTCCAACTCATACATAGACTCTCTCTCTCATCTCTGAAAATTCATTCATAGAAATACACCAAACATTCACCCATAGGAAAAGATTCTGGTCTCCTTGCTTGACACCAGTTCAAACCAATACTGAACTACAGTAAAGAAAGGAAATACTGCAGGTGTCAACTACATTTAGCCCTAATAGTTCTTAAACAGTGAACTGTGTCACTGACGTAGGAAACTCAAACATACAAAAAACCAAAACAAAACAAAATGTATAAAAACAACAGCAACAGAGCACACAAAACAAACAAACAATACGTGGACACACATTCAACGGTAACGCTGTAAACCCACCCTTAGCACTGACATTATCTATACTATGAATACAACTTCAGCACTGAAACTCAATGTGTGAACCATCCACCCTTTGCATTAATGCCCTTAGGCATTGGTACTAGGTATGTGAACTCAACTTTAGCACTGGTAATCTATACTGTTGATAAAACTTTGGCACTGAATCTCAGTGTGTGAACTCACCATTAGCTCTGACAATCTGTATTATGAACACAGCTTTAGCACTGACAATCATTGTGTGAACTCTCCTTTAGCACTGACAATCACTGTGTCAACTCTCCTTTAGCACTGACAATCACTGTGTGGTCTCCTTTAGCACTGACAATCACTGTGTGAACTCTCCTTTAGCACTGACTATCTACACCATGACCACATCTTTAGCACTGACACTCATTGTGTGAACCCACCTTTAGCACTGACAATCTACACTTTGAATAGGACTTCAGCACTGACACTCAAAGTGTGAACCCACCTTTAGCATTAACACTCAAAGTGTGAACCCACCTTTAGCACTAACACTCAAAGCGTGAACCCACCTTAGCACTAACACTCAAAGTGTGAACCACCTTAGCACTAACACTCAAAGTGTGAGCCCACCCTTAGCATAACACTCAAAGTGTGAACCCACCTTTAGCACTAACACTCAAAGTGTGAACCCACATTTAGCACTAACACTTAAAGTGTGAACCCGCCTTTAGCACTAACACTTAGAGTGTGAACCCACCTTTAGCACTAACACTATGACGAACAAGTGTGAACTACCCTTACATTAACCTTTAACGTCACACTAACACTTAAAGTGTGAACTCACCTTTAGCACTAACACTTAAAGTGTGAACCCACTTTCAGCACTAAACACACAGAGTGTGAACCTACCTTTCGCACTAACACTCAAAGTGTGAACCCACCTTTGGCACTAACACTCAAAGTGTGAACCCACCTTTAGCACTGACATTCTCCACGCTAACGCCCAGGGTTGCAAGAAAAGTCAGACAGGTATTGATGTTCTCCACCTGCAAACAGCACATCATCATCATCATCATCATCACATCATCATCATTGTCATCATCATCATCATCATCATCATCATCATCATCATCATCGTCGTCCGTCGTTGTTGTCGTCGCCGTCGCAATCGTCGTCGGCATCATCGTCGTCATAATCATCAACGTCATCGTCATCGTGATTGTCGTCGTCGTCGTAGTTGTCATCATCATCGTCATCAGTATCGTCATCATCATTGTCAAATCATCATCGTCGTCGTCATCACCATCATAATCGTCGTAGTCGTTATCATCCTGCTCAATCTCCTCCTCCTCCTCCTCATTGTCGTCGTCATTCATCATATATCAATCATTATCATCATCATCGTCGTCGTCGTCGCCATCATCATCGTCGTCGTCATCGTCG
>CM060311.1:19055898-19058398 GCA_030674185.1 Monoplex corrugatus
GAAACTTTGAAACTTCCTTTTATTTATTTTCCAGTGATAAAGATGCTAATGCAAGGTCAGTTTACGTATTTGCAGCTGCTAATTTACATGTATTAAAACAACAGAGAGAGAGAGAGAGAGAGAGAGAGAGAGAGAGAGAGAGAGAGAGAGAGTTAGAGAGAGAGAGAGAGTGAGAGAGAAAGAGTTAAAGACAGAGAGAGAGAGAGAGTGAGAGAGAGACAGACAGACAGAGACAGAGAGAGAGAGAGACAGAAAGAACGAGAGAGACAGACAGACAGACAGACAGAGAGACAGAGAGAGACGGAGAGACAGACAGGCAGACAAACTGACAAAAGAAACAGAGAGAGAGACAGACAGACAGACAGACAGACAGAGACAGACAAAGACAGGAGAGAATAAGAGGAGAAAAACACTTTTATTAGTCAAGAACAGTAGCATTAAGTCTCCATGGATCTGAAGTGGATATTTTTTATTTGCAGGACTTGTACACTCACCATTTGCGCCGAGTTTTGGTTTCTGTTTGATGTCTTTGATCTTCTCGTTGGCTGAAACAGACAACAAACAACACAGTTACAATCATACACATAGCAAAGACTGCTGCTTGTTTGCTTACTTGCTTGCTTACTTCTCGCTTGCTTGCTTGCTTGTCTTCTAGCTTGCTTGCTTACCTGCCTGCCTGCTTGCTTGTTTACTTGCTTGCTTGCTTCCTTGCTCGCTTGCTTGCTTGCTTGTTGCTTGCTTCCTTACTTGCTTGCTTCCTTCCTTCCTTACTTGCTTGCTTGCTTACTGCTTGCTTGCTTCCTTCCTTGCTTGCTTGCTTACTTCACTTACTTTATTGCTTCCTTGCTTGCTTGCCTGCTTGCTTGCTTACTTGCTTGCTTTCTTGCTCATTTTCTTGCTTGATTGATCGAAAGAATGATTGACTGATTGACTGACTGAATGACTGGTTCATTGACAGACTGATAAATTGATTGATTGATTGATTGATCTTCATTTTCTAACGCTAAAGACACGGACACGATAATAAAAACATGTTCCCTTCCTAATAAAATGGCCTATAAATGTTGCCTGTCTTTTCCTAATCTTCCTTATGAATGATCAAGACTGTCTCGATTGTTTTCTTTGCTGTCCATGGAACTCTCAACATTCTTCTTAGAAACCACGACTCGGCTGCCTCAATCTTGTTCTGACTTTTGCGTGTTGACTGTCCACGCCTCACATCCGTACAACAGTATTGGTTCCATATAACATTCAAGAACTCTCTTCCTGATGTTAACTGATAGACATTTGTTGGTAAGACTGGTCAATGGTAAGAAGAAAGTCACGGACACAAAGGAAAAGAGAGAAGGGAAGTTGACATTTGTCTGGATAGCATGGGACGATCCCAATGGACCAGACATACCAGGGTCAGAACATCTATCCTCGCTCTCCTACGGCCAGCGGAGGCCACCACAGCCGACGTCTGCTGAATAATTATTATTCAAATGAGCGTCTGTTGCCCAAACTGGCTGAGCTAAGATGGACTCTCCAATCAGGGCATTGTGGCCTAATTCTCCCTCCTCCCTTCATCCATCAACTATTCAGGACAGTCTGCTTTATTGTAAAAGTTGTGCATGTAAAATTCAACAGTTACACTATAATGAAAATGAAATCAATGAGTAAATAGGTAAACATGTAAATCTACTTTGTTATAAAAGTTGTGCGTGTAACAGTTACACTATAATGAAAATGGAATCAATGAGTAAATAGGTAAACATGTAAATCTACTTTGTTATAAAAGTTGTGCGTGTAACAGTTACACTATAATGAAAATGGAATCAATGAGTAAATAGGTAAACATGTAAATCTACTTTGTTATAAAAGTTGTGCGTGTAACAGTTACACTATAATGAAAATGGAATCAATGAGTAAATAGGTAAACATGAATCTGCTTGTTATAAATTGTGCGTGTAACGTTACCTATAATGAAAATGGATCATGAGTAGATGGTAAACATATAAATCTACTTGTTATAAAATTTGCGTGTAACTTTACCATAACTGAAATGGAATCAATGGTAATAGGTAAAATTAAATCTACTTGTATAAAGTTGCAACAGTTACATTATAATGAAAATGGAATCAATGAGTAGATAGGTAAACATATAAATCTTACTTTGTTATAAAAGTTGTGCGTGTAACAGTTAACAATAATATAAAAATGGAATCAATGAATAGATAGATAAACATATAAATCTACTTTGTTATAAAAGTTGTGCGTGTAAAATTCAACAATTTCACTATAAAATGAATAAAAAAAGTAAGAAAGAGAGAGAGAGAGAGAGAGAGAGAGAGAGAGAGAGAGAGAGGAGAGAGAGAGAGAGAGAAGAAGAAGAAGAGAAGAGAAGAAGAAGAAAAGAAGAAGAAGAAGAAGAGACAAAAGAAAAAAGAAGAAGAAAAGAAAAGAAAGATAGAAAGAAAGAAAGAAAAAGAAACGAACAAAGAACAAAGATGATAAGAAA
>CM060311.1:19068398-19075898 GCA_030674185.1 Monoplex corrugatus
ATATATATATATATATATATATATATATATATATATATATATATACCAACACTCGATCATCAGGTGTAAGGGTCGTCTGCAATGTTATTGTAAGCTGCACACAAGCCACACAAAGCACACACACACACACACACACACACACACACACACACACACACACACACACACACACACACACACACACACTACACACACGTACCACACACACATACACACACATACACACACACACACACACACACACACACACATAAATACACATTTAACCCATTCAATGAATTAACAAATAAACGAAAAGGTAGATAAAACAGACAGACAGATAGATAGATAGATAGACAGATAGATAGGAATAGATAGATAGAAGATAGACAGACAGATAGATAAGATAGATAAATAGATAGGTAATGATAGATAGATAGACAGATAGATAGACAGATGAGAGAGACAGAGTAGAATAGATAGATAGATAGATATAGGATAGATAGATAAATATAACATGATATGATAGATAGACAGTATAAAAATAGATATATAGAAGAAGATAATTAAACAACAGAAGGTAGATAGAAATGAAAGAAAGTGAAGAAGAAGTAGAGGAAGTTCAGTTCAGCACAGCAGCAGAAGAAGAAGAAGAAGAAGAAGAAGAAAAGAATGAAGAACAGAAGACGAAGAAAAAAGAAGAAAAGAATAGAATGCGAAGAAGAGAATCGCGAAGAAAATGAAGAAGAAGAGAAGAAGAATAAGAAGAAGAAGAAGAAAGAAGAAGAAGAAGAAGAAGAGAAGAAGAGATGCAGAAGAAGAGAAGAAGAAGAAAAGAAAAGAAAAGAGAAGAAAGAAGAAAAGAAGAGAGAAGAAAAGAAGAGAAGAAGAAGAAGAAAAGAAGAAGAAGAAGAAGAAGAAGAAGAAGAAGAAGAAGAAGAAGAAGAAAAAAAAGAAGAACAAAACAACAAAAAAGACGACGACGATAAGAAGGAGAAGAAGAAGGATCACGGAAAGAGAGAAAACACTGCATGCCCCATCTTTGTATGGGCAGAAAAAAAGAAAACAAAAGAAGAAAAGAGACGAGTTTGAGTTCTAAGTTTGTCCAAGAGAGATTGATCGCGCTCGGACAATCCCATAAGCGCTTCACCCAAATTTGCCAAGAATTATCGGGCAGATTCTTGAACCTGTGCAAAACCCTGTGTGCTGATAAGGTTTTACGACGATGGGGGGGGGGGGGGGGGGGGGGCAGGGGAGGTGGAAAGGTAGAAAAGACGTATGAAGCACTAAGCTGACACCACCAGAATGATGGAAACATTAAGATGGGTAACGAACTGGTCAGAATTTCATGTCGTGGCTTTGGATTGATCTCGAGGTATTAGGTCTCGGGTTCATGGCTTATTGTTATTATCGTTATTTTTGTTTAAAGCCCAGCCGACTGCGTAGAGCCATATCAGGGCTATAACTGTTTCAAAACATACACAATACTTCAACATGGGGGGGGGGGGGGGGGGGAAGAAAGAAAAGAAAGAAAAGAAAATTAGTACATCAATTTTCCCTCAAGATCCAGCAGTCACATTTTGTTTTACCTTAAGTAGTATATCAATGCATTCGTGGCGTTGACCACTCCGTCCAACTTATCGCATAGGGAATTTAAAAAACATACCATAAAAAGAAATTTAACATAACTAAGGACACTAAAACATAATAAAACGGACCTAAATTACCTAAAATTGCTTCCGCATATCTCATTTCCCTAGAACCAAAAATGCACTCATTATGTATACCCAATTATCAAACCTAAGAGAAAGTATCAAAACTTTATCAAACACATATAGATGAATGGACTAGCAAGGTAGAAATTGATAAGGAGAAATGACAGAAAGTAAAGGAACAAGGCAGAAACAAAGATAGTGACAGAAAAGAGGAAATTTGTAGTACGGAATTTCCAGAAGGTGGGGATACTATTTATAGTGAAAGAGCCCCCGGCATCCCCACAGGGGAGGAGGTGTTCCATGACTCTATCACAAGAACCAATCATCCCCCATATTGAATGACATTTATAGCAAACAAGGCATACAAACAATATCAGTTTCTTTGCAATAAAGGAAAGGATGGGAGAAAGAAACAAAGATGATCAAGATAAACAAACATTTTCTCTTTTACACAACAAAAGCAATCGATACACGCAAAAACCATTCATGTTTGGCAAAGTCAGAAAATAATACTTCTCTGTATTGCAAGTCCAAAGTGCGGCCACGAAACCATATATCAAGCAACGAGATAGCCTCATATCAGTGTGCAGATTTAATCAGTAGTATAGAGCGTTCCGAGTCATAGGCTAATGGGGAAATCACAACGTCGATCTGACACAGGAAGTCTTGATTGTCAGTGTTAATGGACTGCAGTGTTGTCCGTCATGGGTGAAAACTAAAATCGACTTTAATACCGGAAATATTGTTTACTTGATCACTGCTGAAAACTACAATAAGTCATACAACAAGTGTTGTGTTCACTCTTGTACGACGTGTAAAACTTAAGACATCAACATAACTATGTCATGACGTGTTGAAACTAAACATCAACATAATCACTACAAAACTAAACACAAGTAACTGTCACTGACGTGTTAAAACTAAACATCAACGTAACTGTCACTGACGTGTAATTGTTGTAAACGTTAAACACACAACGTATAACTGTCCACTGACGTGTAAAACTAAACATCAACGTAACTATCACTGACGTGTAAAACTAAACATCAACGTAACTGTCATGACGTGTAAAACTAAACTATTTAACGTAACTAGGGCACTGACGTGTTAAAACTAAACATCAACGTAACTGTCACTGACGTGTTAAAACTAAACATCAACGTAACTGTCACTGACTGTTAAAACTAAACATCAACATAACTGTCACTGACGTGTTAAAACTAAACATCAACGTAACTGTCCCACTGACACGTATGCGTGTAAAATAAACATCAACTAACTGTCACTGACGTGTAAAACTAAACATCAACATAACTGTCACTGACGTGTTAAAATACCAAGTAATGTCATGATGTAAATCCCACGTAACTGTCACTGACGTGTTAAACTCAACTTAACTGTCATGACAAACTAAACATCAAGTAACTGTCACTGAGTGTTAAAACTAAACATAACGTAACTGTCACTGATGTTAAATAATGAATTGTCTTTGACATGTATGATTGTTTCGTGACAGTTAAATCAACGCCAATGAAACTGTCATTGACACGTAAAATGTAAACCCAACGAATTTATCTTGACGAATAAACGACAATGAAATCATTATTGACATTTCAAATTGACATTAGCCTACGAATAAGTCTTGACGCATAGATAAAATGCACGAAATGGTTCTTGACAAGTGAAATTAACACAATGTCTTGAGTTGAATAAATGTCATGAAACTAACATCACTGAAATTATCCTTGACAGTTGAAACTAAACACAATCAAGTGGACATTGACGTATGAACTAAATACCAATGAAGGTGTCCGTCAAGACTAAATGAAATTGTCACTGGCGTGTGAAACCAAACTCATTGATTTTTGTCCTTGACGCGTAAACCTCATCACCAGTGACATTGTTGTATCACTGTATGTGTACAGCTGAGGAGGGGATAGGGGAGAAATTGAGTGGGAAAGAGACTGAAATACTTTAAGAAACTTTTTTAAATCTTTGTTTGTATGTAAATTGTGATGTATGATATGCGAATAGTTTATAATTTGTGAGGTAATTTTGATTGTCAAGGTGTTAATGCTGTAATACTGAAGTTATAATGTTTTTCCTGTATATGGATTAGAATTTTTCTGTTTTTATCTTCATTCTAAATATTGATTATAATTTTATGTACAACTATCGCATGCATAAACACACACACACGCATGCAAACATAGCACACGCACACTCACACACACACACACACACACACACACACACACACACACACACACTCACACACACACAATTCTTACATACACACACGCGCACAGCAACGCACACGCACGTACACACACACGTACACACACACTACACACACATGTACGCAAGCACACACACGCAGCAATATATAAACACAGTATGCCTCTTTATTCATATAAAAAAAATCTGTTAATCTTTCTTCATTACATAAGTCAGTGTTTAAATTTTAATATTCTGTGGTTTCTTATGTGTCTTCTTACTTGTATAGCTTTAATGTTTGTTGTTATCTTATTGTGTATGTAATTGTGAACATTTTTTTTATCACCTTTTGCCTTTTTTGCGAAATGTAAAGCGCTGGTGAGCATGTTTTTATATGGAATATGCGCTATACAAATAAACATTATTATTTATAGTAGTAGTATGTGAAACTAAACGCTAATGCAACTGTCCTTGACGCGTGAAATGGAAACTAAACGCCAATGACATCCACTGAAGTCTGCCAGCTATCATCTGGCAGACTCCCTGAGCCTACGCAAAATCCTATGCCCTGGTAAAGTCTTGAAATGAGGAAGGAAGGGGGTTGGGTGAGAGAAGTGATCTATGAAACACTACATGTAAGCTGCACCACCAAAACGATAGAAACATTAAGACAGGCAGCGAACGGGCCAGTTTTTAATGTTGCGGGCTTGGATTGAATTTGTGATGATATCAGATCAGAGTCCACGGCTCTATCATAAGAATCTTTCCCTTTCTCTGTTTAAAACAATGCCATGAGCCAGATCATAATAAACCCTACAACTTCCCAGTCACAGGACCCAGTAATTCTGGAAATGCTTGCCTTCACTTCCAGCCATTACTAGCACCTTGGTGGCTGGTTGGTAAATTAATTAAGTCGATGGTCACATTTTTAACGACTCCCTCGTGCTGAGTTTTACAGATGTCAAAGATCTCTGTCTGTCTGTTGTCTGTCTGTCTGTCAGAAGTATTTCTCCCTTTACATCTTCTCTCTGTCTGTTTGTCTGTCTGTCTCTCATAGTGTTTCTCTTCTTTCATCTTCTCTCTCTCTTTCTTTCTCTCTCTTGTGAGTGTCTCTCTTCTCTCTCTCTTCTCTCTCTCTCTCTTCTCTCTCTCTCACTCTCTCTCTCTCACTCTCTCTCTCCTATCTCTCTCTCATCTCTATCGCTCTCTCTGTCTCTGTCTCTCACTCTCTATCTCTGTCTCTGTCTCTCACTCTCTATTCTCTGTCTGTCTGTCTGTCTCTCTGTCTGGGTCTCTCTGCCTATCTTTTTCTCTCTCTCTTCTTCTCTCCTCTCTCTCACTCTCTCTTCTCTGACAGTCTCTCCTCTCTCTCTTTCTCTCTCTCTCCTCTCTCTCTCTCCCCCTCTTTTCTCTCCCTCTTCTTTCTCTTTCACTCTCTTCTCTGTCTCTCTGTCTGTCTGTCTCTCTGTCTCTGTCTCTCACTCTCTATTATCTGTCTGTCTGTCTGGGTCTCTTGCCTATCTTTCTCTCTCTCTTTCTTCTCTCCTCTCACACTCTCTTTCTCTCACTCTCTCTTCTCTGTCTGTCTCTCCTCTCTCTCTCTCTTCTCTGTCTGTCTCTCCTCTCTCTCTTTCTCTCTGTCTGTCTCTCCCCTCTCTCTCTCTCCCTCTCTCTTTCTCTCCCTCTTCTTTCTCTTTCACTCTCTATTCTCTGTCTGTCTGTCTGTCTCTCTGTCTGGGTCTCTCTATCTTTCTCACTCTCTCTCTCTTCTTCTCTCTCTCTCACTCTCTCTTCTCTCTCTCTCTTCTCTCTCTCTCTCACTCTCTTCTCTCTCTGTTTCTCTCTCTGTCTCTCTCTCTCTCTCTCCCCCCTTTCCTTCTCACTCTACGTATGTCTCCCTTGCTGTCTGTCTGCCCCTATCCCCTCTGCCTTATGTTCTCAATATCAATGTCAATGTCAGCACACACAAAACACACACACACACACACACACACACACAAACAAAACACACACACACACACACACAAACACACACACACACACACACACACACACACACACACACAAACACGCACGCGTGCAAACCAAACACAAACACAAGCAAACACAAACACACAGTACGCAAATACGCAGGCAAAAATACGTATGCACACACGCACGCACGCACAAACAGACAGAAGCAAACACCCACACATAGTATTCATATTGCCGAATGCACAAACACTGACGTATGTTTACGTCTGCAGGTATTATTACCCTTTCCCCTCTCACTCTTACACACTCACATACCTACCCCCCCCCCATCCCCAGACACAAATATGTACAGACCCACACACAGAGTAAACAAACATACGCACACAAACATTCTCTCTGTCTCTGTCTCTCTCTTCTTATGTGTTCCTCTCTGTCTGTCTGTCTGTCTGTCTCTCTCTCTCTCCTTTCCTTAGCTGGACAATATGTCTTTCCTTAGCTGGTCACCATGTCTTTCCTTAACTCGTCAGTATGTTTTTAATTAGCTGGTCAGTATGTCTTTCCTTAGCTGTATGTCTTTCCTTAGCTGGTATGTCTTTCCTTAGCTGGTCACTATGTCTTTCCTTAGCTGGTATGTCTTTCCTTAGCTGGTATGTCTTTCCTTAGCTGGTATGTCTTTACTTAGCTGGTATGTCTTTCCTTAGCTGGTCACTATGTCTTTCCTTAGCTGGTATGTCTTTCCTTAGCTGGTATGTCTTTCCTTAGCTGGTATGTTTTTACTTAGCTGGTATGTCTTTCCTTAGCTGTATGTCTTTCTTGCTGTATGTCTTTCCTTAGCTGTATGTCTTTCCTTAGCTGGTCACTATGTCTTTCCTTAGCTGGTATGTCTTTACATAGCTGGTATGTCTTTACTTAGCTGGTATGTCTTTACTTAGCTGGTATGTCTTTCCTTAGCTGGTCATATGTCTTTCTTAGCTGTATGTCTTTACTTAGCTGGTATGTCTTTCTTAGCTGGTCACTATGTCTTTCCTTAGCTGTATGTCTTACTTAGCTGGTATGTCTTTCCTTAGCTGGTATGTCTTTACTTACTGGTATGTCTTTCCTTAGCTGTATGTCTTTACTTAGCTGTATGTCTTTCCTTAGCTGGTCACTATGTCTTTCCTTAGCTGGTATGTCTTTACTTAGCTGGTATGTCTTTACTTAGCTGGTATGTCTTTACTAGCTGGTATGTCTTCCTTAGTGGTCACTATGTCTTCCTTAGCTGGGAGTCTTTCCTTAGCTGGTATGTCTTTCCTTAGCTGGTATGTTTTACTTGCTGGTCACTATGTCTTTACTTAGCTGATATGTCTTTCCTTAGCTGGTCACTATGTCTTTCCTTAGCTGGTCACTATGTCTTCCTTAGCAGGTCACTATGTCTTTCCTTAGCTGTATGTCTTCACTTAGCTGGTATGTCTTTACTAGCTGTATGTCTTTACTTAGCTGGTCACTATGTCTTACTTAGCTGGTCACTATGTCTTTACTTAGCTGGTCACTATGTCTTTCCCTTAGCTGGTCACTATGTCTTTCTTAGCTGGTCACTATGTCTTCCTTAGTGGTCACTATGTCTTTACTTAGCTTG
>CM060311.1:19098398-19103398 GCA_030674185.1 Monoplex corrugatus
ACGTTCTCACTGTCCACGACTCTGTGTTGAAAGGTGTCAACTCAAGAAGACTGGGACGATCTTACGGTTTTGAAGGAGACTCGTGCCCTGTGAACGACCCTCATAACATTAAAAGCTCATTAGATATGGCCTTTTCCAAATTTGATGATTCAGCTGACTGTATTGTTTTTCACTGTGGTGTGCATGAATTGAACAGCAAAGATCTCCCTGCAACAACTAAACATCTCGCTTCAGGCATAAAACAAATAGCACAAGAACATCCAAAATCTAAACTAGTCGTTAGTAAGGTTGCCCCTGTACGGCAGGCCCGAATGGAGGTTCAACGAAATCTGTTCAACGCTTTTCTATCTGCTGAACTTGTTGATATGAAAAATATTTCTTTTGTATCACATGAGAACCTTCGTACCACTCAACAATTTCTAAAAGACGACATTCACCCCACCACCAGAGGAAGTAGCATCATTGCAGGAAATCTTGGAAGACACATTCAAGACCTATTTTGGGAGACTCCAAGGAGAACATCAAGATCAAGATCATCACAGCTACACCCTTCCAGATTCTCCAGAGGACAGTACCACCCTTTTGACAACTACACACCATGGTGGCCGTATAATTTGTTTTGAAATAACAGTATTACATATACAATACTTAATGTTCATGTCACAGGACTTTTTCCTCGTCATCTCTGACATGTCTTCTGCTGAAAATAAACAATAACTAGGTTTTAGTCCGACTATCAAGACTCGGTCAGACTATACACTTTGTACATTTGAAGACGTGAATGCCATTATTTTGATTTTTGGTTATTTGTTATCCCTTGTAATCTATTATCACCTTTATAAGTTATTCGTACGTTGGACTATGTAATTTTCTTTTTATTGATTTTGCTACAATTTTGTTTTCTTTACTTCGTAGTCTAAGTAATTACGTAATTTTCTTTCTGTCCAGTTCTCCTGGACACAGAAAATCAAAGTATTCATTAATATCGACCATAAATAACAGTTAATAGAAAGTTGGAGATTAACCAATATCAGCAATGCGAAAACAATCCCAAGTCAAGTTTTTGCAATGGAATTGTAGATCCCTTTCCACCAATTCGGCTTACTTGGAGCATTTCCTAGCATCAAATAGGTGTGAAATTTTGATTCTACAGTCGATGAATGTTGTCGCTACCAAGCTTCCCAATTTCCCCAATTATTATTATCCTCCAGTCTATGAATGTGGGAATCACGGGAAGAAGGTATCCACCGCGATTTATATACTCAAAGAGTTACAATACTGCTTACTTACTTCCCCGGTTTTGAAATCAAGCGAAGATTTGCATGCTTGTGCTGCCACTGTCCAATTAAGCAATTCTCTAAACATTAACGTTTTGTCAGTCTACCTACCAACAGGTCCAAATGACCACAACACAGAATGGCTGCGCACTATCCAAGATCAGCAGCGTGGTAAATGGCTAATAGGTGGAGACTTTAATTCCCACTCCCCATTTTGGGATAAGAACTGTTCTACTGTTACGAGCAATCGTTTGGTAGAAAATATCGTTGATAGTTCGCTTTACCTTCTAAATGATGGTAGTGTCACTAGGATCCCTGATGTTTCCAAACACAGGGCGACAGCCATCGATTTGTCTCTAATCTCACCAGAATTAGCACCATCCTGTACCTGGGAAACTCACAGAGACACTTTGGGAAGCGATCACCTACCTATCATCATAACCATAACTGACAAAAACATCAGGATGAAAGACAGCTCTCCTGAAATTATTCCAAAATATAATTACAAGCGTTCTGACTGGTCCTTATTTCGAACTGCTCTAGCTAATCAAGATTACAGACATTATGAAAGTGAAAATGTAGACATTATGTTTTCTAAATTCCAAGAGTCAATTTTAGCCGCTGCAGACCTATCGATTCCGAAACTCAAATCTTCTAGATCAAATAATCGATTGGGTAATGTTTGGTGGACAGAGGCATGTGGAGAAAGCAGTTCAATATAAAAGGGAGAAATTCAAAATCTACATCAAAAGCCGGAAACCTGAGGATCATGTCGAAATGAAAAAAGCTAACATCCAATGTAACAAAATCATTGCTGAAGCAAAGAAAGATTATTGGGCATCATTCTGCACAAAAGAAATTTCAGATTTCAAAGATTTCCATAAAGTCTGGACGAAAATGAAACAAATGAAGGATGGAACCAACTTACCTAGGTGTCCGATAATGATTGAAACATGTAACACATTTCCTTTAGACATGGACAAAGCAGAAACTTTTGTGGATCTGTTCGCCAAAAACAGTAAAGTTGAAGGTTTATCTCCTGACTGCAAACATCACAGAGAAATGGAAGATTACAACCCAATCTACACTGATCCAGTACCACAGAATGATCTCTGGTTTAATTCTCCAATCACCTTAGAAGAGCTAAAAAACACAGTACTGTCTCTACACAACAAAAAGAGTTCGGTAGGTGTTGATGCAGTTTCGACTGAAATGATTAAACATCTCCCTGAAAACTACCTTATTTTCCTACACAAAATTTTGCAGAAATGCTGGGTTACTGGAACTGTGCCACAAATCTGGCAAAAGTCTATAGTTATACCAATCTTAAAAACAGGAAAATCGAAAACCGATAAAAACAGTTACAGACCTATTGCTTTAACGTCCCACACAAGCAAACTAATGGAAAGATTGGTCTTAAACAGACTTTTACACTACTGTGATAAAAATAACGTTATTCCGGTAAACCAGGCAGGTTTTAGAAAAGGAAGATCCGCAGTTGAGCACCTAGTTAAACTTACAACTCAGATCAAACAACAGTTTGCCCGCAGAAAAAGTGTTTTAGCTACTTTCTTTGATGTGAAAAAAGCTTACGATCAAGTTTGGCATAAACGTTTATTGTTCAAGCTAAAATCTGTTGGTTTATCGGGCAATATGTTCAATTACATTAAATCTTTTTTAGCTAATAGAACAATTCAGGCAAGAGTGGGAGCTAGTTATTCTTCTTCACGATGCCTCGACATGGGGATTCCACAAGGTTCAGTGATAGCACCTATTTTATTTAATATCCTTATACAGGATCTTCCTAAAGCTCTTTCAAATCGTGTTGTTTTAGTACAGTACGCTGATGATATATGCACTTGGATGAATATCACTTTAAAAAAGACAACTCCACAGAGAACGCGAAATTACATCAGGAAGTTGTATCAAATTGATCTTGATAATCTTGGAAACTATATGTTAGAAAATGGGCTGTCGTTGTCAGCAGAAAAAACTAACATGATGCTGTTTGATCCTGGTGGTAACTCAAATAACTTGCCTATTTTCAAATTGCTTGGTGAAGTGTTAAATTACAAACAGGTCGTAAAATTCCTGGGAGTTTACATCACGTCCAAATTAAGCTGGAATGTCCATTTTGATTATATTTTAACAAAAGCGCGAAAAACCTTAAATTTTCTAAAGATAATAAGCAAATTACCCTGGGGAATGGATGCAAATGTACTGATTCATCTGTCAACAGCGCTGGTCAGGTCTAAATTATCCTACGCGCAAGAAGTTTTCTTCAATGCACCCAAATATTTACTAAAAAAGATTCAGAGCTTGGACTGCAAAAGTCTTAAAATTGCACTAGGTGTACCAACTCATGCTTCTACTCTGGAAACGTACAAAGTTGCTGGAATTCTACCTTTAAACAACCATCGTGAGTTAGCTACAGCAAAGTTTGCAATTAGAACTACTTCACAAGTGGATAATTTTGTGAGCAAAGAAATTAAGATCAGGTCTGATACTGACTTTCCAAAACGAGCAAAAAACATTTCATCACAAATTACAGCCGCAACTTACATATCTGGCCTGATCAAACAGTCCAACATAACAATGGATGAAATTGCTGAGAAACCAACGATAACGCCTATCCCTACATGGGAAATGCTAAATGCCACATTTGATCTCGATTATGCAAAAGTTAAAAAAGATGATAATGTCAACATTACGCTATCCACAGCTTGTGAACACATCGATGAAAAGTACAGTACCCACCTCCACATTTTTACCGATGGGTCAGTCTTAGCAAACCAGAGCGCTGGAGCAGCCTTTTATGTTCCAAAATTTAACATTAAAAAGTCTTTTTTCATTGGGGCAAATGTATCTATATATACAGCAGAATTGGTCGCTGTTGTTCAAGCGTTGCATTATTTAATAAGCCTTCGGCCTGTGTCATTCAAAGTAGTTCTCTTTGTTGATTCAAAATCTGTATTATATGCCTTACAGTCTTTTGATACAGACACAAGACCTGACTTAATTATTGAGGCAAATCATCTAATACATTGTTTAAAGATAAATGGTTCGGAAATCAATTTATGCTGGGTGCCTTCTCATGTTGGTCTTCATGGCAACAACGTAGTTGACAGAGCAGCTAAATCCGGTGCCCTCCATTCTGAAAATTCCATAGAATTACATGTTAACACCTCGGTAAAAGAAGCTTACAACTCGCTAGAATTAGCATCATGGATTCGATTTCATGAACATTTAAATGAAAAATTTGTGTCTCAAAAAAGAATCAAACTTTCAGTTCAAAATATCTGTAAAAATTTGCAGTATTCCTCGTTATATCATTTGAGATTAATTGTTATGACATATTTTCGCATTCAACTGAACGCTTTGAAAACAAAATATTGTAACAACGTTTTATGTATTTGTGGCGAACAATTCACATTGTATCACTGTTTGTTTTACTGCAGAAAGCTTCGTTCCTTTTTACCAAAGACGTTTACACAAGGAAACTATCTTGAAACGCATTTTAAAGAAGTTGTATCGGATCAAGTTTTGTTAGTTAAAATTTCAGAATCATTGGTTCACAGTCCTGTTAATGCGTTACTTTAAGATTATTATTATAATTATGATTATTTTTGTTTTGTTTTGTTTTGTTTTTATGACGATTTTTCTTTTACATTATTGATGTTAGCGTTGTTCTAGTTTCATTTCTCTGTTCATCCATATCCTTTT
>CM060311.1:19115898-19118398 GCA_030674185.1 Monoplex corrugatus
AGATGTACGTTTTTCGATTTTCTTATTGAGGACACACATACACGAACTTCAGTCTGTAAACGTTTAGTGTTCTAAACGACTTAAGGGCAACACATTTCTGTCTAAGCTGTCCAAGAATGGATGGCTAAACACACGAGACAGAGAAACAGTGAGAGAGACAGAGAGAGAGGGAGGGAGGGAGAGAGAGAAAGAGAGCAAGAGAGAAAGATAGCGCGTAAAAGAGGGGGAGAGACAAAGAGAGAAAGAGAGAGAGAGAGAGTAGAAATGAGAAACAGAGACACAGAGAGGGGAGAGAAAGAGAAAGAAAAGGAGAGAGGGAGGGAGAGAAAGAGAGAAAGAGAGATATAGACAGACAGAGAGAGAGAGAGAGAGACAGAGAGAGAGACAGAGAGAGAAAGAGAGTGACAGAGACAGAGATACAGAGAGATTGGGAGAGAAAAACTTCAAACTTCAAAACACTTTATTACTCAAAGAAAGTAGCATAAGGTCCCCCTGGACATGTCTTACAGCCAATCTTCTACTCTACACATACAACACAAACATATTAAAGAAAAGAAAGAAAGAAAAAGAGAAAGACACTGACAGAGAGACAGAGAAAAAGAGAAGAAGAAACAAGAGAGAGAGAGAGAGAGAGAGAGACAGACAGAGAGAGAGACAGAGAGAGAGACAGAGAGAGACAGAGAGAGAAAGCGAATTTCAAACTTCAGAACACTGTATTGCTCAAAGATAGTAGCATTAGGTCCCACTGTCACGTCTTACAGCTAGTTCTTACTGCTCTAGACATATAACATAATCATATAAAGAAAGAAAGAATGGAAAAGAGAGACAGACACAGACACAGAGACAGAAAGGAGAAACAGGGAGAGAGAGAGAGAAAGAGAGAGAGAGAGAAAGAGGCGGGTTATGAGAGAGAGAAAGAGAGAGAGAGAAAGAGGTGGGTTATGAGAGAGAGAAAGAGAGAGAGAGAGAGAGAGAAAGAGGCGGGTTATGAGAGAGAGAAAGAGAGAGAGAGAGAGAGAGAAAGAGGCGGGTTATGAGAGAGAGAGAGAGAGAGAAAGAGGCGGGTTATGAGAGAGAGAAAGAGAGAGAGAGAGAGAGAAAGAGAGAGAGAAAGAGGCGGGTTATGAGAGAGAGAGAGAGAGAGAGAGAGAGAAAGAGGCGGATTATGAGAGAGAGAGAGAGAGAAGAGAGAGAGAGAGAAGAGAGGCGGATTATGAGAGAGAGAAAGAGAGAGAGAGAAAGAGGTGGGTTATGAGAGAGAGAAAGAGAGAGAGAGAGAGAGAAAGAGGTGGGTTATGAGAGAGAGAGAGAGAGAGAGGCGGGTTATGAGAGAGAGAGAGAGAGAGAAAAGAGAGAGAGAGAGAGAGAGAGAAAGAGGCGGGTTATGAGAGAGAGAAAGAGAGAGAGAGAAAGAGGTGGGTAATGAGAGAGAGAGAGAGAGAGAGAGAGAGAAAGAGGCGGGTTATGAGAGAGAGAAAGAGAGAGAGAGAAAGAGGCGGATTATGAGAGAGAGAAAGAGAGAGAGAGAAAGAGGCGGGTTATGAGAGAGAGAAAGAGAGAGAGAGAAAGAGAGAGAGAGAAAGAGGCGGGTTATGAGAGAGAGAAAGAGAGAGAGAGAAAGAGGCGGATTATGAGAGAGAGAGAGAAAGAGGCGGATTATGAGAGAGAGAGAGAAAAGAGGCGGATTATGAGAGAGAGAGAGAGAAAGAGGCGGATTATGAGAGAGAGAGAGAAAGAGGCGGATTATGAGAGAGAGAGAGAGAAAGAGGCGGATTATGAGAGAGAGAGAGAAAGAGGCGGATTATGAGAGAGAGAGAGAGAGAGAGAGAGAGAAAGAGGCGGATTATGAGAGAGAGAGAGAGAAAGAGGCGGATTATGAGAGAGAGAAAGAGAGAGAGAGAAAGAGGCGGATTATGAGAGAGAGAGAGAGAGAGAAAGAGGCGGGTTATGAGAGAGAGAAAGAGAGAGAGAGAGAGAAAGAGGCGGATTATGAGAGAGAGAGAGAGAAAGAGGCGGGTTATGAGGAGAGAGAGAGAGAGAGAGAGAGAGAGAAAGAGGCGGGTTATGAGAGAGAAAGAGAGAGAGAGAAAGAGGCGGATTATGAGAGAGAGAAAGAGAGAGAGAGAGAGAGAGAAAGAGGCGGGTTATGAGAGAGAGAGAGAGAGAGAGAGAGAGAAAGAGGCGGGTTATGAGAGAGAGAAAGAGAGAGAGAGAAAGAGAGAGAGAGAAAGAGGCGGATTATGAGAGAGAGAAAGAGAGAGAGAGAGAGAGAAATAGAGGCGGGTTATGCGAAAGAAAGAGAGAGAGAGAGAGGCGGGTTATGAGAGAGAGAAAGAGAGAGATGGAGAGAGAGAGAGGGGCGGGTTATGAGAGAGAGAGAGAGGCGGGTTATGAGAGAGAAAGAGAGAGAGAGAGAGAGAAAGAGATAGATAGAGAGAGAGAGAGGCACACAGACACAGAGGATGGAGAGAGAGTGAGAGAGAGAGAGAGACAAAGAGAG
>CM060311.1:19128398-19135898 GCA_030674185.1 Monoplex corrugatus
TTAATGACGGCTACGGATTTACTCCCATATCTTATGTGTCAATACATTCCCCTCATTCCTCGATTGTCGAAATCATGAGCAGTAATAACGGTAATATCGCTCTTTAAACGCAACAAATTCATAATAATTTCTCTTTACGGCGATTGGAGACTGTTTCTCACCCAGTCCGTTTTAACAATACGTAGATTATTAACATGTCAAGCAATAAATTTGTAAATTTCCTTTTTTGACGCTCAAAGCTCATCACAATGTCTGTTGATAGGTAGGAAGTCTGTCCCCCCATCTTTTCTACAGCATCACGTTTTGCTTATAAGCGAATTGAACTATTTTTTAATAGAGTTTTAATCAAATAAACCGTAAAATTCTCTTTCAATACCACAGGTATGCCATAAAGTCTTTGTTCAGAACCAGGACTTTTGTATAGACTCATTCTCTGTGGAATTTTGATCTATCGTAAATGAAAATATTTTAGTAAGCCATAGAAATAGTAAAGTTTCATATTCATATTCAATTTTTTTTCTTTGTGTGTGTGTGTGCGTGTGTGTGTGTGTGTGTGTGTGTGTGTGTGAGAGAGAGAGAGTCTGTGTGTGTGTGTGTGGTGTGTGTGTGTGTTGGTGTGTGTGTGTGTGTGTGTGTATGTGGTCACAATGGTGTTACCATGTGAAACTCGGGGTGCTCTCCCCTTTGAGAGCACGTCACGTCGCCGCAGAGCAGCGCCACCAATTTTTTTTCAACAAGACTTCAGAAAGGCAAGAAGGCTAGTTGGCCTTCAAGGGAAGGGACCTGGGAAAATCAAACTATCTCTCCAATGTTTTATACCAGTTCCTGTTTTAAAGACCGTAAATATGTCATTACTGTCTTTGTTGAGGATCTGAGCACAATACAATTGCACAGCGGATCTTAACCAATTGACTCCCGCTTCCTGTCCACCAGCACCCTGCATTGTCAACCATGCTGGGATAGCAAAAACTTAATCCTTGATTCCCTCGCCCTTCCACCAGCACCTGCACTGACAACCATGCTAGGAAAGCAAAAACTTAACCCTTTGACTCCCTCACCCTATCCACCAGCCTCCTGCAGGAAGCTGGTGGATAGGTGAGAGAGTCAAAGGGTTAAGTTTTTGCGGTTGGTGGATAAGGTGCGGGAATCAAAGGGTTTAAATGTACCGGAAGTGCGCTTAACGGTAAAAGGCTTCTTACAGGGAGGAAACTGGTCAGCATGGGCTTGCTTACCTTCTGAGCGCATACGCGCAAAGCTCGTCTCTTCTAAGTTTGCTTAGGCCCAAAAGCAAACTTACCTAAGCTCACAATCTAAGATTGGCTTTGCAATCATACCCAGGGATTTTGTTTTCTATTCTCTCCGTGGAATTTTGATTGATCATAAACTGAAATATTTAAAGCGATAAAAAGAGTAATGTTCTCTTTGAAACACAAGGTGCATGTCCTCTCTCTCTTTCTCTCTCTTTCTCTTTCTCTCCTCTCCCTCCTTCTCTCGCTCTCTCCCTCTCTGTCTCTCTCTCTCCCTGTCTGTCCCTCCCCTCTCTCTCTCTCTCTCTTCCTCTCTGTCTCTCTCTCTAACTGTCTGTCCCTCCCCTCTCTCTTTCCCACATACCTCGCGTTCTATATACCACTACAATTCCAGTCTTGTATTATGTCGATATCATTGTTAAGTTGTATGAATGTAGATCCTCTGTAGATATTATGATGTGTTCATATTCGTGTAAGCTCTTCATGGGAAAAGACTGAACGTAAAAAAATGTTTTGTGCTTATGCTGCTGCTCTCGAAAATAAAAATACGTTCTCTCTCTCTCTCTCTCTCTCTCTCTCTCTCTCTCTCTCTCTCTCTCTCTCTCTCTCTCTCTCTGTCTCTCTCTCTCTCTCTCTCTCTCTCTCTGTCTCCCTCTCTCTCTGTCTCTCTCTCTGTCTCCCTCTCTCTCTCTCTCTCTCTCTCTATCTCCGTCTCTCTCTCCATATGTCTATCTATCTGTCTCTCTGTCTCTGTGTGTCTATCTGTGTGTCTGTCTGCCTCTCTGTCTGTCTGTATGTATATCTATTTGTCTGTCTCTCTGTCTTTGTGTGTCTGTGTGTCTGTGTGTCTGTGTGTCTGTCTGTCTCTCTCATTCCACAAAGCCATTAAGACAAGAAAACTTAGAGAAAATATTGATTTATCTAGTTTAACCTTCTTCGTTTTTTTTCTCGTTTTTTTCTAATTTGTCGGTGAATGCTTGTTGTGTGCGTAATAGCCAGAGATACATTTCTTACAAAATCCCCCCTCCCCCCACCCCATCAACCTCACGTCTAAATGCTACGCACGCTTATAACAAAACCATTCAGAGGACACCTTGGTGCAGTGGTTAGCGCAACGTACAACCGACTGGAAGATTGTGGGTTCAAACCCAAACACTCTTATCAAAATTACTGGTGGATTTTTCGGCCTCAGCCGGGTTCCTGTCCACAGCTGAGTATGCTATGAACTCATTGCAACAAGACTGGGGACCACACAGTCGAGCCTCGTTCATCTCACGGATGGCGTCGTTAATTAAGGGTGTTGCTTCCATCTCCTGGCCAACACCGCAAGTGTTTGTATCTCTCGAGCCTGGTTGACGCCAGGCAGGGTATGTTTTGAAAGTAAGCACAGAGTACAACCCTTGTCACGCTGTGTCAGTTTTAGATGGAACCGCTTAGTACCATGATTATCATCCACCCCCCACCCCCCACCCCCATCGTCATCGATATCATAGCGTTATGAAAAAAATGCCCCCCCCCCCCCACCACCATACGTTAGTGTGGTGTTGAAAATGGGACAGAAAACAAAACAAAAACAAAAGAAAACAAACCTTTTCAAAACATACTTTGTAGTGTAGGTAAAGAGTTGAGAGATAGCTGTAATATCAATTGCCCCCCCTCCCACGCTCCACACACACACATGTGGTCATTAAGTGTGGCGTTGGAAATGGGACACAAAACGAAAAAGACAAAACGAAACAAAAGCAAAGCAAAACTAAACAAAATTAAAACAAAACACACATTGTAGTGTAGGTAAAAGGTTGGGAGACAGTTAAATATGAATTGCACACCCCCCCCCCCCTTCCGCCTAAATGTTATGGTAATTAAGTGTGGTGTTGGAAATGACACACAAAACAAAACAAAAAACAAAGCAATGCAATGCAAAAACAAAACAAAGCAAAGCAAAGCAAAGCAAAGGAAACCAAACTAAACCAAACCAATGTTCTGAGCTTACGCTTTTTGTGCTTTGTAGCTGCTTCTATGCTAGCTGAATGGGTAGCGCAAACTGTGTTAGATTTGAGAAGTCATTCAACATGGGAGATAATTCCTACGTGACTCTCAAGAGTTATGTTCTTTGGTTAATATTAAAAAATTCTCCCTGCTTCCCTCTTATTTCCTTTGGTAAAACCAAACCAAACCAAACCAAACCAAACCAAACCAAACCAAACCAAAACAAAACAAAAACACACTTTGTAGTGTAGATAAAGGGTTCGGAGATTAGCTATACATGTATTGACCCCCCCCCCCCCACACACACACACAATGTTGTGGTCATTAAGTGTGGTGTTGGAAATGGTACACAAAACAAAACAAAACGAAACGAAACAAAACAAAACAAAGCAAACCAAAACCAAACCAAACAAAACACACATTGTAATGTAAGTAAAGGGTTGGGAGATTAGTTATACATGAATTGCCCCCCCACCCCACCCCCCACCCCCCATATGTTGTGGTCATTAAGTGTGGCCTTGGAAATAGTACACAAAACAAAACAAACAGAACACAACAAGACAAAGCCAAACAAAACTAAACCAAAACAAAACATACTTTGTAGTGTAGGTAACCCAGGTAGACCCAGGGAGAAAATATTGGACGGACTTGCAGAGTGGCTAAGGACAGAGAGGGTGGAAGATGTGCCTGCGGCAACAAGGGACAGATGCATATGGAGGGCCATGATCGCCAACGTCATGTGGCAGGGCACATGATGATGATGATGATGAGTGTACGTTAAGGGTTCAGAGATAATTATATATGAAAAGAAAACATTACGAACCTCCAACCCCTTCTCTCCCAATCCCAATGAAGAAAAAGAAACATCAACAACAACAACAAAACCATATTATAACAACAACCCTCCACCCCAAAATTGTTTAACCCTCCACCGACATGTACGTCATAATGTCTTCAGTGACGGCCAGGGTAATAATGTCTCCTGTTCTGGTCTCTATGTCACAGAGAGTGTTTGATCTTTGATCCCCACTGCTGTCGGAGGGAGAGAAAGATGATATAACTTGAAAGACACACGTACCCGTTAGAGGTCTTCTCTGATTGTTTCCCTTCCGTCCTATTGCTCATGTTGCTGCTCTGTCTCTGTCTCTGTCTGTCTGTCTCTCTCTCTCTCTGTTTGTGTGCGCGCGTGTGTGTCTGTGTGTGTGTCTCTGTGTGTGTGAGAGAATGACAGAGAGAGAAGAGAGAGAGGTAGACAGACAGACAGACAGAGACAGGGAGATGGAGAGAGAATGTGTGTGAGTGTGTGTGTTATGTGTGTGTTTGAGTGAGTGTGTGTGTGTGTGTATTTATGATGCGCGTGAGAAAGTGTGTGTGTGTGTGTGTGTGTGTGTGTGTGTGTTTGAGAGAGAGAGGAGAGTACATGTGTGTGTGTGCGTGCATGTGTGAGCGTGTGTGAGTGTGTACGCGCGCGGGCGTGTGTGTTTATGTACGTATGTACCTACGTGCGTGCACGCTTAAAACGAAGGAAAGGGTTGTGCTCTCTGTACATATACGTGTGCGTGTGTGTGTGTGTGTGTGTGTGTGTGTGTGTGTGTTGTGTGTGTGTGTGTTTTGTGTGTGTGTGTGTGTGTGTGTGTGTGTGTGTGTGTGTGAATATGCGTGTGTGAGTGTGCACTGATGTATGCGTGTGTGATATCCTTGTGTCTGTGTGTGCGGTGTCTGCCTGTGTGGTTCTCTCTCTTCGTCTCTTCTACCTCACTTTGTGTGTGTGTGTGTGTGCGGGCGTGCGTGCGTGCGTGCGTGCGTGTGTGTGTGTGTGTGTGTCTGTGTGTGTGTGTGTGTGTGTGTGTGTGGCGTACGTACAAGTCATGTTTTTATCTGTGTGTCTGTGTCTGTCTGTCTGTATCTCTCTTTCTCTCTCTCGCTCTCTTTCTCTCTCTCTCTCTCTCTCTGTATATATGTATATACTGGCATCCATTAAGAGGCAAAGTAATTTCGTGTTTATTTTTGCCTCTTTCTGTCGTATTGTGTTTGGCCCTGGTGGGAGCTGTTTTTGTTCTTTAGCTTTCCCGTTTTTCCACCTTTTCTCATTTTCTCCCTCATACTCTCCCCCCCCCCCACTCCCCCACGCCCCGTTCTCTCTCTCTCTCACTTTGTCTCTCTCTCTCACTTTGTCTCTCTCTCTCTCTTTCTCTCTGTCTCTCACTTTCTCTCTTTCTCTCACTTTCTCTCTCTCTCTCTCAATTTCTCTCTCTCTCTCTCACTCTCTCTCTTTCTCTTACTTTCTCTCTCTCTCTCACTCTCTCTCTTTCTCTCACTCTCTCTCTCACTTTCTCTCTCTCTCTCACTTTCTGTCTCACTCTTTTCTCTTTCTCTCACTTTCTCTCTCTCTCTCTCACTCTCTCTCTTTCTTTCACTTTCTCTCTCTCTCTCACTTTCTCTCTCTCTCTCTCTCACTTTCTCTCTCTCTCACACTTCTCTTTTTCTCACTTTCTCTCTCTTCTCTCTCACTTTCTCTTTCTCTCACTTTCTCTCTCTCTCACTCTCTCTTTCTCTCACTTTCTCTCTCTCTCTCACTTTCTCTTTCTCTCACTTTCTCTCTCTCTCTCTCACTCTCTCTTTCTCTCACTTTCTCTCTCTCTCTCACTTTCTCTCTCTCTCTCTCACTTTCTCTCTCTCTCTCTCTTTCACTTTCTCTCTCTCTCTCTCTCTCACTTTCTCTCTCTCTCTCTCACTTTCTCTCTCTCTCACTCTCTCTTTTTCTCACTTTCTCTCTCACTTTCTCTTTCTCTCTCTCTCTCACTTTCTCTCTCTCACTCTCTCTTTCTCTCACTTTCTCTCTCTCTCTCTTCTCTCACTCTCTCTCTCTCTCACTTTCTCTCTCTCTCTTTCTCTCACTTCTCTCTCTCCTCACTTTCTCTCTCTCTCTTTCTCTCACTTTCTCTCTCTTTTCTCTCTTTCTCTCACTCTCTCTCTCTCTCACTTTCTCTCTCTACTCTCTCTCTCTCTCACTTTCTCTCTCTCATTCTCTCTCTCTCTCACTTTCTCACTCTCTCACTTTCTCTCTCTCTCACTTTCTCTCACTTTCTCTCTCTCTCACTTTCTCTCTCACTGTCTTCCCCTCCCTCGTCTCTCTTTTACTCTCTCTGAGCTGTAGCTCAATTAGAACTTCGATTGGGGAGAGAGAGCTGGTTGTAAAAGAACATTACAAGCTTTTTGTTCCATCAGAGTCAAATCAGCCTTGGTCTTGTCCCGTTACTCTCTTACTCTCTCTCTGTCAATATCGTAATGTATTCATATTAAATTAGGCTCTCCATAGACGAGGGCGGAATGTATTAATGTGCTGATGCCGCTATCCTATTGGTCTGTTCTCTGCTCTCCCTCTCCCCCACTTTCTCTCTCCCTCCCCGCTCTCTCTCTCTCTCTGACCCCCTTTCTCTCTCCCTCCCCCCCCCTCTCTCTCACACACAGACACACAAACGCAGAATTGCAGGAACATATTTTCCTTTAGGAATTCGTTTTTGAGGGTGAGTAGGACATTTTGAAATTTTAAAAACAAACAAACAAACAAAGTAATCTTCCAGTACGTTCAAATCACAGATTTTGAAAAGTCTATCTTCTCTTGAAATTCTTGTGGCTACCCAAGTTTTTTTTTTCCTTGTGGCAAAATTATGTGAATTGTGGACATGTAACAAAAAAAAAACAAACAAACAAAGAAAAAAACAACAACAACAAAGGAACAGGAATAAGCTAATGAAATGTTAACAACAGAAGACACACTACCAAATTCTTGGTAGATGGTCAGAAAAAGTAGAAACTGATATTCCCAGGGAAAAAAGTAAACATGAAAATGCTATAAAATGCAAAAGGTTAAGGTAAAATGGCTAAAATACACATTGCACACAGAATTCTTGGAACCAATGTAGTGTCATCTTGAAAGAAACGAGACTTGTAAATAGTTTCCGTTGTGACTAGCGATTGCGCACGAAAGACAGGATCAATGATATATTCTGGAAATGTTTGCAAACCAAACGATTCTGGGAGAGGAATGCAGGATTATTGAAATCAGAATGTGTTAATTGTGCAGATATTAGATTTACTGGAAAACATGGTACTGTCTGACGTCAATGTGAATAAACACGCAGACTCGCTACTTGATTTTAATTATTCTGCTTGGGAAGATGAACATCTATAAATACAAATTTTCGAAGACTTCACCAAAACCAAACTATGGCTATGAAATATCACATAGAAGAATCATAAT
>CM060311.1:19140898-19155898 GCA_030674185.1 Monoplex corrugatus
ACATCCAACCAGAAGGTCTGGGGTTCGATCCTGCCTGGGTATACCTCCAGCCTGGTGGGTAAAGGGTGGAGATTTGTTTTTCTGATTGTTCAGGTCAACATGTGTGCAAACCTGTTAGCGCTTAAACAAGTCCTTCTTTGTATAGGCATGAAGTATATATATAATAATATATATCAAGCATTCACGTTATAAACATCCTGTAAGTCATGTCAGAGTCCAGTGGCTTGCGGAAACGCGAAAACACCCTGCATGCACGCCCATCGAAGACAGAATACACAGACTCTTCAGCAACGTAGAATATGCAGACTGCAGCAACGTACAATACGCAGACTCTTCAGCAACGTACAATATGCAAACTCTTCAGCAACGTAAAATATGCAGACTCTTCCGCAACGTACAATATGCAAACTCTTCAGCAACGTACAATATGCAAACTCTTCAGCAACGTACAATATGCAGACTGCAGCAACGTACAATACGCAGACTCTTCAGCAACGTACAATATGCAAACTCTTCAGCAACGTACAATATGCAGACTTCAGCAACGTACAATACGCAGACTCTTCAGCAACGTACAATATGCAGACTCTTCAGCAACGTACAATATGCAAACTCTTCAGCAACGTACAATATGCAAACTCTTCAGCAACGTACAATATGCAAACTCTTCAGCAACGTACAATATGCAAACTCTTCAGCAACGTAGAGTGCGCAGACTCTGCAGCAACGTACAATATGCAAACTCTGCAGCAACATGCTGCATGCATAGTGTGACCCAGACAACGTGCAGACACACATCCGAGAAATGTGGGAAAAAAAGAAAAGAAAGAAAGAAAGAGAGAAAGAAAGAAAGAAAGAAAGAAAAAAAGAAAGAGAGAAAGAGAGAAGAAAGAAAGAAGAAAGAAAGAAAGAGAAAGAAAGAAAGAAAGAGAGAGACAAAGAAAGAAAGAAAGAAAGAGAGAAAGAAAGAAAGAAAGAAAGAAAGACTGACAGACAGACAGAAAGAACGAAAGAAAGAAAGAACAAATTTATTTACTTCTGTGTCGTGGCAAACGTAAAATGGAATTCCTGATTTTCTGATGAAAGATCAGCTTCGATAGACTGTTTTCATTTTCGTTTTTCTTTTTCCTCTGTAGATTGACAAATCTTTTTTTTCTTTTCTTTGTTTGCAGTACTAAATGCCAAATCATAAGATTTAAGTACAGTAATATAATGTAAAAGTATGGACTCATAAGGACAGTCCTGGAGGCATTATACGGAGAACGTAAATATTCTTGACACATCATACAGATACCGTAGAGAGTTCTTGAGACCTATTCAGGCAATATAAAATACTTCTACAGACACAGACAGAATAATACTTCTACAGACACAGACAGAATAATACTTCTACAGACACAGACAGAATAATACCTCTACAGACACAGACAGAATAATACTTCTACAGACACAGACAGAATATAAATAATTCTTGGTTTATAATTTTGCAGAGGAGGTCTGGTGCGGCATGTAGGCCCACCGGCATGTGGACATACCCTGGTGCCCACGAACCAGACCTCCAGCTATGAGTCAATAGCACCATTGCTTCATGGATGTCTGGAGAGAGACCAAGGCTAAGGGAGTAAACCCTGACAGACAAAAAATAAACAAATAAATAAATAAATAAATAAATAAACCAAAACAAACAAACAACAACAACAAAAATTTTTAAAAAACCGTCGCTGCCTTGTAGTTGTCTCGGGAGAAACCAAGACTAAGGGAGTAAACCTGACAGAAAGAAACGTCGCTGCCTCGTGATTGTCTCGAGAGAGACCAAGGCTGAGGGAGTAAACACTAACAGAAAATCACCACTCCCTTGTGGTTGTCTCAGGACAGACCATGGCTAAAGGGAGTAAACCCTGGCAGAAAGTCACCCCACTGCTATGTGGGTAGTCGTGGGAACGACAAAAGTTAGCGGACAGTCCGTACAAAAACCGATGGAAGACAACGGGAAACCACCATCGTATCGTCCCAAGTAACTCATGGCCAGATACAATAAAAGAAAATTCAGAAACGACAGAAATAGAGGTTCCAGAGTGTCATCTTCATCCGGTAGGGGAAGTCATATGAGCAAATTAATAACATCAGATCATCATCAAGTTACTGCGATCAGATTAAAAAATATGTACATTGCAGCATGGAATGTTAGAACAATGCTCCAGAAGGGAAAACTAGCAAATGTCAATATAGAAATAACAAGACTGAACATCTATATTTTAGGACTAGAAGAGGTGAGGTGGAATGGAGCAGGCATGATAGCATCAAACAAGCGTAAGATTATACATTTTGGTGGGGACACACATGAAAGGTTGGCATCATAATGGACAATGACAAATGAAAGTCTATCAAAGGATAGCGGACTATATCAGACCGCATTTTACTAGTTAAATTGAAGGGCAAGCCATTTGATATCATATTATCCAAGTATACACACCAACATCCGCAAGTACTGAGGAAGATATTGACAATTTCTATGAAGAATCAGAGACAGCCAAGGCTCAGTGTAAATCACAGGATATTACATATAACAATGGGAAATTTTAATGCTAAAGTGGGACAGGAAAACGTAGATGACACAGTTGGACCTCATGACCATAACACGCGAAATGAAACGGGAGAGAAGCTTGTTGAGTGGGCACAAGTAAATTTTTTCATAAGAGGAAACACTTGGTTGGAGCAGCCTATCAGAAAAAATGGACGTGGATGAATCCAGAGGACAGCACACGAAATCAAATTGATTACATCCTGACAAATACGATGTCTAAAAACTGGCTACTGATAGCAAAAACATTGTAAGGCGCAGACTGGAACAGTGACCACAATCATGTAATGGGGAGATTTTTAGGTTGAAACTAAAGAGAAGAAAACAAATCAAAAATAACATCAAACTAAATCTTGGACTCTTAAATACAGACGAATCAATTCGTACAAAACTTAGCGAATACGTATAAAACAAATTCAGCGCTCTGGAGGATGTTGGTGACAGTGAGGAACAATCGACAAATTTGAAAAAAATCGATAAATGAACTTGTGAAGAAATCCCTAGAGTTGAAAGAAAAGCAAAGAAGAACTGGATGACAAAAGAAAATTTAGGCTTGAAGGAAGGTAAAGAGAAAAGAGAAAGAATACAAAAAAGACAGATAAGGAACTCAGGAATAAGTGCACGAAGCTGATGAAGCTTGGCTCAAACATGGACAGACAGAACAAACAGAAGACCGACACAAAACAGACCACAAGTTTATGTACAGAAATATTGAAGAAACTGCCCACAAGAAAAACACATACAGATCAACTGGTTGCCTAAAATAAAAATAAAAATGATACGATTATTGTGGAAAAAGGCAAAATATCTAGTAGACGGGAAAAGTACATTTCTTTGTTATGCAGATGATACCGCTCTAACTGCAGAAAATGAAAGAGACCGACACAATGTTATGAATATAAGAGAAATAGAAATAAAGGCCTAGAGCTAAACAGCAAGAAGACTGAATCATGTTAATCATTAAAGAACAAGAAATCCCCTCATGTAAAATAACACCAAAATGGCTCAATACTGAGACAAGCTGGTAAGTTTAAATATTTGGGAAGAGTCATCTCATCAGACGGTAGATGCATATTAGAAATACCCAGCAAAAATGAGTAATGGCCAAGCTAAAACAGCATTCAAAAAATGAAAAGCGTTCTTACCAACAAATGTGTATCAATTAACGTGAGGAAGAAAGTTCTTCAGTGTTACATAGAACCAATGCAGAGCATGGACAATCGACAAATAAAGTCAGAACAAGATTGAGGCAGCTGAAATGTGATTTCAAGAAGAATGTTAAGACAGCACACAAAACAAACAAGACAGTCTTGAAAGAGGCAAACGCAAAAAGAACATTACTGAAGATCAAGAAAAGACAAGCAACATTTACAATACAGAACATTTTATGAGGCAAAAAATTGAGAACCTAGTCACAACAGGAAAGCTAGATGGAAAAAGAGCACCAGGTACACCCAGGGAGAAAATATTATTTTTTGCAGAGTGGATGAAGACAAAACGGGTAGGAGATGTACTTGCAGCGGACAAGAGATAGATTCGTTTGGAGGGCCATGATCGCCAACGTCATGCGGCAGTGGCACATGATGATGATGATGAGTTCTGCAGACAGTGTGTATAGTTCCCAAGACGAAGAAATAACGTAAATAGTCCTTGAGACATCGTTATTATATACAAACAACTGGAGATGCCTCTGGGCCCAGAACTGACATACATCAGGACGCAAGAAACTGATAGAAAAAAGAAGACGACCCAGTCAGAACCATCTCTCCTCATCCCTACTTCCTCCCTCCCCCCCCCCCCAGCCTACCGTTTCACTCCACCCCCACCACCCCACCCCACCACCCCCCAGACACATAGAACAAAAATGAAGACGAAGCACGTTTAGGGAACTGAGAGCTGGCCTGGTAAGAACGAAAGAAAGAAAGAAAGACTCTCCGCTATCGATCGGAACCTGAAAATGTACGGCTGGAATTTCCCGGCCAAGGTCAGTTCTGCCATAGAAAACGATTCCTGCAAACTGGGTGCCCGTCAGTCTGCCAAAGCGTTGTGTTGTTGTTTCTGCTTTTTGAGGGTGGTGAAAGAAAAAAAATATAACAAAAATGAAATAAAACACAATGCACTGAGAGAACTCCTGTCTTTCTCTGTCTGAGCAAGGGAGACGTAAAATCATGGACGCTGTAAATCTTGGGGGGGGGGGGGGGGGGGGGGGGTGATGATAGTGATGAGATATTTATAACGAAGATGAGAAGGAGGAGGAGGAAGAGGAGGAGCAAGACAAGAAGGAAGAGGAAAAGGACGACGGTAACAATGGTGAGGATAAAGGCGATGATAATGGCGGCGATAATAACAGCGAAAAATAACGATAATAAATCAACAAATGATATCGACGACTACGACAGCCAGATGATGATAATGATGATGATGATGGAGGTGGTGGTGGTGGCAGTGGTGATGATGGTGACGGTGGTGGTGATGATGATTATGACCACTATGATGATGACTACGACAGTGACTATAAAGATATTGGTGGTGATGATAATGTCGACTACGACAACTAGATGATGATGATGATGATAATGACGACGACGACGACGGTGATGATAATGATGCTGACGACGACGACGACGACAGCGACGATACAGACGCTGATGACGACGACAACAATGATGACGACGCCAACAACAATGACGACCGAAACATTCCATACCGACTTCCGGCGCTATGCCCAAAAACATTCGCCCGTGTCGACTCAGGAAAAATATAGCCTTCAACTGATTATTCTAAAAATCCATGATGCTCAGTTCAAGTGCTTCATCTAAATAAGACAACTTGCAACTGTCAGTTGCAGTCTACGTCTATGGTTTCCATGACTACCTGCATTTTTGGAAAACTGAAAGATTCTCAAACAGTTATACATTTCTATTCTTGCTGCTACTGCTGATTAAGATGATGATGAGAGTAAGTGTATGCATAAATGCGTGTAGCTTGGGTGTGAGATCAGACGGGGATCAAGATGATTGTGTTCTGGTTGGAAAATGTGATAGGCTTCATATTTTTTTGTGATGTAAGTTATCAAAAAACTTGTGTTGGTCATTGTACAGTTTGATACTGCTGAGGGTGATCAGGGAAAATGTTTGTGGTACGATTGTCTCTATTTGTATGCAACATACTTGTTATGCTTGTCTTCGTGGATTGAAGTAATGGAGGTTGTTGCGTTTGTATGTCAATAGTTTGTACATAATATACATATGTATAAAATGAATAACAAAAAATTTGTTTTTAAAAAGATGATGATGGTGATGATGACGACGACGATGATGACGACGACGATGATGATGGTGATGATGATGATGATGACGATGATGATAACGTGACATGTGACATCAGTAACTGCTGAAAACATTAACTGTCATGTTAACTCTTTACATGCAATCGGCCTTTCATACCGCTGTTTTGGGTTCTTATGGCAAATGAATGTATTCTGAGTTCTGAGTTTCAAGCAGCGTGTCACGCCTCTCTCCCTCTCCCTCCCTCCCCCTCTATCTATCTGTCTGTTTGTCTATATGTCTGTCTGTCTGTCTCTGTTCCTCTCTCGCTCTCTCTTCCCTCTCTCTCTCTTCTCTCTCTCTCTCTCTCTCTCTTGTCTCTGTCTCTGTCTGTCGTCTGTCTGTCTCTTTGTTTTCTCTTTCGTGTTTTGTTTTGTTGTGTTTGGTTGTCTATCTCTATCTGTCTCTTTCTCTGTCTCTGTCTCTATCTCTGTCTGTCTGTCCCTCTTTCTCTCTCTTTCTGTCTGTCTGTCTGTCTCTTTCTCTCTCTCTTTCTCTCTCTCTCCGTCTCTATTTCTGTCTGTCTCTGTCTGTCTGTCTGTCTGTCTGTCTCTCTCTCTGTCCCTCTCCCCCTCTCCCCCTCCCCCCCCCTTCAAAACAGGCGGGAAGGGACTAGTCCAGTCTGAGCCACTTCCAGGCACAAACAGGACAATAACACACTCTATGAAAACATCCACAACCTAAATCTGATCCCTGACTCTCTGTTTTTGATGGCTTCATACGCTATCGTCTTCTACAGTCAATCCGCCAGCATCAAGTATCGGCCAATCAATTTTCATCACTATGGCGAGCTTTTGCTGTCAAAAGTGAAAAAAATCGGATGTCTAAAAAATGGTTTCCTCATTCTTTTTGCTTGGCTTATAAGACCAAACACACTGACTAACCAACGAAAACAAGCCAAAGAACGAACACAATGAATGCAGACTGCTTGCAGATTTGTTGGTTAATTCATTATTATGATGATTCCCGCCCCCCCCCCCCCACCCTGTTTTTGATCGCAGGCAGATTTTTTTTAAGTTAATTCAATATATAATGATTTCCCCCCCCACCCCCACCCAACTCTGGTTTAGATTGCTGGCAATTTTTATGTAAACTCAATATCATGATGATTCCCCCTCCCCCTATCCAACCCTGTTTTTTGATAACTGGCAGATTTTAAGTTAATTCAAAATTATAATGATTTCCCCACACGAACCATCACATCCTGTTTTCGAGTCAAATATATCAGGGAACGGATTTAAGACAGTCGCAGCATCACTAAAATTATCATTCTTTCACACAGCACGTCATAATAACGATCTATTATTGTCACAGATAATCTAAATAGTTATCCATGTGCATTCCACTCACACGCAGCGTTGATTATTCCAGTTATCCCCCAAATGCACAAAAGAGTTAGAAAATATAATCTTAATTCTTCAAGAATTTAAAGTACATATCGTATCATGCAAATGAATACATATGTTTGAATCAAACAACACATCCACTCACGCACACACCACACACAACACAACACAACGCAACGCAACACAACATAACACAGCACAACACAACACAACGCAACGGAACGCAACACAACACAACACAGCACAGCACAGCACAGCACAGCACAATACAACACAACACACACACACTCACACACACATACTCTCTCTCTCTGTCTGTCTGTCTATCTGTCTATCTGTCTGTCTCTTTCATTCCACCATCTATCACCCAAAACCACGAAATTTCCTGCTATTTCCACTTGAAGAATCTATCATGTCACCATAGTTCCCGTCTCCTCCCGTCTCTTCAGTCCATGTTATGAATACAAACATGACGAAGCTAGAGGCGCGTTGTTTCACAAAATAGGTCTATAGAGCTATGATCGACTCCAGGGTCCTAGTTGATTGGAATCGATTTTTTTGCTGGAAGTTTTACTTTTGTTGTCAGGGCTTGTGTCAGTTTTACTTTCAGTTTCAGTTTCACACGTCTCCAGATCGCGTTCCTGCACTCAGAATAAATTCCATGTACACCAACGCCACAAATGCAATGTGATGAAAAAAGATTCAAAGTAATCATGGCATAATCAATAAGCCGTCTAATCCATACAAAATATTAAGGTCTTGAAGTTCTAGGTTCTGCAGGAACCAGAAAAGAAAAAAAAAAACACGAAAAAAGAATAAGAAAGCGTATTCAATACAGTAAGACAAGACAGGCGCAAATTTTCGGCCAACTGGCCTTCGTCAAGCGTAAGATCACAAACAAAGAAACACCAGATACAAAAATTAGGAGAAAAAGACTGAAACTTTCCCTGCTGCTCTGTCCTGTGTAAGAACAGGAAGTGTGACAAAGCCCAGTTGTCTTGTTGTATAAATACGCGTTCTTCTTCTTCTTCTTTTTTTTATATATATATATATTTTTTTTTTTTTTTTTTTTTTTTTTTTTTACTGGTTCCTGTTTGCTTGAACGCGGGCAGTCACACTTGTTTTGGATCTAGGTTCTACGTAAAGATCTTGTAGTTCTAGGTTCTACTTAAAGGTCTCGTAGTTCTAGGTCATACGTAACATGGATTTCATCGACTATTGTCTCTGCTAAGTGTTAGTAAAATTTTGACGTTCTACGTAATTTATGGCTTCCATTTATAACTGATCATGTAACGCGTTTTCGGTTTATCGCCATCACGTGACACCTGTATAGCTAGTGCATACACAATTCATTTCGAGCGCGGATACGTCATCTTGAGTAATTGAAACTCAAACGTGTTAGTAATATTTTGAGATTCTCTGAACTTATGGGTTACATCTACTGCTGTCTATGCTATACGTTACAAACGTTTTGAGGATCTGCTTAACTTATGGGTTCCATCTACTACTGTCTATGCTATACGTTACAAACGTTTTGAGGTTCTGCTTAACTTATGGGTTCCATCTACTACTGTTTATGCTATACATTACTAACGTTTTGAGGTTCTCCTTAACTTATGGGTTCCATCTACTACTGTTTATGCTATACATTACTAACGTTTTGAGGTTCTCCTTAACTTATGGGTTCCATCTACTATTGTCTATGCTATACGTTACAAACGTTTTGAGGTTCTCCTTAACTTATGGATTCCATCTACTATTGTCTATGCTATACGTTACTAATGTTTTGAGGTTCTGCCTAACTTATGGGTTCCATCTACTATTGTCTATGCTATACGTTACTAATGTTTTGAGGTTCTGCCTAACTTATGGGTTCCATCTACTACAGTACATGCTACGTGTTGACAAGATCTAGAGGTTTCATCTAACTTATGGGTTCCATCTACTATTGTCAATGCTACTTGCTAGTACAATTGTGAGGTTCTACTTGACTTGTGCTATTGTGTATGCTACGCATTGATTAAGGCTTAAAGGTTCTGTTTAACTTACGGGTTCTGTCTATTGTTATCAATGTTTGAATCAGTCTTCTATTGAAACAAACTTAGGTTATCTGTGAGGCGCCATGAAGTACCCAAAAACCAAGATGACAGCTCCCATTTATCCCAGACATTTCAGTTTGCTAAACAAAACAAAACAAAACAAACAAAACAAAACAAACAGAACAAAACAAACATGATAAAAAAGACAAACAAAAACAAACAAAACAAACATGATAAAAAGACAAACAAAACAAACAAAACAAAACAAACATAATACAAGATGACAAACAAAACAAACAAACAAAACAAAACAAAACAAACAAAACAAACATAATACAAGATGACAAACAAAACAAACAAACAAAACAAAACAAAACAAACAAAACAAACATAATACAAGATGACAAACAAAACAAACAAACAAAACAAAACAAAACAAACAAAACAAACATATTACAAGAAGACAAACAAAACAAACAAAACAAAACAAACATATTACAAGAAGACAAACAAAACAAACAAACAAAACAAAACAAAACAAACAAAACAAACATAATACAAGATGACAAACAAAACAAAACAAACATAATACAAGAAGACAAACAAAACAAACATAATACAAGATGACAAACAAAACAAACAAAACAAAACAAACATAATACAAGAAGACAAACAAAACAAACAAAACAAAACAAACATAATACAAGATGACAAACAAAACAAACAAACAAAACAAAACAAAACAAACAAACATATTACAAGATGACAAACAAAACAAAACAAACATATTACAAGAAGACAAACATAATACAAGATGACAAACAAAACAAAACAAACATAATACAAGAAGACAAACAAAACAAACAAAACAAAACAAACATAATACAAGAAGACAAACAAAACAAACAAACAAAACAAAACAAACATAATACAAGAAGACAAACAAAACAAACATAATACAAGAAGACAAACAAAACAAACATAATACAAGAAGACAAACAAAACAAACATAATACAAGAAGACAAACAAAACAAACATAATACAAGAAGACAAACAAAACAAACATAATACAAGATGACAAACAAAACAAAACAAACATAATACAAGAAGACAAACAAAACAAACATAATACAAGAAGACAAACAAAACAAACATAATACAAGAAGACAAACAAAACAAACATAATACAAGAAGACAAACAAAACAAACATAATACAAGAAGACAAACAAAACAAACATAATACAAGAAGACAAACAAAACAAACATAATACAAGAAGACAAACAAAACAAACATAATAAAGAAGACAAACAAAACAAAACAAACATAATACAAGAAGACAAACAAAACAAACAAACAAAACAAAACAAACATAATACAAGAAGACAAACAAAACAAACAAACAAAACAAAAAACCCCAAAACAAACATAATACAAGATGACAAACAAAACAAAACAAACAAAACAAACAAACAAACAAAACAAACAAACAAACAAAACAAAACAAACATAATACAAGATGACAAACAAAACAAACATAATACAAGATGACAAACAAACAAACATAATACAAGATGACAAACAAAAAACACAAAACAAACATAATACAAGAAGACAAACAAAACAAACATAATACAAGAAGACAAACAAAACAAACATAATACAAGATGACAAACAAAACAAAACAAAACAAACATAATACAAGATGACAAACAAAACAAAACAAACAAAACAAAACAAACATAATACAAGATGACAAACAAAACAAACAAAACAAACATAATACAAGAAGACAAACAAAACAAACATAATACAAGAAGACAAAACAAAACAAAACAAACATAATACAAGAAGACAAACAAACAAAACAAAACAAAACAAAACAAACATAATACAAGAAGACAAACAAAACAAAACAAACATAATACAAGAAGACAAACAAAACAAAACAAACATAATACAAGATGACAAACAAACAAAACAAAACAAAACAAAACAAACATAATACAAGAAGACAAACAAAACAAACATAATACAAGAAGACAAAACAAAACAAAACAAACAAAACAAAACAAACATAATACAAGAAGACAAACAAAACAAAACAAACAAAACAAAACAAACATAATACAAGATGACAAACAAACAAAACAAAACAAAACAAACATAATACAAGAAGACAAACAAAACAAACATAATACAAGAAGACAAACAAAACAAACATAATACAAGAAGACAAAACAAAACAAAACAAAACAAACATAATACAAGAAGACAAACAAAACAAACATAATACAAGAAGACAAAACAAAACAAAACAAACAAAACAAAACAAACATAATACAAGAAGACAAACAAAACAAAACAAACAAAACAAAACAAACATATACAAGATGACAAACAAAACAAACATAATACAAGATGACAAACAAAACAAACATAATACAAGATGACAAACAAAACAAACATAATACAAGATGACAAACAAAACAAACATAATACAAGAAGACAAACAAAACAAACATAATACAAGAAGACAAACAAAACAAACATAATACAAGATGACAAACAAACAAAACAAACAAAACAAAACAAACATAATACAAGATGACAAACAAAACAAACAAAACAAACATAATACAAGAAGACAAACAAAACAAACATAATACAAGAAGACAAACAAAACAAAACAAACATAATACAAGAAGACAAACAAAACAAAACAAACATAATACAAGATGACAAACAAACAAAACAAAACAAAACAAAACAAACATAATACAAGAAGACAAACAAAACAAACATAATACAAGAAGACAAAACAAAACAAAACAAACAAAACAAAACAAACATAATACAAGAAGACAAACAAAACAAAACAAACAAAACAAACATAATACAAGATGACAAACAAAACAAAACAAAACAAAACAAACATAATACAAGAAGACAAACAAAACAAACATAATACAAGAAGACAAACAAAACAAACATAATACAAGAAGACAAAACAAAACAAAACAAACAAAACAAAACAAACATAATACAAGAAGACAAACAAAACAAACAAAACAAAACAAACATAATACAAGATGACAAACAAAACAAACAAAACAAACATAATACAAGAAGACAAACAAAACAAACATAATAAAAGAAGACAAACAAAACAAAACAAACATAAACAAGAAGACAAACAAAACAAACAAACAAAACAAAACAAACATAATACAAGAAGACAAACAAAACAAACAAACAAACAAAAAACCCCAAAACAAACATAATACAAGATGACAAACAAAACAAAACAAACAAACAAAACAAACAAACAAAACAAACAAACAAAACAAAACAAAACAAACATAATACAAGAAGACAAACAAAACAAAACAAACAAAACAAAACAAACATAATACAAGATGACAAACAAAACAAACATAATACAAGAAGACAAACAAAACAAACATAATACAAGAAGACAAAACAAAACAAAACAAACAAAACAAAAGAAACATAATACAAGAAGACAAACAAAACAAAACAAACAAAACAAAACAAACATAATACAAGAAGACAAACAAAACAAAACAAACATAATACAAGATGACAAACAAAACAAAACAAACATAATACAAGATGACAAACAAAACAAAACAAACATAATACAAGATGACAAACAAAACAAAACAAACAATAATACAAGAAGACAAACAAAACAAAACAAACATAATACAAGATGACAAACAAACAAAAACAAACATAATACAAGAAGACAAACAAAACAAAACAAACATAATACAAGATGACAAACAAAACAAAACAAACATAATACAAGATGACAAACAAAACAAAACAAACATAATACAAGATGACAAACAAAACAAAACAAACATAATACAAGAAGACAAACAAAACAAAACAAACAAAACAAAACAAACATAATACAAGAAGACAAACAAAACAAAACAAAACAAAACAAACATAATACAAGAAGACAAACAAAACAAAACAAACAAAACAAACATAATACAAGAAGACAAACAAAAACACAAACAAACAAAACAAAACAAACATAATACAAGAAGACAAAACAAAACAAAACAAACAAAACAAAACAAACATAATACAAGAAGACAAACAAAACAAAACAAACAAAACAAAACAAACATAATACAAGAAGACAAACAAAACAAAACAAACAAAACAAAACAAACATAATACAAGAAGACAAACAAAACAAAACAAACAAAACAAAAACAAACATAATACAAGAAGACAAACAAAACAAAACAAACAAAACAAAACAAACATAATACAAGAAGACAAACAAAACAAAACAAACAAAACAAAACAAACATAATACAAGAAGACAAACAAAACAAAAACAAACAAAACAAAACAAACATAATACAAGAAGACAAACAAAACAAAACAAAACAACAAAACAAAACAAACATAATACAAGAAGACAAACAAAACAAAACAAACATAACATAACATAACATGCCTTTGTTCATGAGCCTGTGAAACTGGAAACAGTTCAGTTCATGTCAGTATAACTAAAGAAAGAAACAAACAAACAACAGACAATTCCAAACAAACAAACATACAAAGAAAGATAGATAAAAAGAAAGAAAGAAAGAAAAAAAAAAGAAAGAGAGAAAGAATTCTAAACAAACAAACAAATAAACAATCCAAAACATCCAAAACCTGGGAAAAAAAACATTTGTTATTTACACGTCAGAAACAAGCGGCACAGAAGCAGAAAGGTCAATTTCTGTTATTGTGTACAGTCTTCGATTTGCACCGTGAAGAGTTTCTGAGTCTGAACACAGACACACAGAAGTCTATTTCTGGGCTAGCTAAGCCAATTCACCGAAAGTTAACTGCCTAAAAAGGTATGTTTGTCTCTCTGTTTGCTGAATTATTTCATTGCCATCCGACCTGGCCTGGGAAAGTTCAGTGTCAATCGACAGCCATCCATCTGGGGGAAACCAATCCGATGATGAAATAAACGCCTGGGCCAAAAAGGTTAACCCCTTGACTCCCGCAGCCCGCCCACCAGCATCCTTCACTGTCAACAATGCTAGCAAAGCCAACGCAAAAACTTAACCCTTTGACAACCTCATCCTATCCAGCAGGAAGCTGGTGGATAGGGTGAGGAAGTCATAGGGTTAATTTTTTTTGCAGTTGGTGGATAGGGTGCAGGGAGTCAAAGGGTTAACAACACGACGTCACCTGATGAGTGGATAGTGTAACGGGAATAATAGCTGGAAGGCCGTAGGTTCGAACCGCTTTATCAGTCCATATATTATTACGGGATACTTTTGGCCCTAACTGGCTCCCACCTAGACTTTGAGCATGCTATGGACGTGTTTCGGACCACACAGTCACTCGACTCTCATCCACTTCACGGACGTATCATTGAGGGTGTTGTTGTGTCAAATTTCCCCCAACACCGCAGGTGTCTGATTCTCTCAGGCCTGGTTGACGCCAGGATATAATTATAAAAAGAAAGCGAAGAGTGTGCACAGTTCTATCAAGCAGTCTTAATCCAAAAAGGCTAGGTAGGGACTCAGGACCTGACCAGCTCAGGGATTTATGTGCAGGCTTTAAGGCTTGTGCCATGATCAGTCACCATACACATGGCACCTGTGACGTTAGTGTATATGGAATTCGATCCGAGCGCGGAGATGTCGTCTTGAGAA
>CM060311.1:19165898-19183398 GCA_030674185.1 Monoplex corrugatus
AACCAACCACCAACACAACCAACACCCAACCACACCCAACCCACCCAAACTAACCAACCAACCCAACCACAACCAACCCAACATAACCAACCACCCACCACCAACACCAACCACACCAACAACAAAACAACTTATATCCTTTAAGAAAACCATAACAGATAATTGATATGGCGCATGTACATGATTTTTGCTCAATCCATTGTATAACATCATTGTTCTTTTTTTTAGATATTGTAATAATGTTCAGCAAACATTGTATTTATTTGTGTTTTGTCAAAAAAGAATAAAGAAAAAGTTTGAGAAAAAAAAAACCACAACAAACAAACAAAAACCAACTTGCCCGTATGGGTAGGGCACAGAACACAGCGATCGTTTCAGCTTCAGTTTTACTTTCAGTTTCAGTCTCACAAGATGACATCTCCGCGTTCGGAAATCAACTCCATATGCTCTGACGCCACTGATGCCATGTGATGGAGAAGATCCAAACAAGCGATAATGGCATAAGCTTTATTAAGCCTGTACATAAGCCATGTGCGCTGGCAGGGGCCAATAGCGACAGCGAGTCGGAAAAACAGTCTTTACTCCAACTACATCCTTACCTTGTCTTCACACAGACTTATATAACAAAACGATTATTGAAATGTGTGGTGTAGTGGTTAACGCAACGGACTACCGATTGGAAGGTTGTAGGTTCGAATCCCCATCAGTCCCTCTAAAAAATCATTGTGGGATATTTCGCTTCTAACCGGGTCCTACCCAGAGTTGGGCGTGCTTTGGGCTCGTTGGGAAGACTGGTACCACACAGTCGAGTCTCAACCACTTCACAAATGCGTCACTGAAGGTGTTGCTCAAATCTTCTGCAAGTGTCTGTATCTCTCGGGCCTGGTTGACGCTAGGATATTTTATGATAGTAACGTAGAGCACAGCCCTGTCATGCAGCCTCAGTCCTAGTCGGAACTCCATAGCATCATGGTTATCATCATCATGGACATCATCATCATTGCGCTGTAAAAAAAAAAAAAAATGTGCCAGCTTCTGCGGCCATTAGGGTGGTGTAGAAAATGGGACGAAAAAAAAAAAGGTGAGCACAAAGGTAACCTCCCTGTGTACGATGATCGTTGCAAAAAAAAAAAAAAAAAAAAAAAAAAAAAGGGGGGGGGGGGGGTAAATGCAGGTGCTGAGAGAACCGCGTTACCGGCATGCGGTCTGGTTGGTTCTTTTGATACAGCCGTTGACTCAGGATCTGATATCTCGGATTCAATCCCAGCCCACAACACTACAAACTGCCCATCTTCATGTTTCCATCATTGTGGTGGTGTCAGCTTAGCGTTTCATACGCCCTTAGCTTCTCCCTGCTTTTTCCCCGTTTCAAAACCTCGAAGTGCATAGAGGTTTGCGCAGGCTTCAGGGAGTCTGCCAGATAATTGCTGGCAGATTTGGACAGAGCGCATATGGAATGTCCGAATGCCATGATTCCATCTTGAACAAGTCTAAAGTCTAGGCTCTGTCAAACTACTGGTTCTTGACAAAGAAGGTTCTGTCTGCTCACAAAGCAAGTGACCATCGTTTCCTTCTGTGTAAAACTCGTCAGAAGTTCTGCCTAATAGTAAATCAGAGAAGCGCTTAGTTGGTGGCCAAAAGAAACGCCTTAAAGATGGCCTCAAAAGTATCCATCAACGACCTGGGCATCGACCCCCAATACCTGAGAGACGCTTGCACCAGATGGATTGAACTGCCGCGGCGAAGCAAGCTGACCATCGGAGGAGCAAGAGCAGCAGAAGGTTAAAACAAACAAACAAACAAACAAACAAACAAACAAACAAGCTTTGCAAACAATAGAGATGCAAACATCCGAAAAAAAATTAGAGCATAAAACACGCACACACACAACACCACACCCCCACACAACACACACACACACACACACACACACACACACACACACACACACACACACACACACACACACACACACTACAAAACACGACACACACACACACACACCACACATACAACAAACACACACACAACATACACCACACACACTCAACACACACACACACACATACACACACACACACTCACACACACACACACACACACACACACACACACACACATACACAACACACACACACATGACAACACAACACACACACACACACACACACACAACACACAACACACACACACCATACACACACACACACAACAACACACACATCACACCATACACAAACATAACACACACACACACACACACACACACACACACACACACACACACACACTACACAAACAACACACACACATACACACACACCACACACACAACACAACACACACACAACATACAACACACACACACAACAACACACACACACAACACACACAACACAACACAACACAACACAACACACACACAAACACACACACACACACATCACACAAACACACACACACACACACCAACACCACACACACACACACACAACACACACACATACACACACACACACACACACACACACAACACATACACACACCACACACACACACACACACACTACACACACACACACACAACACACACACAACACATACACACACACACACACATACACACACACACACACACACACACACACACACACACACATACACACACACAACAACACACACACACACACACACACACACACACACCACAACACACAACAACACACAACACACATCACACACGCACAACCCCAAACACACAAACAAACAACACAGACAAGTTTGGCAAACAATATATGTAAACATCAAGAAAAATCAAGCATAAAAAAACACACACACACACACACACACACACACACACACACAACACAACATACAACACATCAAACACAACACACACACACACACACACAACACACACACACACACACACACACACAACACACACACACACACACACACACACACACACACACACACACACAACACACACACACACACACACACACACACACACACACAACACAACACACACACACACACACAACACACACACACACACACACACACACACACACACACACACCAAACACAACAAACAAACAAACAAACTGACACGTTTGGCAAACAATAGGCATGTACACATCGGAGAAAAATCAGAACACAAAACACAAACAAAAGAAATCTGGGCAAAAACAACGTACATTCACGCATCCGCAAAAAAAAAAAAAAAAAAAAAAAAAAAAAAAATCGGACCGCCAAAAGAAAGAAAGAAAGAAACAAACAAACAATCAAACAGCCAAGCAAACAAACAAAAACATAACGAAATTCCTCATTCACAACAACTAACAACGATGAAATCAAACAAAACTCTTACCAAAGATTTCCGAACAATTTCATCCATCATGGTTCCAATGTCTGGCACAGACAGGAATCAGAGACAACGATGTTCAAGTATCACACACATACACAAACACACACACAAAATGACCAGCCAAGGTCATAGGAACAGAAATCCCATCGCCACAGTACGAGTCTTCACAGCTGTGCCAATAGAATGACGAAATGTTTTCACACAGATCACAGCACTGCAGATTCGTTTGTGTGTAATATTAACCCTTCGACTCCCTCAGCTTATCCACCAGCTTCTTACAGGAAGGAAGCACAGGGTTAAACGGGGTAAAGACAGGGTCTGTTGTTCTATCAGTGACGTTTTTCTTCAGACTTATTAAAGGTAGGGAGGTAGGTAGATAGGTAGGTAGGTGGTAGGTAGATAGGTAGGTAGGTAGATAGATAGGTAGATAGATAGATAGATAGATAAATACATAGATAGATAGAACAGACGATAGATAGACAGATAGATAGATAGATAGATAGACAGATATACAGATAGATAGAGTAAGGTAGGTAGGTAAGTAGGTAGGTGGGTAGGTAGGTGGGTAGGTAGGTAGTAGGTAGGTAGGTAGATAGGTAGCTAGATAGATAAAATACATAGATAGATAGATAGATAGATAGATAGATAGACAGACAGACATACAGACAGATAGATAAATAGATAGATAGACAGATAGATAGACAGATAGATAGATAGATAGATAGATAGATACAGGGAGATAGACAATGGATAGATAGATGATAGATAGATATAGATAGATAGATAGAAGATAGATAGATAACAGAAAAATTTTATTTGAATTTTGGTGTAGATATCATATTGTGTCCCTTTCTTTGGTCCTACGGATAGATAAACAAAAATAATGAAACAATAAATATGAACAAATTTTGAATTAATGACAAATAAAGAAGCACATAAATCACAGATCACTGAGGTTTTGGTGTATACAACAAAACATGGTTTCTTTGTAACAAATATAACAAATAAACAAATAAATACATAAACCAAACGGTGCACACCAGGAAGATGGAAGATGCCGGTTGTCTGTTGAACTGTATACTTGTTTACGAACGATGTCAAAATATGGATTCAGGTCTGAAAGGGGGAAAAAATCCTCCAAGTATATAAGTTTGGAACGCGCCCGAGGACAAAATGTCCATTAATCACGCATCATACACAGGATGACAGCTCATATGTTTAAATGTGGGGTTTTTCGAGTGCAAGATGAGATCGATAATATCAAACATCGTCATACAGACATACGTTTGATTTGTGTCTGCCCTTTTGGTGGTGGTTGGTGGTGGGGGATGATGAATCAAGCATTTTTGATTGAAATTTGAAATAAACTGCAAAACGGTGCAGACGTAACTGACGTTACAGATTGTAGGGTTTACTGGCTGAGGGAATAAAGGGTCTTCCTAATCAATGGCTGATCGTAAATTGAGTAAATATTTCTACTGAGTAGTTTATATTTTATGTGTCCCTACTCACTCCACGATTTGCAGTCTTCCTAATCAATGGCTTATCGTAAATTGAGTAAATATTTCCATTCAGTAGTTTATACTATGTGTCCCTACTCACTGGACGAATTACAGTCTTCTTAATGGCTGGGCGACCTTAAGGCTTCTTAGTCACTGGATGATTTCAAATCTTCCTTCTTACAAACAGAAAGTCATTTCCTACTCACTGGCTGGTTTTCTGTCTTAAAATCTTCCTTCTGAACAAGTAAAAATCACTTCCTACTCACTGACTGATTTTCTATCTTAATATCTTCCTTTTCAACAACTAAAAATCACTCCCTACTCACTGATTGATTTTCTATCTTAACCTCTTCCTTTTCAACAACTAAAAATCAATTCCTACTCACTGATTGATTTTCTATCTTAACCTCTTCCTTTTCAACAACTAAAAATCACTCCCTACTCACTGGTTGATTTTCTATCTTAACCTCTTCCTTTTCAACAACTAAAAATCACTCCCTACTCACTGGTTGATTTTCTATCTTAACCTCTTCCTTTTCAACAACTAAAAATCACTCCCTACTCACTGGTTGATTTTCTATCTTAACCTCTTCCTTTTCAACAACTAAAAATCACTCCCTACTCACTGGTTGATTTTCTATCTTAACCTCTTCCTTTTCACCAACTAAAAATCACTCCCTACTCACTGGTTGATTTTCTATCTTAACCTCTTCCTTTTCAACAACTAAAAATCACTCCCTACTCACTGGTTGATTTTCTATCTTAACCTCTTCCTTTTCACCAACTAAAAATCACTCCCTACTCACTGGTTGATTTTCTATCTTAATATCTTCCTTCTCATCAACTGAAAGTCACTTCCTACTCACTGGTTGATTTTCTATTTTTCTACTTGCTGTTTACGCTGAAACGATGACATTTCATTGTACAACGGTTCATGTATACGACAAACCCATTGCCTCATTGATCAGATCTCAAACAACATACTATTATGTTCTTATATTCGACAAGATGGACATTTCAGTTGCATCGAAAAAAATGAAAAGCCAAAGTAAGGAATGGGGTTAAAGAAACTCAACCCAACTAAATCAAACCAAACCAAACCCAAATCAAACAAAAGCAAACTGAATGAAAAAATAAATTAAAAAAGGAGAAGAAAAAAAAGATAGAAAGCACGAGTAGAGAACACCACTAACCCCAATCGTGTTATCCAATACATTAATGAAAATTTAGCTTGTCTTTAAAATAAAGGACAAACGTTATAAGATTTTTTATAGTTTTTAATCCACATCTGTTGACAAAGAATGACAAATGATCACAATCCAGCCAACTGTCAAGAGGTTAACGCAGATGTATTACGCAGACTGTGATTCGTACACACTGGTAAAACGTGATGACTCGAAAAGGGCTTGGACACAGATACAATCTGTAAACTATCCACAAGACATGGACCCTCATAGCAGATCTGGAAAGACGAATCCAAGCTATGGAAATGAAATGTTATCGTGAGATGTGGTTTCTAAGAAGAATGTTGAGAGTTCCATGGACAGCAAAGAAAACAAACGAGACAGTCGTAATAGAGGCAGACACAAGTAGATAAAGGAAGATTAGGAAAAGACAAGCAACATTTATAGGCCATTTTATGAGGAAAGGGGAATTGGAACACCTGGTCACAACGGGAAAGCTGGAGGGAAAGAGAGCACCGGGTAGACCCAGGGAGAAAATACTAGACGGACTTGAGGAGTGGCTGAAGACAAAGAGGGTGGAGGCAACAAGAGATAGAGACAGATGGAAGTCCATAATCGCCAACGCCATGCGGCAAGGCACCTGATGATGATGATAATGATGATGATGATGATGATGATGATGATGATGATGATGATGACTAAACATCAGATACACTGATCAATGAACATATCACCGATGAACAAATGCGGGAAACTGTCAAGCAGCATACTGGACCATATGAAGATCTGTTGATATCAGTTACGAAAAGAAAACTACGTTGATAAGTGATGAGAGGAGTGTTCTGAGCTTACGGTTTTTTGTGCTTTGTATCTGCTTCTATGCTAGCTGAATGGGTTGCGCAAACTGTGTTAGATTTGAAAAGCTTTACAACATGGGAGATAATTCCTACGTGACTCTCAAGAGTTATGTCCTTTGATTAATTTTTTTTTTTAAATTCTCCCAGCTTCCCTCTTATTTTTTTTGGTATTACGTTGATAAGGTCATGTCAGAAGATCCAGTGGCCTTTGTAAATCATTCCCTAAGGGAACTTTTGAGAGAAGAGACGATGGGGAAGAAAATAAAACTAAACAAACAAACAAACAAACAAGCAAAAAAACTTTTAGAGAGACCCAAGCTTTGGCACGCAATGGTCACAGCAGGAGGAATCTGGTGAATTATTCTGTAGTGCTATGTCCCAGTGACTCTTCACGGAGGTAAGAGAGAAGAAGAAGAAGAGAAAGAAGAAGAAGAGAAAGAAGAAGAAGGAGGAGGAGGAGGAGGGGGAGGACGAGGAGGAGGAGAAGAAGAAGAAGAAGGAAGAAGAGGAGGAGGAGAAAGAGGAGGGGAAGAGGAGAAGAAGAAGAAGGAGGAGGAGAAGAAGAAGGAGGAGGAGGAGAAGAAGAAGAAGGAGGAGGAGGAGAAAGAGGAGGGGAAGAGGAGGAGAAGAAGAAGAAGGAGGAGGAGAAGAAGAAGGAGGAGGAGAAGAAGAAGAAGGAGGAGGAGAAAGAGGAGGGGAAGAGGAGGAGAAGAAGAAGAAGGAGGAGGAGAAGAAGAAGGAGGAGGAGAAGAAGAAGGAGGAGGAGGAGGAGGAGAAGAAGAAGAAGGAGGAGGAGAACAAGGAGGAGGGGAGGAGGACGAAGAGGAGAAGAAGAAGAAGAAGAACAAGAACAAGAAGAACAAGAACAAGAAGAGGAAGAGGAAGAAGAAGAGGAAGAAGAAGAACAACAACAACAAGAACAACAAGAACAAGAACAAAAAGGAGAAGAAAAACCGTACCAGCAATCAGTTTTATGAATCATAGAATTTCAAGGGCAAAATAAGAGTATTCAATGTGATTGATTTAACAGTCTATCTACTAGATACGATGTCAGTATTACACTATTCGCTTGTAGGTGGGCCACATGCAATCACAAAGATTGTAATAATACCAAACTTTTTTTATGTTGAACTTTTCAGAGCTTTCGTTAAAGCAGACTACAACATATCAATGCAAACTTACTGCAAAATCAAACTACGAGATATCACTTCAAACTTTTTGTTAATTCAAACTACGTTCGAGATATCCATCGAAACTTTTAATCAAACCTTATTACCCTATCCGTCGAAAGTTTTAATTAAACCTTACTGCTCTATCCATTGAAACTTTCAATTAAACCTTACTGCTCTATCCATTGAAACTTTCAATTAAACCTTACTGCTCTATCCATTGAAACTTTTATTAAACCTTACTGCTCTATCCATTGAAACTTTTAATTAAACCTTACTGCTCTATCCATTGAAACTTTTAATTAAACCTTACTGCTCTATCCATTGAAACTTTTAATTAAACCTTATGCTCTATCCATTGAAACTTTCAATTAAACCTTACTGCTCTATCCATTGAAACTTTTAATTAAAACCTTACTGCTCTATCCATTGAAACTTTTAATTAAACTAACCATAAACCTAACCACTCTATCCATCAAAACTGTCAATAAAACCTTACTACTCTATCCATCGAACTTTTAATTAACTTAACAACTCTATCCATCTAAACTTTTAATTAAAACTAACTACCCATTCATCGAAAATTTTTAATTAAACCTCACTACTCTACCCATCGAAACTTTTAATTAAACTTAACTACTAATCCATCGAAATTTTTTAATTAAACGTCATACTCTATTCATCGAAACTTTTAATTAAACCTAACTATTCCATCCATCTAAACTTTTAATTAGATTCAACTGCTCTGTCCATTGAAACTTTTAATCAAACCTAACGGGACTCTGTTCATTGAAACTTTTAATTAAACATCACTGCTATATCCATCGAAACTTTTAGTTCATTCATTAAACCTAACTACGAGATATCCATCTGACATCGTTTTGCTATATATCAGAATCTCAGATATCACATAGGCCTACCGCTAACCGAACCCCTCTTACAAGCAATCCACCTGTATCTCACATAACAAATCAAAAGAAAACGAAACTGTATCCCAAGTTCAGCAACACTTCAGCCACATCGTATTTCCCAAACACTCAGCAGGGGTCTTAGTGCTTCCAGTTTAAAAGACGCACACGTGTTCTTCACAACTGGAGTATTTATCCACAGAGCAGAACGGACCAAAACCACAAACATTTTCTTCCCCTTGTCTGCACTGAGCGAGGGAGTCGGGACCCGCTAGAAGGGGCAACCCAAACAATAGACTGCACATTGCAGTAAGCACCCCTTTACCAACAAGCTGTGTACACACACAACGGAGCACGGGCACCCCGGCACGAGGCAGACTGGCGGGGTTTGAGGTATTGTTGTGCCGGCACCTTAACCCTTTCGCTCTCTCACCCTAACCCAACAGCTTCCTGAAACTCTTTCACTCCCTCACGTACGCTATCCACCAGCTTGCTGCATAACTCTTCCACTCTCTCATTCTATCCCCAGTTTCTTGCAACTCTTTCACTCCCTCACCCTATCCACCAGCTTTCTGAAACTCTTCCACTCTCTCACCCTATCCACCAGCTTCCTGTAACTCTTCCACTACCTCACCCTATCCACCAGTTTGCTGAAAATCTTTCACTCTACCCTATCCACCAGTTTGCTGCAACTCTTTCACAACCTCACCCTATCCACCAGCTTCCTGCAACTCTTCCATTACCTCACCCTATCCACCAGCTTCCTGCAACTCTTCCATTACCTCACCCTATCCACCAGCTTCCTGTAACTCTTCCACTACCTCACCTATCACCATTTGCTGAAAATCTTTCACTCTCACCCTATCCACCAGTTTGCTGCAACTCTTTCACAATCTCACCCTATCCACCAGCTTCCTGCAACTCTTCCATTACCTCACCTATCCACCAGCTTCCTGCAATTCTTTCACTACCTCACCTATCCACCCATTTCCTGCAACTCTCCAGCTCTATCACCCTATTGACAATTGGGTACATGTATGAAGTGCAGTTTTGGCTCTAGGGAAATAAGATATGTGGAAGCAATCTTTGGGCATTTAGGCCTTTTTTCATATATGCTTTAGCGTTCTTAGTTACGTTTCAATTTGTAGTCAGTTTTGTTTTTATCCTCTGTGTGATAAATTGGACGGAGTGGTCAATGCCAAGGTAATCTCCTTAGATTATGTGCGCGAATGCATTGGTATGTGTACTTAGTTTTCTTTTCCTTTTTTTCCCTGTTGAAGTATTGTGTGTGTTTTGAAACGGTTATAGCCCTGATATGGCTCTATGCAGTCGGTTGGGCTTTAAACAAATATAACAGTAACAGTAACGAGCAGAGGCCTATTTGGGCAACCCTGGAAAAGCAGCTCTGAAGCAACACAGGACTTGACAGCTATATCCTTTAATCTAGACCACTGGATTGACCATTATGTCACAAACGTAACCATGTTTGAATGAAAACACAAAGGAAACACCCCCCCCCCCCCCCTCCACACCACCCACATACACAGAATCATATCTAAATCTTGTGGTTACGAATCCAGAGCCAGTGGATAAGCGTTGAATGGAGCGCAAAGGGTTAATCATAAGAGAGGCGGAGGTACAGTATAATGGAGGGGGTGGTGGGTACAAGTAGGGTAGGAATGTGGGGAAGACCTGAGTAAACAATGCGAGCAGAAGCAAAGTTGCTTACCTCCACACACCTCAACAACTGACACGTTGGACCACTCAGTGGGCCACAGGTTTGTACTTTTGACTTTTTCACTGTTTGGATCTGTTAGCTTTGAGTCAGCTTCCGTGTGCCACGTGCAGGCTGGTTTTGTGTGGTATGCTATGCTAATACATATCCTGTCAGCATTTCGCACTGAAGGTAACTTGTAAACTGGCATTCTAGACCGAGGTTGATACTTCTCGTGGCACTTCTGTGTATTTATCAGTGCATTTAAGACCGATATTGATACTCCTCGTGGCACCTATGTGTATTTATCAATGCATTTAAGACCGAGATTGACACTTTTCGTGGTACTTATGTGTATTTATCAATGCATTTAAGACCGAGATTGATACTTCTCGTGGAACTTATGTGTGTTTATCAATGCATTCAAGCATACTTCTCGCTACACTAACACATACTTCTCATTACACCGACGTATACTTCTTACTACATGCACACTTGCGTATACTTCACACTGCTCTTACGCTTACGTATACTTCTCGCGTTCTTGACAAATGCATACCTCGTACGATCTTATGCGTACTTCTCAATATCTTGAATTAAGCAAAATGTTCATTATCTTGAATTACGTAAACTTTTCACTATCTTGGGTCAAGTAAACTTTTCACTATCTTGAATTATGCAAACTTCTCACAATCTTGAATTATGCAAACTTCTTACTGTCTTGAATTATACAAACTTTTCACTATCTTGAATTATACAAACTTCTTACTATCTTGAATTATGCAAACTTCTTGCTGTCTTGAAATGCAAATTCTTGCTGTCTTGAATTATGCAAAATTCTTACTATCTTGAACTATGCAAACTTCTTATTGTCTTGATTCATGCGTACTTCTCATTGTGTTGAACTGTGCATACTTTTCATTACATTGAATTATGCGTACTTTTCATTATCATTGAATTATGCATACTTTTCATATCTGAATTATGCATACTTTCACATCTTGAAAAAGCAAACTTTTCACTATCTGGAATTATGCAGAACTTCTTACTATCATTTAAAATGCATACTTTTCAGTATATCTCTAATAATGCCCATTTCTCAGTTTCTCTTGATTTATGCATAGGTCTATTTCTCACTATCTTGAACTATTCATACTTCTCATCATTTTGATGCAAACTGTTAACTATCTTGAATTCAGCATATTTCTATCTTGAATTGCGTATACTTGTCACTATCCTCAATCATGCCTCCTTCTCACAATCTTGAATTCTACATGCTTCTCATTATCTTCAATTAAGTATACTTCTCACCATCCTGAATTATGCATACTTCTCACTGTCTTGATTTATGAATACTTCTCACAATCTGAATTTATGCATACTTCTCGCTATTTCAATAACACATACTTTTCACTGTCCTAATGCAAACTTTTCACTGTACTAAATTAGGCATAATTCTTATTATCTTGAATTATAAACACTTCTCATTATCTTGATACAAACTTTTTCATAATGTTGAATTATGTATACTTCTCTCTATCTTAAATTATGCATACTTCTATCTTAAAGTATGCATACTTCTCTCTATATCAAATTACATGTACTTTTCTCTATCTTAAATTATGCATACTTCTCGCTATCTTGATTTATATTGAAAACTTCTCATCATCCTGATGTAAAACGTTCCAAAGTGCCAGTGTACATTTCCCAATACATTCCTTACGAGTCGTTACACATTTATCATTATTGTTATTCATATCTATCACTTAAACTGACGAAGACTTATCATGGTACTGATGCTTATTCTCATTACTACTCTGACGGGTATTTCTTACAGCAAAAACCCATACGTCTCAATACAATGATACGTATTTCTTACGATATTGATATATACTTCTCCCTGTGTGGATATGTATTTCTTGCGACATTAATTCAAATGTCGACTTTTCATTATACCGATACAAAGTTATCACCATACTGATATATATATATCTCACTGCCTAAACTGATGCATGCTTATTTCTCTTCTTACACCACACATTTTAGCTTTAGGGTTAAGGTAAGCCATTGTTGATGTTATTGTTATTGCTGTTTAAAGCCCAGCCGACTGCGCAGAGCCATATCAGGGCTATAACCATCTCAAAGTGTGCACGATACCTCACTGAAGAAAAAGAAAAGAATGCATGAAAAGGACAATTAAGTATACATGTCAATACATTCGCGCATATAATGTAGGGATATGCCCTTGGGGTTGACCAATCTGTTCAATTTACCACCAGGGGATTAAAAAAAATCAAACCTGAATACAAATTTAAACATAACTAAGGACACTAAAACATCTAAAAACAGGCCTAAATTACCTATAACTGCTTATGCACGTCACATTTCCCTAGAGCCAAAAATGCAGATAATACATGTACCTAATTATCAATCCTAAGAGAAACTATGTAAGGCTTTATAGAACATATACAGATGAATGAACCAGCAAGGTATAAAGAAGTGAGAGAAAACAAAGGATTAAGGAAGAAAAACAAACGGAGTGACAATAAAGAGAAAATTTCTAGCACAGATTTTCCAGAAGGTGAGTATAAGAAGAAATGACAGAAAGCAAAGGAGCAAGGTAGAAACAAACGGAGTGAAAATAAAGAGAAAATTTCTAGCACAAAATTTCCAGAAGGTGGGGATATTATTTATAATGAAAGAGCGAGAGTTTATGTTGCAGGGTGGGATTGAACTCAAGCCATCAATTTCAGGGTCCACGACTCATCAGTAGAACCAGCCAACCCAACTATACTGTGACCCACCAGAGGATCGAACACACGACCCACGCGTTACTAACACAGCGCTGTGACCAACTGAACTAAAGGAAGGCCACTAACACTGTGGGGACGTTCAAGGATTGAACCCAGAACCCCCGCGTTGTGCGTATGCCTCTCTTAGCAACTGAGCCAACAGGCGTATTCTTCTCACCATAGCTTCACGATGGATGGATATTTTTCACTTTGGTAATGCATTCTTCATGTTCATTGGTAATTCTTCACAGTCTATCCTATTGCAACTGATATACACACACACACATTGTCAGTTAGAACACAACATACTACAGAATATCAGACTTCTCGTTTACATACTGGCGTATTTGCATAATAAAATGTCTCCTGTCTGAGCTGTTATACTAGCTTTAAGCTTTTCCGGCCTAGTGTAGTCAGGACTGACATTTTTAAAGCATAACATTCTCCAGTCCCAAAACACCAAGACTTCTCATCAACCCTAGTGGGAGTCTGTACCGCCGTAAGCAGTCAAGGACAATATGCAAAAACACCTTTGGCTTCCATCGCGGAACTTTGGCTTTTAGTTTTCCGGCCTTCTGTTTTTCTTTCAAATCTTTTGCTTTTAGTCTCAGATCGTTGGTGTTAGTCTCAAAACTTTGGTGCAAGGTTGAGACCTTTGGCTTTAGTCTCATACCTTTGGCTTTAGTCTCATACCTTTGGCTTTAGTCTCATACCTTTGTCTTTAGTCTCATACCTTTGGCTTTAGTCTCATGACCTTTGCTTTAGTCTCATACCTTTGGCTTTAGTCTCAACCTTTGGCTTTAGTCTCATACCTTTGGCTTTAGTCTCAGACCTTTGGCTTTAGTCTCATACCTTTGGCTTTAGTCTCATACCTTTGTCTTTAGTCTCAGACCTTTGTCTTTAGTCTCATACCTTTGGCTTTAGTCTCATACCTTTGTCTTTAGTCTCATACCTTTGGCTTTAGTCTCATACCTTTGTCTTTAGTCTCAGACCTTTGTCTTTAGTCTCATACCTTTGGTCTTTAGTCTCATACCTTTGTCTTTAGTCTCATACCTTTGGCTTTAGTCTCATACCTTTGGCTTTAGTCTCATACCTTTGGCTTTAGTCTCAGACCTTTGGTGTTAGACTCAACTTGTTTCAGTCTCAGACCTTTGGCTTCATTTTAGGACTTTGGTTTCAAACTCAGACCTTTCGCGTCAGCCTAAGACCTTTTGTTTAGTCTAGGTTTTGGGTTTTAATCTCAAAGCTTTGGTTTTAGTCTCAGGCTTTTAGCTTCAGACTAAAACCCTAAGGTTTCGTTTCGAACTTACGGTTTTTGTCTCAGCCCTTTAGCTTCAGTCTTTAGACCTGTATCTTTAGTCCCCTGCTTTTAAAAAATTTTTTTTGTTTTTTCTTTACCTTAGAATTAGTCTCTGGTTTTTGTTTCAAATATTCGACTTTCATGTAAAAAAAAAGATTTGCTTCTAGCTCAGATCAGTGGCTTTTGTCTCAGAGACTTCTGTTGGACTTTAGTCTCTGATGTGTGGGTTTTAATTTCAAATTTTAAACTTTTGATATCTTTTAGCTTTAGTTTCAAGCTTCTAACTTTGACTGAAACCATTGGCTTTTAGTCTCAAAACTTTGAGTTTCGTTTCAGAGTTTTGGTTCTACTCCCAGAACTGAGAACAACAGGTTAGGTACTGTGTGCAGGTTTCAGTGAGGTGAAGCTCTAGTCTTGGTCATACATACTCCGACGGCGCATTCCAATCACCATCATCACACACATAGTCACACAAACACCAGCGTTCTTCAGAGGGCAGCCATGTACCCAGTTATTGCCGATGACTTGAAAACAATGTCTGTGGGTTCCCTAGTCTCGCTACCTCCCCCACCCCACTTCCAGCACTACCTCTCCTCCACCCTCCCCACTCTTCCGCTACCACTACAAGACTTTACCTCCTCCATCTCCTTCTTCCGTCCTTCCCTTCCTTTCACCTCAAATTCGTTGTAGACTCCTCCTCTCTTTTCCTTCCCTTTTTCGTCTTTTGCTGGAACTTTCAGGCACAGCTTCTAACGTCCCCCTCCCCCTTTCCCTTGTCTTTACCTCCATCCTTCCCTTCGTTATCCTCCCGTTCTCATTAAGCCCCCAGTTCTGACAGGCAGAAGAGTTGATTCGTTTTGCCTAACAGCACAGAGAAGATGAGGTCAAAGCCAGCATCCTAGCACAATGTGAGTGAGTGTACGTATGTGTATGTGTGTGTGTATACAAGTTTGGAGGTGATGGTTATGTGTGTTTTGTGTGTGTGTTGTGTGTGTGTGTGTGTGTGTGTGTGTGTGTGTGTGTGTGTGTGTGTGTGTGACTGTGTGTTTGTGTGTGTGTATAGTGTGTATGTGCGTGTGTTCGGGATGTGTATGTTTTGTGTATGTGTGTGTGTGTGTTTGATGTGTGTATGTGTGTGTGTGATGTGTGTGTGGTGTGCGTGTGTGTGTGGGGTGTGTGTGTGTTGCGCGCGCGCGTGTGTATGTGTGTGTGTTGTGTGTGTATGTGGTTGTGTTTGGTGTGTGTGTGTGAGTGAGTGTGTGTGTTTGTGTGTGTGTGTGTGTGTGTGTGTGTGTGTGTGTGTGTGTTGTTGTGTGTGTGTGTGTGTGTGTATGTGTGTGTGTGTGGTGTGTGTGTGTGTGTGTGTGTGTGTGGTGTGTGTGTGTGTGTGTGTGTGTGTGTGTTTATGTGACGTGCAGGTGGGTAATATGTGTGGTGAGGGGGGGTATGTGTGGTGTGTGTGGTGTGTGTGGCGTGTGTGTGCGCGCGCGCACTATGTGTGTATGTTGACAGTAGTATTTCTTATGTAAACTTTACAATAAATGGTTTATGATGGCGATGGTGGGCGTATAATGTACGTATGTGTTTGTGTGGTTCGTTCTCTCTCTCTCTGCTCTGTCTGTCTTCTTCTTCTCTCTCTCTCTGTCTCCGTTTCGCGCGTGCGCTCGCGCGCGCGCGCGTGTGTGTGTGCATGCATGTGTATGCGTATGTGTGAATGTGTGTGTACGTGTGTGAGGGCATGCACGTGCATTGCGTGTGTGTATACATGTGTGTGTGTGTACTTTAGCAATATTCTTCTTCACCGTTTCATTTCATCTTGCAGAAAGCTGCAGGCAAACTGTTGGACAGTCGAAAGTAGTGAAGGAATTAACGTGTAGGAAGCTGGTGGTTAGAGTAAGGAAAAATCAAAAGGATGAACTTGCAGGAAGCTGGTGGACAGGGCTAGAGAGAGTCTGACGTTTATTGTGGAGGGATACATTACACTCGAGACAATTCCATAAATCTGCCAGCAATTATCTCTGGCAGACTCTCTGAGCTTGAGCAAAACCTTATGCGCTGGCAAGGTCTTGAAATGGGGAGTGGAGGGGGACGGGGGAGGGGGGGAGGACTCATGAAACACGAGGCTGACACCACCAGAAAGATGGAAACTAGAGAGAGTGAAAAGGTCAAGTAACCTTTGCCCTCAACACTTCTACCCATAACTGTCCCTATCCCCTTCCCCCCCCCGTCCCCCCCCCCCCCCACCGACCTCCCTACGTCATCGTTTACAGCCTCCTGCCTCGTTTTTCACCCTTACCTGTCGTCACGAAACATTCCCAGATTTAGTCCTCTTTTTGCATCTTTCCCTACACCCCCATACACCTCTATCTTTTTCTGTCTGTCTGTCTGTCTGTCTGTCTGTCTCTTTCTGTGTCTGACTCTCTGTCATTGTCTCTGTCTGCCTGTCTCTCTCTCTCTTTCTGTCTGTCTGTCTGTCTGTCTCTCTCTGGTTCTCTCAATCTCTCTCTATTTGTCTCTTTCTCTCTCCTTCTTTCTCTCTCTCTCTGTCTCTGTCTGTCTGTCTGGCTCTCTCTGTGTCTGACTCTCTGTCACTGTTTCTGTCTGTCTTCTGTCTCTCTCTTTCTGTCTGTCTGTCTGTCTGTCTGTCTCTCTGGTTCTCTCAATCTCTCTCTATTTTCTCTATTTGTCTCTGTTTGTCTCT
>CM060311.1:19193398-19195898 GCA_030674185.1 Monoplex corrugatus
TTTCATTTTCATCTCTTTTTGTGTGTGTGTGTGTTGTGTGTGTGTGTGTGTGTGTGTGTGTGTTGTGTGTGTGTGTGTGTGTGTGGTGTGTGTGTGTGTGTGTGTGTGTGTGTGTGTGTGTGGTGTGTCATGTCCAGGCTTCACAACCAAGTAGCATTATTGAAAAGATCAACATTTTAGAATTTTGAATTTGATAATTTTTCGATAAAAGAACAACTAAAAAGCATTTTGAACTCCAGCGTCAACTGTTGGCAGAAACCAAGCAAAAGAAAAATTAAACACATTAGCCATGCAACCTGCAACACCAACACAACCCGAATGACAAGTTTTGCAAGGAAGCGTTTGGACCCAAAGACACCCAGGCAAACCATCCACCTCCTATATAACAACAACAACAAAAAAATAATAATAATAATAATAATAATAATAATAATAATAATATAATAATAATAAACATTATATATAGCCCCTATTTCTCCCACAAATAGATAAGGCACTCACTGCGCTTTACATTAATTAGTTCATACACACACATACACACACAAACACACACGTACATAGATACAAACAAACAAACAAACAAACAAACAAACAAACGCACCACACCACACACACACACGCGCATACACACAAATAATGCTGAGGTAGGGTACACACAAGTCTGTTAAGGCGAGACAGAGAGACCCTTGACCCAGGTTGTCAAATATTACGATTTATGCTGCTGCTGAAATAAGATGACTGTATATTTCAAAAATGTTCAACCCCTCCAACCACACAGCCCATCGCGCTTATTAGACTAGACACATTTTATGCCTTAATCGCGGGCTAGATCTCCCTGAAGAAAGTACACTGCCGCTTGGACAACATCAGCATCAGCGGTTTGAAGATGTACGAAGTAGCAGTGAGAAGTCAAGACCGGGTGTAAATGGAGGATAGTTGTTGCGGCGTCTACGGCGGCTGCTGCCATCGAACTCGAAGATGGTGATGGGTGACGGAGTGTTGTGACGGTAAGAACATCCAGTCGACAGTGACTTACAGATCGATGGCAGTCTACAGTCTGGTCTTTCTGCGTCAATGTCAGTGCTTCCTCACAAAACCACAAACCCTGGCATCGGTCAATAACACATCATAATCATCGTACTAGACACAATACTGCAGGAATGCAAGTTACCTCAGAGGAATTGATTCAGTCTACCAGCTGCCGCACATACGTTATATGGGACTGACTTGGTATGTTGTATTATACGGTACAGTTTCAGTCTGCCGTTCGACTGTTTAATAGTCCTCCTTTTTCTTCTTGTTCTTCTTGGACTTCTTGTTCTTTCTTTCCTTTTTTTTCTTATTTTTTTCTTCTTTCTTATTTTCTTCTTCTCCTCTTCCTCCTCCTCCTTCTATTCTCTCCCTTCGTCTTCTCTTCTTCTCCTTCTTTTCTTTCTCTCTTTCTTTCTTTCTTTCTTTCTTTCTTTCTTCTTTCTTTCTTCTTCTTTCTTTTCTTTTCTTTCTTTCTTTCTTTCTTTCTTTCTTCTTCTCTTCTTTATGGTCTTCATCAATATCATCATCATATACTCATCATCGTCGTCGTCGTCGTCATAAATATCATCATCATCTCATCATCGTCATCATCGTCATTTTCATCATCGTCGTAATCGTCGTCGTCGCCATTATCGTAATCGTCATCATCATCCTTTCATCTTCTTTTTCTTCTTCTTCCTTCATTTCCTTCTTTTTCTCACACAGGCTAGAGCTCCTGCGAATACCTGCTGTCTAAGCATCTAAATTCATACGAACCTATTCAACTAGCGCACGGAGTGGAATTTTGCGTGTGTAACCGTTCTTTATCCCGACCTTACCTTGACGGTAGTGATACTCCGTCATTGGGGAATTAAGGACAGAATTTTGGAAGAAGTACGGGTTTATGACCTGGAAGACAGACAATGAAAAACAGAAAGAGAAGAAAGGAAGGAAGGAAGGAAGGAAGGAAAGGAAGGAAGGAAGAGTCTTGTGAGGAAAAGGGAACGTGCCAGGGACAAGAAACAACCCCTAACTTACCTATAAGCAAGCTAGATAACTCCTGTGCCCCCAAAAAACAGCAGCGGGGGAGGGGGAAGGGGGTAAAATTCCTGCATCAGCATTACCCCACTACTACTTAACCCTTTGACTCCCGCACACTGTCCACTAGCATCCTGCATTGTCAACCATGCCAGCAAAGTAAAAACTTAACCCTTTGTTTCCATCACCCTATCCACCAGCTTCCTACAGGGTGAGGAAATCAAAGGGTTAAGTTTTTTTTTTGGGTAGATAGGGCGCGGGAGTCAAAGGGTCAACACTCTCTATCCCAAGACTACAATCCACCCAGCTGTAAACGGATACCTGACCCTATTCAGGACCGAGGAAGGTAAGATAAAAGCAGCGAAGGAGAGGAGACAAGCATCGCCTGAATACGTGGGGGTTTTTTGTTTTGTTTTTGTTTTTTTGTTTTGTTTTGTTTTTTGTTTTTTGT
>CM060311.1:19198398-19200898 GCA_030674185.1 Monoplex corrugatus
CCAGGCCTGGCCTGGGGGGAGGACTTGGTGGAACAGATTGACCGTCATTATGGCAAGTGGTAAGATCAGTCACGGCTACTGACCGACCGTTCTTATCGATCAGTTATCGATTATTACGTACTGATGCCTGGAACTGATTGTACCGATCACTCTGATGCCAGTTATGCGTTTTCGTGTCCTGCTAGTTCAGCTGGATACAGCAATAATCTGATAACGAGGGAGGGTTTCTTGGGTTTGATGCTCGTGTCACGGGAGGAATTTTTGGGTGTTGTTCTAGACTCTGGGGGATGTTTATGTGGAGCTACCTTTCTGTATAGAAATCAACACACAACAAGAAGGAAGGAGAGAGACGAGTAGAAACGCACTAAAACACACGAGCAATAAGTTTCAAAAGCAGTCCACACATAGCATTACAAGTCAATATTCAGTTCAGTTCAGTTCAATGTCGACCTTGCTCGGCTATCCATGACACGTTTCCTTCATCCCTCTCTGTCAGACATTGCAGTAGGTAGTTCATCATACTGACAGCCCGTATCATCGATCAGTTGGTCGATGAAGGTCTTCTTTGGACGTCCTGGTCTTTGTTTGCCGTGACTGGCTCTCCATAGTAGAACATCTCCTACTAGTTCTTCTTTGCTACACCAGCAGTGTCCTGCGAAACGCAGTCTTTGTTGACGTATTGATTTACTGATTGGTGGGATCTTACCATACAACTCTTTGTTTGTTGGATGTTCTCTCCAGGATTTGTTCAGGGCTGCACGTAGTCAATATAATTTCTTTAATTAAGCGTGTTCAACTTAAAGCATGATCATTGATCCTCTTATTCGTATTTGCCTAAAGCAATCCTACTTGTTTGCCTATCAGCCCCAAAACTCTACATTGGAATAAGAATATCAACGTACCTTCACTACATGTTTATAGGAAAGGCTCAGCACCTCTGCCAAGTTGAGTGGCCTGTCTCCCACTACGATCGTCAACTCTCTGACCGTTCTGTCTCTCTCTCTCTGTGTCCGTATTGTCTCTTTTCTATGTGCTATTTTTTTCTTTTCATTTGTAGATGGTGGATCAGAACACGCTGGGGCTCTGACCCCACCTGTCTTAAGATGACTTCGAGAATGTTCATCTACTTGTGAATGCATGGAGGGGTTGACGTGGACAAGCACAGGCCACAACCTGTCCACTGACACAGTGAACCGCTCCCTTTCACTGGGGCCATCCTCGAAAACATCCCAATACAGCTGTATGTACACCTGGCTCTATTGTTTAATTGTTTCGTTTATAGTCTAACATAAGTGTGATTGGCTGTGCTGCTAGATGTTGGTTAGCCCTAAGCCTTCAGTCGAGAGGCTGGTTGTCTGGTTTGCCAGATATTGTCAGCTTCTTGTCTCAGACTGAAGTACAGGTATGGGCCTGTTTGTACCTGAGATGTTTCTGTGATATTCGTATGGTCCACAGGCTTTTTGGTGCTTTGTTGTGAAGGTTGACTATCTACGTTGGTAAAACCATGGACTCATCGTCATCATCATGTGCCCTGCTGCATGGCGTTGGCGATCATGGCCCTCCACACGAATCTATCCCTTGTCGCCGTAAGCACATCTCCCATCCTCTCTATCCTCAGCCACCCTGCAAGTCCGTCCGTTATTTTCTCCCTGGGTCTGCTCTCTTTGCCTCCAGCTTTCCTGTTGTGACCAGGTACTCTAATTCCCCTTTCCTCATGAAATGTCCTATAAATTTCCTCTTTTCTGTCACTCTTTTTGTTTCTGCCTTGCTCCTTTGCTTTCTGTCATTTCTTCCTATAATTTTCTGCCTTGCTGGTCCATTCGCCTTTACGTGTTCGATAAAGTCTTACACACTTTCTCTTCGGATTGATAACTGGGTACATGTGTTAAGCACATTTTTGGCTCTGGGGAACTGTGATATGCAGAAGCAACTTTAGGTAATTTAGGCCTGTTTTTAGATATGTTTCTGTGTCCTTAGTTATGTTTATATTTGTTTAGGCATATTTTTTTTTAATCCCCTGTGTGATAAATTGGACGGGGTGGTCAACACCAGGGGCATCTCCTTAGGTTATGTGCGCGAAAGCATTTATATGTGTACTTACTTTTCTGTTCATTTTTCCACCCTGTTGAAGTATTGTGTCCGTGTTTTGAAACGGTTATAGCCCTGATATGTCTCTACGCAGTCGGCTGGGCTTTAAGCAACAACAACAACAACAACAATTCTAATGGTGTCAGCTAAATGCTTTATACGTTACTCTCCACTATTCTCCCCCTTTTCAAGACCATTCTAGCGCAGGCTTAAGGAGTGTGCGAGATAACTGCCGACAAATTTGGGTGGAGTGCATATGGAATTGTCACAGATGATGAATTTGTCTTGAGCGAGCTCCGAACTTTAATTTCAACGCTGTAGGCCGGGACTCTATTCGAGACCTGAAGTTCCAGAATTCACATCTCTATCATGTGACTCATGTAGACAGATGGTGAGAATATCGGAAGGAACA
>CM060311.1:19203398-19205898 GCA_030674185.1 Monoplex corrugatus
CATATCGACCAGAGACAGAATTATGTCTGTGTACGTGTGTCTGCCAAAATAAAACGTGTTAACAAATTGTTTCTGCACGGGATCTTTAGAAAATTTTCGTAAAATGTGTAAACCATTAAATTAAGGAATGATGAACGTGTGAATGTGGAAGTCATGGCGCCAAGCCACAATTATGGACCAAAAAAAGTGTCTAGAATCAGCACATTTTTAGTAACTTTCTCAGGATTTTTGGACAATATTTGCATTGTTTTCGCTGCCGTGACAGTCTAAAAATGACGTCAAGTTTTATTTCATTTGACAGTAAATCTGTTTGTCTGTCTGTCTCTGTGTGTGTGTCTCTCTCTGTGCCTCTTTCTCCCTGTCTCTCTCTGTCTGTCTTTTTGTCTATGTCTCTATCTCTCTCTCTCTCTCTCCCTTCCTCCCTCTTTCCCCCCTCACTCTGTGCCTCTATCTCTCTCTTTTTCTCTCTCCCCCTCCCTCTTTCCCTCTCTCTCTCTCCCTGTCTCTATCTCTCTCTCTGTCTACCTTTCTCTCTCTTTCTCTCTCTCTCTCTCCCTCCCTCTTTCTCTTTCTCTCTCTCTTTCTCTCTCTCAAATCTCCCCCCCCCCTCTCTTTCTCTCTGTACTGCGGAAGCTGGATCTCCAGTACTACGGAAATCCGTCACAAACTGGGTGCTGCGTAGTCTGCAGTCATCTTTCTGAGCAGCAACTCCTCACCTATCTGACATCACTGCCGCTAAGCTGTGATTAAAAACGCCCGGGAGCACATATCTGGGAAGGGAACATATTTAGGGCGTGAATCCCAGAAGAGGATCAGGAAGAGGATGAAGTCTGGAAATGTCTTTAACGTGTGGCAACAGCCGTGTTAATGTGACTGGCCGCACTGCCAGACACTGCGGGGGTGTGTGGGAACATGCAGTTAGAGTTAGTTAAATGGCAGCAGCCGGGTTAACTCTTTCGCTTCCTAACTCTATCCATCAACTTCCTTCTCTCTATTTGTTCTAATAGTTGTAACTCTTTACCTTCCTCGCTCTATTCACCAGATTCCTTCTCTCTCTCTCTCTCTCTCTCTCTCTCTCTCTTTCTCTTTCTCTGTTCTAACAGTCTTAACCCTTTATCTTCCTCGCTCTATTCACCAAATTCCTTCTCTCTGTCTCTCTGTCTCTCTCTCTCTCTTTCTCTGTTCTAACAGTCTTAACCCTTTATCTTCCTCGCTCTATTCACCAGATTCCTTCTCTCTCTCTCTCTTTCTCTGTTCTAACAGTCTTAACACTTTATCTTCCTCGCTCTATTCACCAGTTTCCTTCTCTCTCTCTCTCTGTCTCTCTTTCTCTGTTCTAACAGTCTTAACCCTTTATCTTCCTCGCTCTATTCACCAGATTCCTTCTCTCTCTCTCTCTCTCTCTCTGTCTCTCTCTCTCTTTCTCTGTTCTAACAGTCTTAACCCTTTATCTTCCTCGCTCTATTCACCAGTTTCCTTCTCTCTCTCTCTCTGTCTCTCTGTCTCTCTCTTTCTCTGTTCTAACAGTGTTAACCCTTTATCTTCCTCGCTCTATTCACCAGTTTCCTTCTCTCTGTCTCTCTGTCTCTCTTTCTCTGTTCTAACAGTCTTAATCCTTTATCTTCCTCGCTCTATTCACCAGATTCCTTCTCTCTCTCTCTCTCTTTTTCTCTGTTCTAACAGTCTTAACCCTTTATCTTCCTCGCTCTATTCACCAAATTCCTTCTCTCTGTCTCTCTGTCTCTCTTTCTCTGTTCTAACAGTCTTAACCCTTTATCTTCCTCGCTCTATTCACCAGATTCCTTCTCTCTCTCTCCGTCTCTCTCTCTCTCTTTCTCTGTTCTAACAGTCTTAACCCTTTATCTTCCTCGCTCTATTCACCAGATTCCTTCTCTCTCTCTCTCTGTCTCTCTCTCTTTTTGTTCTAACAGTCTTAACCCTTTACTTTCCTCGCTCTATTCACCAAATTTCTTCTCTCTCTCTCTCTGTCTCTCTCTCTCTCTTTCTCTGTTCTAACAGTCTTAACCCTTTATCTTCCTCGCTCTATTCACCAGATTCCTTCTCTCTCTCTCTCTCTCTCTCTTTTTGTTTTTGTTCTAACAGTCTTAACCCTTTACCTTCCTCGCTCTATTCACCAGATTCCTTCTCTCTCTCTCTCTGTCTCTCTTTCTTTTTGTTCTAACAGTCTTAACCCTTTACCTTCCTCACTCTATTCACCAGATGCCTTCTCTCTGATAGCTAACAGTCTTAACTCTTTACCTATCTCGCTCTATTCATCATATTCCTTCTCTCTCTGTGCTAACAGTCTTAACTCTTTACCTATCTCGCTCTATTCATCATATTCCTTCTCTCTCTGTGCTAACAGTCTTAACTCTTTACCTTCCTCGCTCTATTCACCAGATTCCTTCTCTCTCTGTGCTAACAGTCTTAACTCTTTACCTTCCTCGCTCTATTCATCATATTCCTTCTCTCTCTGTTACAGCAGTCTTAACCCTTTACC
>CM060311.1:19210898-19213398 GCA_030674185.1 Monoplex corrugatus
ACGTTGAAGACCTTTTTGATGACGACAGAAGGGAGGAACACATCATTGGGAAAAAATTCAGGAGGACCACCAATAACGAAAGATGATGTTAGAACAGCGATGAAATTGATGAAACAGGGAAAAGCCCCAGGAACCAGACAATATTACTGAAGGAAGGAAGACAGACAGAACGTATGGTATGTCAATTAAGGAGAGGAAGACAGAACGCGTGATACACAAATTAAGGGAGAAGAGGACAACACATATGATATATTAACCCTTTGACTCCTGCACCATCCTGCACTGTCGATTATGCCAGCAAAGCATAAACTTAACCCTTTGACTCCCTTCACTCTTTCCACAAGATTCCAGCAGGAAGCTGGTGGAAAGGGTGAGGGGTTCAAAGGGTTAAGTTTTTGCAGTCGGCAGATAGGGTGCAGGAGTCAAAGAGTGAATTAGCGAGAGGAAGACAGAATATGTGATGCATCAATTAATGGGAAGAAGACAGAATATTAAGGAGAGGAAGACAGAACATTAATTAAGGAGAGGAAGACAGAACATTAATTAAGGAGAGGAAGACAGAACATTAATTAAGGCGAGAAAGACAGAACATTAAGGAGAGGAAGACAGAACATTAATTAAGGCGAGAAAGACAGAACATTAAGGAGAGGAAGACAGAACATTAAAGAGAGGAAGACAGAACATTAAGACTCTAAGAAATCTGAAAACGTCAACATTTCGATATCCACAGCAAGAGAACACATCGATGAAAAATACCGTACCCACCTTCACATTTTTACCAATGGATCAGTCTTAGAAAATAAATGTGCTGGAGCAGCATTTTATGTTCCAAAATTTAAGATAAAAAAGTCATTTTTCGTTGGGGCAAACTTATCGATCTTTACAGCGGAATTAGTCGCTATTAATCAAGCATTGCATTATCTAGTAAATCTTAAACCCATGTCTTTCAAAGTAGTTCTTTTTGTTGACTCAAAATCTGTATTATATGCCTTACGGTCTTTTGATGCCGACACAAGACCTGATTTCATTAGTGAGGCAAATCATCTTATACATCGTTTAAGGGTCAAAGGTACAGATATCAGTTTATGCTGGGTGCCTTCTCATGTTGGTCTTCACGGCAACGAAGTAGTTGACAGAGCAGCTAAGCAAGGCGCCCAGAATGCTGATAATGCTATAGAATTACATGTTCATACCTCCCTAAAAGAAGCTTGCAACTTGCTCGAATCAGCCTCATGGACTCGATTTCATGAACATTCAGATGAACAGTTTGTGTCACAACAAATGATAAAACTTACCGTTCAAAATGTATGTAAAAAATTGCAGTATTCTTCCATGTATCATTTGAGATCGATTGTTGCTGTTTGTTTTCGTATTCAGCTAAACGCATTGAAAACAAAATATTGTAAAAATGTCAAGTGTATTTGCGGCGAACAGTTCACACTGTTTCACTGTTTATTCTACTGCAAAATGCTACGTTCTTTTTTACCGAAAATGTTTACTCAAGAAAAGTATTCTGAAAATCATTTCCAGAAAATTACATCAGATCAAACGTTGTTAGTTAGAATTTCAGAATCATTAGTTCACAGTCCTGTTAATGCATTACTTTAACTTTATTCGGTTTGTATTTTAGTGTTACAATTTCCCTTCACGTTGTTGAAGTTAATTGTTAGTGTTAAGTTCTCGTTCCATTTTACTGTTCCCCCACCTGCTAATGTCTTTTTCCTCTGTCTTCCCTCTGCCTAAATCCAACCCGTCCAACTATCGTTCTACATTTTATTTTGTTCACTTTTTTTTTTTTTAATTTCCCCTTCCCCCCATCCCCCGTTTAATATCACTTATAGTGAAAAGACGTTAAATTAAAGAACGAACGAACAGAACATTAATTAAGTCGAGAAAGACAGAACATTAAGGAGAGGAAGACAGAACATTAATCAAGGAGAGAAAGACAGAATATTACTTAAGGAGAGGAAGACAGAATGTGAATCAAGGAGAGGAAGACAGAACATTAATTACAGAGAAGAGGACAGAACATCAATTACGAAGAGGAAGACAGAACATTAATTACGGAGAGGAAGACAGAACATTAATTACGGAGAGGAAGATAGAACATTAATTACGGAGAGGAAGGCAGAACATCAATTACGGAGAGGAAGACAGAACATTAATTACGGAGAGGAAGACAGAACATTAATTACGGAGAGGAAGACAGAACATTAATTACGGAGAGGAAGACAGAACATTAATTACGGAGAGGAAGACAGAACATTAATTACGGAGAGGAAAACAGAAAATACGATATATCAATTAAGGTTTCAGTTTCAGTTTCTCAAGATGACGCTTCGGCGCTCGGAACGAATTCCATATGCACTAACGTCACAGGTGCCATGTGTATGGTGATCATGGCGCAAGCCTTAAGCCTGCACATAAACCCATGAGCTGGCCAGGTCCTGAGGCCTTACCTAGACTATGTTTTACCCAGTCTAAATTTTAGACTGGTATT
>CM060311.1:19218398-19220898 GCA_030674185.1 Monoplex corrugatus
TTTATAACTCTGTAATGTCATTCATATAGTTAAGTTGAATTATGTTATCTATGCTGTTCTCCTATTTACATACAATGAGTCGTATGCTTCTCTTAATAATAATAATAATTACAATATTTATATAGCGCAAAATCTCGATAAAAATCAAATCTAAGCGCTGAACATACACTTACGCACGCGCGCACACACACGCACACACACACTCACACATGGCTATAAATGGGGAAAAAGAATAAAAGCAATGGAAAATTATAGAGAGCATATTATATACAAATATATATTACAATGTGATTCCCCTCCGAGTGGAGACAGGCTACAGAGGGGGGATGAGTGAGGTCAGGATTTTATGCAGAGGAGAAAAGGTGAGTTTTGAGAGCGGACTTGAAGGAGACAAAAGTAGGTTGCTGACGGACAGAGAGAGGAAGTTTGTTCCAGGAAAGTGGACCAGAAACAGAGAAGGCTCGTGGACCATAGGTATTGAGCTTGGTGCGTGGAAAGCGAAAAGTCAGAGGATCGGAGGCAGAGCGGAGGGTACGTGAGGGAACATAGATCTCAAGTAGGCTTGACAGGTAATCGGGGGTTGCGTTATTGAGGCTTTTGTAGCACATGGTGTCTAGTTTGTACTGTATGCGCTTTGATACAGGGAGCCAGTGAAGTTGTGCCAGGAGAGGAGATATGTGGTCAGCTTTTTTCTTTTTGAGTACAAGGCGTGCAGCATTGTTTTGAATGCGCTGTAGGATGTGAATGGTGGAGGCAGGAAGACCAGACTGGAGTGAATTGCAATAGTCAATGCGAGACATTATGAAGGAGAGAACGAGTTTTGCAGTTGTTTCCACAGAGAGATACTTCCTGATCAAGCTTATACGATGGAGGTGATAGTAGCAAGATCTGGCAGTTTGAGAAACAAAGTTGTTCATGGAGAGGGTAGAGTCAATGCAGACACCAAGGTTTTTAGCTGAATCAGAAATTGGGACTGATGTGTTACATAATGGAGAGAGAAAGAGGAGGCAGCTGAGAAAGTTTCTGACGGGTGCCAATGAGGATAGCTTCTGTCTTGTCGTCATTAAGCTGAAGTTTGTTGAACGTCATCCAGTTCTTAATGTCCGAGTAACACTCAGTGGTGCGAGTCAAGAGGCGCTGTATATTGTCTGGTGTGTCACTGTCTTGATGTTGGGTGTCATCAGCATAGAAGTGGTGTTTTATAGAGTGGGAGTTGATGATGGTGGACAGGGGGGAGGTGTAAAGAGTGAAAAGAACAGGGCCAAGGACAGATCCTTGTGGAACACCACAGGTCAGGCATGCAGGTTGAGAGTAAGTGCCATTAATGAGAACAGTTTGTTTTCTGTTTGACAGATATGAAGTGAAAAAGGAGAGAGCAATGTCAGAGATGCCAAAAGTATGATGAAGTCTAGAAAGGAGAATACCATGATCAATGGTATCAAAGGCTGCAGACAGATCAAGGAGTGTGAGGAGAGAGACTTTGCCAGTATCAGTTGCAAGGAGGAGATTGTTGAGAATGTGTAGCAGGGCAGTTTCAGTGCTATGGCACTGGCGGTAGGCTGACTGGAAAGGATTGAGAAGATTGTTGGCAGACAGGTGAGAGTTCAGCTGGTTGAGGACAACTTTTTCGATGAGTTTTGACAAGAAAGAGAGATTAGAGATAGGCCGGTAATTTTTCAGTTCATTTGGGTCTAAATTGTATTTCTTGAGGAGAGGGTGAACAATAGCAGACTTGAAAGAATCTGGGACAGTTCCAGTTTGAAGAGAAGTGTTGATGATGTCAGTGATGAATGGGAGGAGAGTAGGGAGACAGTCAGAGTAGAGAGAACCTGGAAGAGGATCCAGTTCGCAGGTTTTGAACGACATGGATCTGATTGTGTTGAGAATTTCTTCTTGTGAGACTGGGGTAAAAGTAGTAAGAGGTGTGCCAGAGAAGGAAGGGTCAGGTGGGCATGGTTGACAGGGTGTCCTGTCAAGCCTGTCACGAAGAGTTTGTATTTTGGTGGTGAAATACTTGGAGAATACAGATGGGAGTTCTTCATTTGTGTGTTTTGTTGGGAGAGGTAAATCTTTTCGTGTGCCAAGGAGATGATTCATGGTTGTAAAGAGTTCTCTTGAAGAAGAGGCATTCAGGATTTTGGTTTGGAAATAGCTTGTTTTTGCAGATGCAATGAGGGTGGATACTTTTGTTTTAGAGGCTTGGAAAAGTTGCCTATGTACAGTGAGTTTGGATTTGCGCCAGCGGCGCTCTGATTTGCGGCGGGCATGTTTTGCACAGGCAATCTCATGAGTGAGCCAGGGGGTAGGGGGGCGGTCAGGTAAAAGACGAGTTGTGGCTGGAGCATGAGTGTCCAGAAGATGGTGGAGAGTAGTATAGAATTCATCGGCAAGGTTGTGTGACTTTTCAGAAAGGAGGCGGGAGGCATCAGATGAAAATGTGGAGAGGTCAATAGATTTGAGATTGCGTCGAGTCACTGTGCAGTGAGAAAATATTGAACGG
>CM060311.1:19230898-19233398 GCA_030674185.1 Monoplex corrugatus
ACCTACCTACCTAAACACCTCCTACCTACCTACTTACCTATCCACCTACCTACCTACCTATCTACCTATCCACCTGCCTACCTACCCCCGTATCTGTCAATACCAGCCTACTACTACTATCAACCTACTCTTGTACTTTTGATCACTCCAGTCTCCGAAAAGAAAAAGCAGACATCCTCTGACGCTTGGCTAAGCACGTTAACTTTAAGTATAAAAAGACAATGAGTGCCCAGGGACCACACTGTCAAGTAAAGTAAATGTTAGTACATTGTAACCGCCCCAAGAGAGGAAAGGCAAAGTTGTCTCCCTTGCAGAAATAACAGCAGGCAAAAAACGAAAGCCTATAATTTCTTTTGTCATCCACTTCTTTTTTGCTTTCCTTTCTACTCTAGGGATTTTATCCACAAGCTTCATTCATCGAGTTTCTCAAATTTGTCCATTGTTCCTCACTGTCACCAACGTTTTTTCAGAGCACTGAATTTGTTTTGAACATGTCCGTTAATTTTTGCACGGGTCGCTTCATCCGATTTTAAGAGTCCAAGCTTTAGTTTGATGTTACTATAGACCTATTACTCGACAGAAAAACTGTGTGGTCTAAAATGTTCGTGTTTATACCAGACAGTATATTCTGTCGAGATAAACATCTATTTTTTTCGTCTGCTCGTTTTTGCATGTTCGTACTATTGCGAGGGACACAATCTTGTTTTCCCTCTTCTGGGGTTTTAACAACATTTGTCTGTATGGAAGAAGGAAGCGGTTCCTCCAGATTTACAATAGGAAGGACGATATGATTTTTTGTGTGTGTGTGTGATAATCATCGTAAGGATATACCTCTTACCAAACTACCCACAAGCCACCTATCAACCTACTTATAGTCTACATATCATCTACCAACCGACATACCGACCTATCCATCTATCTACCAAACCACCAACCTTGCCTATCTGCCAACTTCCATATCTACCAATCTACCTGTCAGTCTGCTTACCTGCCAACCTACCTGCCAACTCACTAGCATATCCCCTTACCCACCTACCAAACTATCAACTCCCAGCTCACCTATCTGCCTACCAGTCTACCTACTTACTAACCTACCTATCTAGCTACTGACCTACCTACCTACTTACCTACCTATCTGCCTACCTACTAACCTACTTACCTACCTACCAACCTATCACCTACCAGCCCATTTATCTATTCACCTACGAACCTACTTTCCAAACCTACCTACCTACTGACCTACCTATCTGCACATCCGGAAAGCTGTTTGTCTGATCAATGTCAGTTTGATGACTGTTCGTTCATCCTGTCTGGGTTGTCTGTCAAGCGCTGTTTTAGCAGCCAAGAGATGAGGTATTAAACAGTGGAGTTGATGGGGCCATAGGACCGTAGTCACGATCGTACGAGTCTTTTTGTCCACATAAAAGTCGACCTACGTGAACTTGGAGGAAATGGGAAAAGCACTTATGTTGTCGATGGTGAATTAGTTAGTCATTGATCAGTTAAAGTCTCGATTGTTTGAAGTATAGTTTACTCTCTGCTTTCCTCATCCTCCCTCCTTTGTTTGATTTTAATGCCTTCTTCTTTTCCTTTGTTTCTATACCTATAATACAATATACACTCTGCTCTTCCTCTCCCCGTCCTTTGTTTGTTCTTAATGATTTTTTTTTATTTATTTATTTTCCTTTGATTTTTTTTTATCTACAAATATTACCCCCTGTGGAGATGCCAGGGGCTCATTCAGTATAAATAGTATCCCCACTTTCTGGAAATATTGTGCTAGAAATTTCTTCTTTTCTGCCACTCCCTTTGTGTCTTTCTTCCTCCTTTGCTTTCTGTCGTTTCTTCCTATCATTTCCTGCCTTGCTGGTCCATTCACCTGTATGTGTTCGATAAAGTCTTACTATCTATATACTATATTCCATTCACCTGTATATGTTCGATAAATTCTTATTATCTATCTACCTATCTGTCTGTCTGTCTGTCTGTCTGTCTGTCTGTCTATCTATCTGTTTGTCTGTCTGTCTATATCTATCTATCTACCTATCTATCTATCTATCTATTTATCTGTCTGTCTGTCTCTCTGTCTGTCTGTCTATCTATCGATCTGCATCTCTTTTTCTCAACGTTACTATATTGATATATCTCATACTATTGTAGTTCATTTGTATTAACACAGTTTTTCTTTGGATAGTAGAATGTGTTTGTATTGGTGTAGGCCCTCCATGGTGCAGGCCGTATGCAAAACAAAAAAAAACAAAAAAAAACCCTTTAATTTTAATGTTCATATGCTACTTGTCTCGAAAATAAAGATATGTGCTCTCTCCCCTCTCTCTCTCTCTCTCTCCTCTCTCTCTCTCTCTCTCTCTCTCTCTCTCTCTCTCTCCTCTCTCTCTCTCTCTCATCTGAGTCTCTGTCTGTCTGTCTGTTTGTCTGTCTGTCTCTCTCTGTCTCTCTGTCTCTGTCTCTCTCTCTCTCTCTCTCTCTCTCTCTCTCTCTC
>CM060311.1:19255898-19275898 GCA_030674185.1 Monoplex corrugatus
AGAGAGAGAGAGTAGACAGACATATAGACACAGAGACAGACAGACAGATAGACAGACAGACAGAGAGAAAGAGTCATACGCTAAAACCTTTCAGAACAGACCCACACACAACAAAAGCTAGTAAATATGAAACAGAAAATTGTCAGCAAAACAATAACATGATATGAATTTACAAGACAATAAGAGACAGACAGACAAACATACAGACAGACATACAGACAGACAGACAACAACAGACAGACAGACAGACAAACAAACAGAGACAGGGATAGAGAAAGTGTGTGTGTGTCTGTGTGTATATGTATGTGAAGATCTATACGGTTATGTGTTCGTTCGTTCTTTGATTTAACGTCTTTTCACTATAAGTGATATTAGACGGTCGGTTATGTGTGTGTGTGTGTGTGTGTGTGTGCGTGTGTGTGTGAGTGTGTGTGTGTGTGTGTGTGTGTGTGTGTGTGTGTGTGTGTGTGTGTGTGTGTGTGTGTGTGTGTGTGTGTGTGCGTGTGTTCACGGGCGTGCGAGTGTTTCATGTCAAGTGTTTTGCCACTTATTGACGAAAAGCGTTTAACCGTAAATAGAATAACACCGTGGTCTGAAAACAACAACAACTTTGAAATAAGAACTCGGACAAAATCTGATTTTTGAGTGACATACAGACAGACAGATAAGGACAGAATTACAGAGAGAGAGAGACAGGCAGACAGAGACAGAGACATAAAGACAGAGACAGAGAGACAGAGAGAGGGGAGAGAGAGAAGGAAGAGAGACAGAGACAGACAGAAAGAGGACAGAGAGAGAGAGAGACAGAGACAGACAGACAGATAGGGACAGAATTACACAGAGAGAGACAGGCAGACAGGCAGACAGAGACAGAGACATAAAGACAGAGACAGAGAGAGGGAGAGAGAGAGACAGACAGAGACAGAAAGAGAAACAGAGAGAGAGACAGACAGAGACAGAGACAGATTGAGAGAGAGAGACAGAGAGACAGACAGACAGAGAGACAGAGAGACAGACAAGCACTCAGACACAGACTTACCAACGTAAGCGCATGCACTAGTTTGTTCAATTATATAATTATAGAAATCATGCGCGCATGCATAAAATATAAGTGGGGCAGGTTATACACCGCGATGGTCATGCCATTTCTAATAATCTTTTTTGACACAAAACGTCATTACAGAAAATCCAAAATTTTGCACTTCTCAAAATGACATAACTTGGAGAAGTTGGGACTGCAATAAAACTTGACTGGCGTCGAGAACAATGAGAGACTATCACCATAGTGAAAACAGATCTTTAATATGGACAGAAGTTCCTATGACAAATGCTGTTCAAACGCCTAATCTTGCCGAGTTTAGGCAATTTCTTTTTTGGTCTGTGTGACCTTGACCGTAGAGTTTTACCTTCAAAACGTATTACTTTCGTCACTTCTCGATATTCCGTAGCTTTGACCCAAAATTTGGTAAAGATTCACTCAGAGAAAGCTGATAAAATCTTGATGAAATGTTTTTTTGTCACAGTTAGACGGACATCCGTACAGAGAGCAAACAGAAACTCTCTCTCTCTCTCTCTCTCTCTCTCTCTCTCTCTCTCGCTTTCTCTCTCTCTCTCTCTCTCTCTCTCATACACACACACACACACACAGACACACACACACACACACACACACACACACACTCATACACACACACACACATCTACGGTCGATATGAAACAACCTCCCTTTTAAAGGCGATAAAAGATAAATTCTGTAAAAGGAAAACAAGATATAATGTCAAAGAAAAATCAAACGAAACAAGACGTATCGTGAAACTCAAAATATAAAAAAGAAAACGAATGGTAGTATGAGACAAAAAGGAGACAAAGGAACAAAGAGGATGAGAACAAGGAAAGAAGAGGAGTGGACTAGTAAACGAAAGAGGACAAAGAGGAGGAAGAAGCAGAACAGACAAAGAGTCAAGCATAGAAACGAACAACTCATCTAAGATTAAAAAATGAAGGAACTATCAACTATAGACGTAGCACTGATGACATGTATATGTCTGTGAAACTGTCTTGACATTATATACCGTTTTGCACATACGCACACACACAAACAGGCAGGCAGACAGACAGACAGACAGATAGACAGACATACACAGACATACACGCACACACACACGCGCAGACACGCACGAACGCACGCACACACACACACACGCACGCACATACACACACACGCACACACATGCACACACACACGCACACACACATGCACACACGCATGCACACACACACACGCATGCACACACACACATATGCACACATACACACACACACACACACTCACACACACACAAGCACACACGCATGTGCACACACATGCATACACACACACATACACACACACGCACACACATACACACATGCATACACACACGCACATACACACATACACACATTCACATGCACATACACACATGCGCACACAAACACACTGGCTTTGTTCCACAGGCATCAACAAACATTAAAAAAAAAATTAAAAAACACCTCAAAATGTGCTTACCTGAGGGCTGTAGGTTTTGGTCTCCGCTGCCTTGTCCCAAACAGTCATGGTGTGGTCACGAACCATGACGTCACACACCGCACCGTGTCGTCACAAGAATCTCACGTCAGTCACACACACACACACAGACACACACACTCTCGTGTCACTCTTTCGTTACCACAAGAACTGTGACGTCATACACTACTCATACTGTTTCGTCACAACAACAAAACCAAGACCGTCATATACCACACTGTTTTACACAGCCAGAAGCACGAAGTCACGGCCTATAAATGTTTCGTCACAACAAGAAATGTGACTTTATACAACACACTGTTTCGTCACAGGAGCCGTGACGTCATATAGCACACTATATAGTCACAGGAGATATGACGTCATACACTACACTATTTCGTCACAGGAGCCGTGACGTCATACACCACACTATATGGCAACATGAGCTGTGACGTCATATACCACACGATATGATAACAGGAGCCGTGACGTCACCCACCACACTATATGGTAACAGGAGCCGTGACGTCATACACCACACTATATAGTCGATGGAGCCGTGACGTCATACACCACATCGCTTTGTCACGGCACAAAATGAAAGCACGGCCGATTCTTGAATTGTCCCATCCATCATATCCAGTCAGTTTTTTTGTTTTTTGTGTGTGTGTTTTTTTGTTGTTTTTTTGTGGGTTTTTTGCTAAGTTCTAGTCCTGATAATACTGACTGAGTCTCTGTTCAATTTCTTCTTCTTGTCAAACAAGAACCACAGTGCAGATGATGCTCCGACTAGCTAATCCCTAAGACAATTAATTAAGCACAAGAGTTTAGTATGTTTATGTTACACCGACTTGCTGTGTGTTTGTAAAGAAGCAGCACCAGCGCAAGTTAACACTGCCTCGCTGTGTGTTTGTTTAGACAGATGTCAGCGCAAGTTACACACACCTTCATACTACTACACACTGAATCGCTATGTCAATGCAAAGTTATCTTCATTATCACACACACACACTGTATTAACTGTTTCCTACGACAAAATAGGTATTGTGCAAGCTTCGATCTATATTACGTTTGATAACGCACAAAATACACAGGAAAACAGTTTGAGGTTTCGCAACACAACAGAATCAGAAGACATAAAGAACGCCAACACATGAACAGTTTCAGCCTTTGAGCGATTTCACAAGTTTACTCCCTGTTGATCTACATGTCAAACACGCTAGATTGTAGCCACAAAAAGAGAATAATAAAAAAAAATTTAAAAAGGTGAGCTTATTGACAGTAAAGTGCAGACTCTCCAACGTATCAGTTTTTTCCTCGAATATTATTTAACCATAAAGTTTTTGGTTTTATTTTAAACCCAGATAAACTTGCATCGAACATATAAGCAATGAAAGTCCTCATAACTTATAAGCAAACGAAGACAGGTTTTCACTTAGTCCTCATGAATTACAAGCAAATGAAAATTGGTTTTCACTAAGTCTTCAAAATTATAAGCAAACGAAAAACTGGTTTTCACCAAGTCGTCATAAACTATAAGCAAATGAAGATTGGTTTTCACAAAGTCCTCATTAAAAATGAACGCTTACAAGGAAACAGCGTAATGATTATAAGCTGTACCTGAACTCGCCATTTTTATTTTTTCTGTGAAAAACACTTCTCTGAAATAACTCAGGACACTTCACAGGCACAGAGAGGGGAAAACACAGACAGCATGGAGCGTATCACATGACCTGATGCTAAACTGCACTTAACTGATGCGACGGACTATGTGAGCACGCACTCTGATCACAGAGAGAACCATAACTATGGTACTCAGCTAGCCACAAAAGAAAAAAAGATATTTTCACTGATTTTTTTTGATTTTTTTTTTTGAAAAGTATAACGATAAGCGTAACGTGATCTTTTTTGTATAATATAATAATAATAATAATATTACAATATTTATATAGCGCAAAATCTTGATAAAATCAAATCTAAGCGCTGAAACACACACACGCACGCACGCACACACACCACGCATGCACGCACACCACGCATCACGACACACACACACACACACACACACACACCACACACACACACACACACACACACACACACACACACACACACGGCTATAAATGGGGAGAAAGAATAAAAACAATGGAAAATTATAGAGAAGAGAGAGAAAAGAAAGAAACCAGTGCCTTATTAGCGTCAAATGGGAAATTTGGTGTTATCTTTATACTGAATCGATTTACCGTTTCGTTTCTGTTTTTGACTCTAATCAACTGACGGACACAAGGGAGAGTATTGTTATAAACGTGTGATGAATACAATCATCAGTATTTGGTGCCAGTAAGCTGTAATCATCATTACTGATAATGTAAATTACCTGTCCCACAACTTTCGCCAAGTAATCCACTTCATCTACTAGAAGTGGTTCCAAAAAGAGAAACAACAAAACAATGCACGATCATCGCATGATCCCAAAAGAGAAACATAAATAAGTGAAACTGGGTAAAATCAGTGGTCCTTCAAAAGAGAAACGGTAAATAATGTACGATCATCGCATAGCTCAAAAGAGAAACACTAAATAAGTGAAACTGAATAAAGTCAGCACTCAGCACATATTCGTAGGACTGAATTTGTGTTGGTTTTATTTTTGGTCCACTTGATGTTTCGATTCTCTCCGATAGGTGTATGCACGTTGTTTTGCCCATACTACGCAGGCAGTATATTGCTGCACAATCTGCATACTCTTTTTTTGTTGTTGTTAGTTGAGCAATGCTGGGTGTTTTCATGTTTCCAAAAGCACACCAAAACACTGAGACAACGTACAGGATCTTTAACGCGCGTATGTGTTTCCTGCATGCTAATACACAAGACGGGATTTAAGCACTAGCAGGTCTCATATAACACGTTGATCCAGGAGATCAAAATATCTCCACCCTGCTTTTGGACGAGTGGGTTGGAGGTGGGGATGGGGGAGGAGCACTGAGACTGAGTTAAATCAGTGGTCCCAAAAGAGAAACAATAAAATACTGTACGATTATCGCATGGTTCCAAAAAGAAACACGAAACAAGTGAAACTGATAAAAATCAGTCGTCCCAAAAGAGAAACAGTAAATCATGTACGATTATCGCATGGTTCCAAAAGAGAAACACGAAACAAGTGAAACTGAATAAAAATCAGTCGTCCCAAAAGAGAAACAGTAAATCATGTACGATTATCGCATGGTTCCAAAAGAGAAACACGAAACAAGTGAAACTGAATAAAAATCAGTCGTCCCAAAAGAGAAACAGTAAATCATGTACGATTATCGCATGGTCTCAAAAGAGAAACATTAAATAAGTGAAACTGAGTAAATCAGTGGTCCCAAAAAGCGAAACAGTAAAAATGTACGATCATCGCATAGCCTCAAAAAAGAAACACTAAATAAGTGAAACTGAATAAAATCAGTGGTCTTTCGAAAGAGAAACAGTAAACAATGTACGATCATCGCATAGCCTCAAAAAAGAAACACTAAATAAGTGAAACTGAATAAAATCAGTGGTCTTTCGAAAGAGAAACAGTAAACAATGTACGATTATCGCATGGTCTCAAAAGAGAAACAGTAAATAAGTGAAACTGAGTAAAATCAGCGGTCCCATAAGAGAAACAGAAAATAATGTACGATTTGGACGGAGTGGCTGAAGACAGAGAGGGTGGAAGGTGTGCTTGCGGCAACAAGGGATGAAAACAGATGGAAGGCCATGCTCGCCAACGCCAAGAGCCAAGGCACTTGATGATGATGATATCGCATGATCTCAAAAGAGAAACACTAAATAAGTGAAACTGAGTAAAAATCAACATCCTTAAAAAGAGAAACAGAAAATAATGTACGTTTATCGCATGGTCCCAAAAACAGAAACACTAAACAATCTACAATTATCGCATCATTACCTCGTCATACCTTATACAAATCATCACACACAGAGAACGTTAACTTCCCAGTGAAATTTCTATTTATACCAATATGTCTCAGTCAGGCTTCCATAAGAGCCAGCCCTACGTGCCTGTGATATGATGACGTCAAGAGACACAATAACGAGGACGGTGGATGCTGAAGGCTTAATGGCCAACTGTCCCCATACTGTTGGGCGCCATGAGCGGCTATCGGGACGAACGCACTGTTAGCTCAGTTTCCTGTTTTCCTGTCGCTGCTTGTTGACACTTTCTCTGACACGTCTCCGGTCTAGCATAAAACAACTTATTGCCGTTTTGTGAAAATGAGACAAGCACGACAGTTAGAGAGAGAGAAGGAGGGAAGGGGTGGACGGAGAGAGAGAGGGGGGGGGGGGGAGAGAGACAGAGACAGGCAGAGCGAGCCAGAGAGAGAGAGAAAGAGACAGACAGACAGACGAGAGAGAGCGAGTGAGAGAGAAAGAGACAGAGAAGACAGACAGACAGACACAGAGACAGAGACAGACAGACAGACAGAGAGAGATAGAGAAAGAGAGAGAGAGAAAGAGAGACAGACAGACACACAGAGCGAGCGAGCGAGGGAGAGAAAGAGAGAGAGAGTAACAGAGCGAGCTAGCGAGAGGACAGACAGACTGACAGACAGAGACACAAAGAGACACAGAGAGAGAAAGAGAGACAGAGAAAGACAGAGACAGAGAGACAGAATACGAATACTAATACCAGTGAGATTTATTCAATATAAAGCCTGTATCAAAAGGGTTATACGTGTAAAATATTAAACTAGAACACCGTGCGCAAATAAGCAAACATAAACATCTATGCATAAGTCTACGATGTAACAGTATCCAGTATCTTCAACGCTTCACAAACAAACATAGGCCTCGTCGTCGTGTCGTCGTCCGTCGTCATCATCATCATCAATCATCATCATCATCATCACTACCACCACCATCATCATCATCATGTACCTTGCTGCATGACATTGGCGATCAAGGCCCTCCATACGAATCTATCTTTTGTCGCTGCAAGTACATCGCCCACACCCTCTCTGTCTTCATCCACTACGCAAGTCCGTCCAGTATTTTCTCCTGGGTCTACCTGGTGCTCTTTTCCCCTCCAGCTTTCCTGTTGTGACAAGGTGCTCAAATTTGTTTTGCTTCGTAAAATATCCTAGAAATGCTGCTTGTCTTTTCCTGGTCTTCTTTGCTGACGTGACCGACTGACCGACAGACTGACCAACAGAACTGACTGACTGATCGACTGATTAACCTTCCAGTCTTCGTGACTTACATCAACTGCGTTATATTCGAAGACTGTCACTGTCATCGTAATCATCATCATCATCATTACAAGTAGTAGCAGCAGTAGTAGAAGTGGTTTGTAGTACTAGCTGTAATAGTAATATCATTGTTATGTTTATTCTGTATCTTTCTTTCTTTTCTTTTCTTTTCTCTTTCTTTCTTCTGTCTTTCTTTCTCTTTCTTTCTGTCTTTCTTTCTTTCTTTCTCTTCATTTCTTTCTTTCTTTCTTTCTTTCTGTCTTTCTTGTCTTTTCTTTCTTTCTGTTCTTTCTTTCTTTCGTTCTTTCTTTCTTTCTTCATCTTTCGTTTCATTTTTTTCGTTCTTTTTTTATTTTTGATTTATTTATTTTTTTATTTATCTATTTATTTATTTATTTTTTATTTATTTATTTATTTATTCATATTTATTCTATTTCATTGTGCTTACTTTCATTTTGATATCCCATTTCCTATGCCATAGTAAATGTCCGAGGAATCTGGCAAAGTGTTTCCACAATGTTATGATGATGATGATGATGATGATGATGATGATGATGATGATGATGATGATGATGACGATGACGAGAGGGGATGATAACCGTGGCCTATGGAGTTCCATTAGGACTGACACTGCGAGACAGGGCTGTACTCTACACTCATATCAAAAGAATTATATTTAAGTGTCAACCACGCCCGAAAGATACAGACACCTGCGGTGTTGGTCAGAACATACTAAACAACATCCTCAAAGATGCGTCCGTGAAGTGGATGAGACTGGACTGTGTAGTTTAGTTCCACAGTGACCCCATTGCACACTTAACTCTAGGTAGGAATTGTTTGAGGCCGAAAAATCCCACAATGATTTTAACAGGGCGGATGGGATTCGAACCCAAAGCCTTCCAATCGGTAGTCTGTTGTACCAATGATTTCATTCATTCATTTCATTCATTTCATTCATTCATTCATTCATTTATTCATGTATGTGTGTATGTATTTGTGTGTATTGTATTTGTATGTATGCATGTATGTATGAATGTATGTATGTGTGTGTGTATGTGTGCGCGTATGTATGTATGTATGTATATATGTATGTATGTATGTATGTATGATAGGTATGTATGTAGTAGGTAGGTATGGTAGGTGATGGGATGAGATGATGGATGTATGGCGTATGTATGTATGTATGTATGTATGTATGTATGTATATTATGTATGTATGTATGTATGTGTGTGTGTATGTAGGGATGGATGGATGGATGGATGGGGGATGGATGGATGGATGGATGTGTGTATGTATATATGTATGCATGTATGTATGTTTCTACCTATCTAGTAGTAGTAGTAGTAGTAGCAGTAGTACTAGTAGTAGTAGTAGTTAATAGCAGTAGTAGTAGTAATGGTATTTGCGTCGCTGCAAGCGTTGTTATCGATTTTGTCGTTCGTTTTCAGCTGCTTTACTAATTGTTGTTGTTGTTTTGTATTCTTGTTATTATGGCAAAAAGACCGCCGCCAACGTCTTTATCACAGAGATTTCAATGGATAAGCTCTTTTAAAGTCTTCATACTTTCAGCTTCGCCCACCGGCTCCTGAAATAGCTGAACATAGTATTCAATATATTGTCATCAATATAAAGCTGGTAAGACGAGAAACGTTTTCCGGTTTACCGACAAACATAAGCAATAGACAGGTAGACAGACATATAGACAGACGGACAGACAGACAGACAAAGAATAATCAAAAGACAGACAGACAGACAGATAGACAGACGGACAAACAGCTTCCTATTACGCTCACAAATACTGGTTGTACAACAATGACTAGTTTCGATATTACGGAGAACTTTTTTTTTTTCTGAACACACAATGCAGAATTATGAAAACAGGAACAAAGAGACATAGACAGAAGGACAGACAGCCGGCAGACAGACAGACAGACAGACGGAGAGAGAGAAAAAGAAAGAGAGAGAGAGAGAGAGAACAGACAGAGACAGAGAGGCAGAGAGAGAGAGAGAAAACCGGGACAGAGACAGAGAAAGAGAGAGACAGAAAGAGACAGAGAGACAGGCAGACAGACAGACAGACAGACAGACAGAGAGGCACAGAGAAGGAGAGGCAGACATATAGGCACGCAGGCAGACAGACAAGACACTCAGACAGCGAGATAGCGAGAGAGAGAGAGAGAGAGAGAGAGAGAGAGAGAGAGAGAGAGAGAATGAGAGAGAGACAGAGACAGAGACAGAGAGAGATAACCCCCTTTTTTTTCCTTTAATCAAAACTGATCATCTCATTGTTAGCTGACTTCACTAAACCATACCACTTCAAAAGGAAATGACCTAACAAACACATCACGTCTCTTTGTTACAACTTTTTCTCAAAAAGGACCACTTTCATTGTCACTTCTCGTTATACTCAAACGCGCTGCCTCGAATTTTGAAGAAAACTGCACAAATCAGCGAAATTTCCAAAATCTACTAGGCCCACCAGTCTGTATTCAGAAACACCAACCAACTAATAACAACCAAAAAACAAAAAAAAGTGTTCAAAATGTCGTCAAAAACTGTCACTTATCATCAATGAACACACACCTACCTACCATTCTCCACGCCATTTCTGGTTGTAAGCAAACAGGATGTTATGGCGCCCCACATTTTCCACAGTTGAAACCACCAGTGTCAAATGTTGCAATTCAACAAATAGAGAAGTTTTCGGCCTTGAAACAATTTGTCTGTTTGGGAGTTGTCTGAAAACAGTTGCATAAAAAAAAAAGATGTTTAACTCTTTGACTCCAGCACCCTCTCCACCACTTGCAAAAAAAAAATGAACCCTTTGACTCCCTGGCCCTATGATAGGGTGGACGAGTCAAAGAGTTAAGTTTTTGCTTTGCTAGCATGACTGACAATGCAGGATGATAGTGGACAGGGTGAGGGAGTCAAAGGGTTAAATTTTTGCTTCGCTAGCATGGTTGGCAATGCAGGATGCTGGTGGACAGGGTGCGGGAGTCAAAGGGTTTTAAAGACGCTGCCTACTAAGCAACCCCCCCCCCCCCCTTATAAACGACAGTAATCGCTTCATAACGGTACCAGGTCGAATGAGCGACGCCTATCCACATCCACACACGCCCCTCGCAAGGACAACACCCCATATACATCCAACGTTGAACCACTGACAGTAAATGCCCCAACTGGAATTTATCTCAGGCATGAAAACGGTTGAGGAAACTGAAAATGGAGGTCACCACAAGATCGGGGGGGTTGAATCTGGGACAGCTTCCACGAGAAAAAGTGTCACTGTCATTATCTCCCTTCCTCTCTCTCCTCTCTCTTCTCTCTCTCTCTCCTCTCTCTCTCTCTCTCTCTCTCTCCATATACATATATATCTCATCTCTCTCTCTCCTCTCTCTCCCATACATGTATATATATATATATATATATATATATATATATATATAATTATCTTCTCTCTCTCTCTCTCTCTCACACACCCCACACACACACACGCACCACACACATCTCACACACACACATTCTTTCTCTCACTCACAACACACACACACACACACATATAAGGCCTAATATATATATATATATATATATATAAATATATATATATATAGATAGATAAATAGATAGATAGATAGATAGATAATAAATAGATAGATAGATAGATAGATAGATAGATAGATAGATAGATAGATAGATAGACACATACACACACACACACACACACACACACACACACACACACACACACACACACACACACACACACACACACCGTCACCTTTTACACGTGCGTATCTGTGGTCATTCAAGTTGGTCCCTTTTTTGTTTTTTTATTAATGTCATTGTCATTTATGTATGTCAGTCCATGTCTTGACATATGATGGGTGTTCTGAGGAGTTTTCTGAGCTTACAGTTTTTGTGCTTTGTATCTGCTTCTATGCTAGCTGAATGGGTAGCGCAAACTATGTTAGATTTGAGAAGTTTCACAACATGGGAGATAATTCCTGTGTGACTCTCAAGAGTTATGTCCTTTGGTTGATATGATGGGTGGGTGAGCGCGTGCGCGTGCAGAGAGAGAGAGATAGAGGTATTTGCATATATGGATATATATTTTTATATATATACACACACATTGATTATACATGATATCCATTCATGACATTAGATTGTGCACACATAGACAGATATCGCGGGCAACAAATAAACGTATAATTTCAAGAACACAAACAGATGCCATGATTCTTCCCACCTCCCATCCCCATGCCCTAACTTCCACCTGACCCCCTTTCCCCCCCTCCCATTCTCATTATGTCGATATTTTACTGGAATTTATTTCCATCACTTCTTTTATTGCATGCGTTATTGTTCATCTGTTTTCACCAATGCATTAGTTGATATGCCTCCCCCCCCCCCCCCCCCACACCTCACATCCGACTTGTTTGTTCTTAATATTTCCCATATTTTCTTGTTTTTCTTTGTTTTGCTGTCTGTAATTTAGTCTTTTTTTTTTTTTAACAAAAATTGTATTTTGTTTTCCATATTTTCTTCTTTTCCCTTATTTGATGTCTGTAATTTAGTCTTTTATTTTTCTTTACAAAGATATATTCACTATTGGTACGACTACCAGTATAATTATGTTGTTACCGTTCTTTTTGTTGTCATTGTTAGTGGTTGACATGTATTCGCATTACCTATCTGCCTTATGTCTCTCACGCTTTGCAAAGCGCTTTACCGATTGATATATAAAAATCAGCATTTTACAACAATCCCTTTTCAATAACTTCTTCTAGACTGTATGTGGTACGGTTCATTTGTTTTTAGTATGGTTATAGTGTAAGTAGGAAGATTAGGAAAAGACAGGCAACATTAATAGGCCATTTTATGAGGAAGGAGGATTTGGAGCACCTGGTCACAACAGGAAAGCTGGAGGGAAAGAGAGCACCAGGTTGACCCAGGGAGAAAACGCTGGACGGACTTGCAGAGTGGCTGGGGACGAGGAGGGTGGGGGAGATGCTGGGGGCAACGAGAGACAGAGACAGATGGAAGTCCATGATCGCCAACGCCATGCGGCACACGACCTGATGATGATGATGATGATGATGATGATGTGATGATGATGATGATGATGATATAGTGTATATGTAGAGTGGCAAGGACAAGCTGTAAGATAGGTTCAGTTTCAGTTTCAGTTTCTCATAGGTTCAATTTCAGTTTCAGTTTCTCAAGACGACGTCTCCGTACTCGGAACGAATTCCAATGCACTAACGTCACAGGTGCCACGTGTATGGTGATCATGGCACATGCCCTAAGCCTGCCTATAAACCCATGAGCTGGCCAGGTCCTGAGGCCATACTTAGGCTATGTTTTACCTAGTCTATATTTTATACTGGTATTTTATTAGCCTACCACTGGAATAATCTTGGGTTACATGTAAATGACATGTGTATGTGTGTATCTTACCTTCACAAAAGGAACACATACATAAAGTAAACAAATAAATAATTAAAGGTCTGAATCACAACACAGCTAGCTATCCTGTATAAACTCGTCTCACTTGACAGACCCCCGCCCCTCCCAGTCAACGCCCAAATGCTCAGCTGTCTATCAACTAGGTAAGACAATATTTCATTAATCATAGACAGGTATGTAAGTGAGTAAGTAAGTAAGTGAGTAAGTGATTCAGTCAGTCAGTCAGTCAGTAAGCAAGTAAGTAAGTGAGTGAGTGAATAAGAAGTAAGTAGGTGAATGAATAAATTCAAAATAAAGGAATAAAGATAGGTTCAATGGGACTTTATGCTACTTTCTTCGAATTATAAAGTGTTTTGAATTTTGAAGTTTGGAGTAAACAGGATGCCCAGTGAAGTTTGATGACAGTGTTTATGTATTTTCCAACATGTCAATAATTATGTCATATTCGTAAACATAACTGCCTCAAGTAATTTTTTTCCTGATTGGATCAGTCCATCACGAAATATGTCCTGCTTGATAATAACTAATAATTGACGAAAAGGAAATATACCGTACTGTACTTTTCATCAACTATTTTTCATCTCACATACATTCACCAACAGTCGTATTTTTCTTAACTAAAGAACTTACAAGCCTTGATGCATAAACAATCTACATCATCATCATCATCATCATCAGGTGCCCTGCGCATGGCGGTGGCGATCATGGACTTCCATCTGTCTCTATCTCTCGTTGCCCCTAGCATCTCCCCCATCCTCCTCGTCCCCAGCCACTTACAAGTCCGTCCAGCATTTTCTCCCTGGGTCTACCTGGTGTTCTCTTTCCCTCCAGCTTTCCCATTGTGACCAGGTGCTCCAAATCCCCCTTCCTCATAAAATGGCCTATAAATGTTGCCTGTCTTTTCCTAATTTTCCTTATGAGTGATCAACTTGTGTCTGCCTCCATCAAGACTGTCTAGTTTGTTTTCTTTGCTGTCCATGGAACTCTCAACATTCTTCTGAGAAACCACATCTCGGCTGCCTCAATCTTGCTCTGGCTTTGCTTGGTGACTGTCCACGCCTTACATCCGTACAACAGTATTGGTTCTATATAACATTCAAGGACTCTCTTCCTGATGTTAATTGATAGGCATTTCTTGGTAAGAAATGCTTGTCATCTTCTTGAAAGCTGTTTTGGCTTGGCCGATTCTGCCGGCTATTTCCGATGTGCATCTGCCGTCTGATGAAATGACCGTTCCCAGGTATTTGAACTTATTAACCTGTGTCAAGGTTGTGCCATTTGCTGTTATTTTGCATGAGTGGATTTCATGTTTTTTACTGATCACCATGACTTCAGTCTTCCTGCTGTTTAGTTCCAACCCCTTACCTTTGCTTTCTATTTCTAGTATATTCACAAGGTTTTTGTAGGTCCCTTTCATTTTCTGCAATTAGCACGGTGTCATCTGCGTAACGAATGTTGTTTATCATTTTCCCTCCAAGCTTTAATCCAGGGTCTTCTTCTAGGTTTCTCATGATGTTTTCGCTGTAAACAATCTACATGCTCAACGGAAATGTGTCCCAAGACATTCGTGAAACAAAGGCAGCAATGATATATTGGAACAGAGAAAAAAAAATAAGAAGAAAGAAAGAAAATAAAACACAGGAAAAAAAAAATAAAAACACAAAAATCCACTTCGTATTCACTTATCTCACCAACGCTCTTTGTCATCACATTACAGACATAACCCCCTAATCTATGCAACACACAGTCTCATATGTCCACCAATACAACTAACATAACGCCACCATTATTGTAGTGCCTTTGAGGGAGTGAAAGAGTTAACCCTTCGACTCCTGCACCCTGTTCACCAGCATCCAGCATTGTTAACCATGCTAACAAAACAAAAACTTAACCCTTTGACTCCCTCACCCTGTCCACCAGCTTCCTGCAGGAAGCTGGTGGACAGGGTGAGGGAGTCAAAGGGTTAAGTTTTTGCAGTTGGTTGATAGGTGTGGGGGAGTCAAAGAGTTAATCTAGCTGAATATCTGAATATCAACGCAGATGTAGCCTACATAACAGCATCCTTCTTCGTTCTATGCACGTGAACTAAATTCAGCAATTCAAGAACACGGTTCATTCCTGTTTGGACAATAATTATAGTATTATGTGAGCCTACATGAACTGATAGATTATCTCCACGCTCATCTCTCTTCCTGTCCCTGTTACAAGTTTATCCGTCCGTTGACATGCATTGACCGTCTGCCGACACTGAGAGCTTGGTTGGTTGGTTGGTTGGTTGTTTGGTTGGTTGGTTGGTTGGTTGGTTGGTTGGTTGGTTGGTTGGTTGGTTGTTTGGTTGGTTGAGTGGTTGGTTGGTTGGTTGGTTAGTTGATTGGGTGGGTGGGTGGGTGGGTGGTTAGTTGATTGGTTGGGTGGTTGTTTGTTTGGTTGGTTGGTTGGTTGGCTGGTTGGTTGGTTGTTTGGTTGGGTGGTTGATTGATTGGGTGGTTGGTTGGTTGGTTGGGTGTTGGGTGGTTGGTTGGTTGATTGGATGGATGGTTGGTTGTTGGTTGGTTGGTTGTAGGTTGGCTGGTTGGTTGGTTGGTTGGTTGGTTGGTTGGTTGATTGGATAGTTGGTTGGTTGTTTGGTTGATTGGTTGGTTGCTTGGTTGCTTGCTTGCTTGCTTGCTTGCTTGTTTGCTTGTTTAGTTGCTTGGTTGGTAGGTTGGCTGGTTGGTTGCTTGGTTGCTTGGTTGGTAGGTTGGTTGCTTGCTTGCTTGCTTCCTTGCTTGCTTGTTTGGTTGTTTGGTTGGTAGGTTGGCTGGTTGGTTACTTGCTTGCTTGGTTCCGTTGGCATGCATTGACTGCCAGCCATCACTGAGGGAAAAGTTGAGGTCTCTGCCACCTCGCTCCCCTACGACCCCAGGGTTATGGAACTATCTAGGTAGGACCTCAGGACCTGGCCAGTTCATGGGTTAATGTGTAGGCTTGAGGCTTGTGCCGTAGTCATCCTGGATCTTCTCCATCACATGGCACCTGTGACGAGAGCGCATATGGAATTCATTCCGAGCGTGGAGACGTTATCTTGAGAACCTGAAACTGAAACTGTCACGGGAGGATTGTTGGTTAGTTGGTTGGTTAGTTGGTTGGTTAGTTGGTTGGCTGGTTGGTTGGTTGGTTGGTTGGCTGGTTGGTTGGTTGGTTGATTGGTTGGTTGGTTGGTTGGTTGGTTAGTTGGTTGGTTGGTTAGTTGGTTGGTTAGTTGGTTGGCTGGTTGGTTGGTTGGTTGGTTGATTGGTTGGTTGGCTGGTTGGTTGGTTGATTGGTTGGTTGGTTGGTTGGTTGGTTAGTTGGTTGGTTAGTTGGTTGGTTGGTTGGTTGGTTAGTTGGTTGGCTGGTTGGTTGGTTGGTTGGTTGGTTGGTTGATTGGTTGGTTGGTTGGTTGGTTGGCTGGTTGGCTGGTTGGTTGGTTGGTTGGTTGGTTGGTTAATTGTCTGGTTGGTTGGTTGGCTGGTTGGTTGGTTGGTTGGTTGGTTGATTGGCTGGTTGGTTGGTTGGTTGGTTGGTTGGTTGGCTGATTGGTTGGTTGGTTGGTTGATTGATTGTCTGGTTGGTTGGTTGGTTGATTGATTGTCTGGTTGGTTGGTTGGTTGTCTGGTTGGTTGGTTAGTTGTCTGGTTGGTTGGTTAGTTGTCTGGTTGGTTGGTTGGTTGGTTGGTTGATTGGTTGGTTGGTTGTCTGGTTGGTTGGTTGGTTGGTTGTCTGGTTGGTTGGTTAATTGTCTGGTTGGTTGGTTGTTTGTTGGTTGGTTGGTTGGTTGGTTGGTTGGTTGGTTGGTTGGTTGGTTGGTTAATTGTCTGGTTGGTTGGTTGGTTGATTGTCTGGTTGGTTGGTTGGTTGATTGTCTGGTTGGTTGGTTGGTTGATTGTCTGGTTGGTTGGTTGGCTGGTTGGTTGGCTGACTGGTTGGTTGGTTGGCTGACCGGTTGGCTGGCTGGTTGCTTGTTTTTTTGGTTGGTTGGTTGGTTGGCTGGTTGGTTGGTTGGCTGACTGGCTGGTTGGTTGGCTGGCTGGGTGGTTGCTTGCTTGCTTGCTTACTTCTTGTTTGCTTGCTTGTTTGCTTGCTTGCTTGATTGATTGGTTGGTTAGTTGGTTGATAGGTCGGTTATTTGGTTCTTTTTCGACGGCGGAGGTGGGTGGTGGTGGTGTGGTGGTGTTATCAGGTAGTCCAGTGTTGACTCTATAGCTGGGTCTCATGACAGAGCTATGACTCAGCCAGTCTCAGGACCTCCCATCTTCTTCTTCTTCTTAACGCAGGCTAGAGCTCTCGCGAACACTCCCTATCTAAGCATATGAATTCATACAAACCTACCTAGCTAGCAGAGGGAGTGGATTTTGGGGTATATGACCGTTCTTTATCTATCCCGCCTTAAAGGCATTCATACTCCGTCTTCGGGGAGGAATCTCACGTCTCAAGTTCAGTCACGCCCCTGAAACCGTAACAGTTGGCTTTTGTCCGCTGCTTTGCTTCTTATATTGATTTAACCCTTTGACTCCCGCACCCTGTCCACCAGCATCCTGCGTTGTCAACCACTGCTAGCATAGCAAAATCTTTAATCCTTTGATTCCCTCACCCTATCTACCAGCTTGTTGCAGGAAGCTGGTGGATAGGATGAGGGAGTCGAAGAGTTTTAACCGTTCGATTCCCTCACCCTATCTACGAGCTTCTTGCAGGAAGCTGAAGGATAGGATGAACAGTCGAAGGGTTTAAGGTTTTTGCAGTTGGTGGATAGGGTGCGAGGTCAAAGGTTTGTTAATGCTCCAATCGTTATGGTGGCGATGTAATGTTCGATAAGTCCCCTTTCCCTATTTTAAGACCTTACCAACGCATAAGGTTGGTTTTTTTACGCCGGATCTGGAAGTTTGCCGGATAATTATTGGCAGAATAGGGCGAAGCTCGAACAGAATGTGTCTGAGAACTACGAATCCCTCTTCAGTAACCAACACGATTCTCAAGGTATGGGACCTTCACTGAACTGAATCAACTTGTTTGATTACCCGGTTCTCTCTGTGTCTCTGTCTGTCTATCTCTCTCTCTCTCTCTCTCTCTCTCTCTCTCTCTCTCTCTCTCTCTCTCTCTCCTTCTCCCTCCATCTCTCTCTCTCTCTCTCTCTTCTCTCTCTGTGTTCTGTGTCAGTCGGTCTGTCTGTTCCTCTATCTCTCTCTTCTCTCTCTCTGTCTGTCTCCGTCTGTCTGTCTGTCTGTCTGTCTTTCTCTCTCTTCTCTTTTTCTCTCTCTCTTCTCTTTCTTTCTGTCTGTCTCTGTCTTGCCGCAGTTTGTCTGTCTGTCTGTCTGTCTGCCTGTCTGTCTGTCTGTCTGTCTGTCTCTTTCCCTCTCTCTACATCTCTTTCTTCACCTTTGTCTCCCTTTCCATCTCTCCGTCTTCTGTCTATCTGTCTGTCTGTCTGTCTATCTATCTATCTATGTATGTCTATGTATCTATCTATCTGTCTGTCTATATATCCATCTATCTGTCCATCTATGCATGAGTGCGTGTGTGTATGTGCATGTATATGTGTCTGCTTGTGTGTGTATGTGTTTATGTGTATTTGTGTGCATTCTCTAAAACGGCTGAAAAGGACATCACTGCGCGTGATTGACTGTATAAGCACCAAATGACATTTGCCATGCAGAGTACTGTGCGCAATGAAGCAGTCGCAGTATGATATAACGTTGGAAATTCCATCTCTCTCGCTGTCGGTTAGCGAGGCATGGATAAATAAAAAAATTTTAAAAAAGGAAAAAAAAAAAACCGGAAGAACAGAAAACAAAATAAAGAACACCACAAATTAGCCTGTAGACCTAAGCACAGAGTTAGTTCGACCTTTTTTTTTTTTTTTTTTTTTTTCATTTTGTTTCTTACTGCCGCTTTTCAGTTCATGTTTCGTCAGTGTCTGGGTTTTTCCCCTTTGATTGAAAGTTTGATAATAGGTTTTTCCCCCTTGATTGAATGTTTGATAATGTTCTGTTCCTGCAAAGTGCATTATTATTCTTATTACTGTTATTATGATCATAATCATCATCATCATCATCATCATTAGTAGTAGTAGTAGTAGTAGCAGTAGTAGTGGTGGTGGTATTATTATTATTATTATTATTATTATCATCACTACTATCACCATCATCATTATTAGTAACAGTAGTATTGTTAGTATTATTCTCTTCTCCAAATGGTTGTGAAGAAGAACAGATAAGAATAAGATGAGGACGAGGCAGTTTACACAACAAACATTGTATTAGAAGATCCAGATCTTGTGCTTTTCAAGGTCATTGTGACCCCGAAAAAGCTCTGGCGGAAAGAAAAACTTGACGTGCAACAGAGGAGACAGTGGCAGACTGTGAGACAAGAATGAAAGCATGATGTAAATCTTGTCAGAAACTCCAGAGAAAATAAATATTGAACACACACCTTCCTCAAACAGTGCTGATTCTAGGCACTTAAAGGAGATCCGGATTTTGTATTTCTCAGGGTCACTGTGACCTTGAAAAAGCTCTGGCGGAAAGAAAAATTTGACGTGCATCGAGGAGACAATGGCAGACTGTGTGACAAGAATGAAAGCATGATATAAACGTTGACAGAAGTTCCAGAGAAAGGACAGAACACACACTTTCCTCAAACAGTGCTGATTCTAGGCACTTGGAGATGGCGGTTGGGGTGGGATGAAGGATCAGTGTGACCTTGACCTTGGCGCCATGACATCTAAACTTACGTTTTCGCG
>CM060311.1:19280898-19288398 GCA_030674185.1 Monoplex corrugatus
TCCACCCAACTGCAAAACTTAACTTTTTGACTCCCACACCCTATCTTTATAATCTATATAATCATAGACCATGCATTTTAGACTTTGGAGTTTTTTCAAAAGAGGGATTCATCGCACTCCGACAATTCCATATGCACTCCACCCAAATCTGCCAGCAATTATCTGGCAGACTCTCTGAGCCTGGCAAAATCCTTGTGCTAATAAAGTCTTGAAATCGGGGAGGGGGGGGTAGGGACTTATGCAAACATTGATCTTACACCACCAGAATGATAGAAACATTTAGATGGGCAGCGAACAGGCTATTTTTGGTGTCGCGGGTCTTTTTTTTTTCTTTTATTGTTGTTTAAAGCCCAGCGACTGCGCAGAGCCATATCAGGGCTATAACCGCTTCAAAAACACACAAAACTTCAACAGGAAAAAAAAGAAAAGAAAATTAAGTAGGCCTACACATATCAATACATTCGCGCACATAATCTAAGGACATGCCCCCGGCGTAGGACCATTCATCCGATTTATCGCACAGGGGAGATTTAAAAAACACACCTGAATACAAATATAAGCATACATAAGGACACCAAAACATATAAAAACAGGTATAAATTACCTAAAATTGCTTCCGCATATCTCACCTCCTTAGAGCCAAAAATGCACTTAATACATGTACCCAATTATCAATCCGAAGAAAAAGTACGCAAGGCTTTATCGAAAAAATACAGGTGAATTGGACCATTAAGGCAGAAAATACAAGTAGAAATGACAGAAAGCAAGGCAACAAGGCAGAAACAAAGAGAGTGACAGAAAAGAGGAAATTTCTAGCACAGAATTTCCAGAAGGTGGGGATACTATTTATACTGAAAGAGCCCCCGGCAATCCAAGGGGGGATGGTGTCGCGGGCTGGGACTGAATTTGAAAGATCATATAAAAAAAAAAAGAAAGTTTATACAGTACAGTAGTTGTAGTTGTACTTACACCTTAAGCACTACAGTGTGTTGTCTCAATTCAATGCAACGGTAATGTTTATGGCTAAGGGAAGTGGCAATCCCTCATTTCTAAAGTTTCCAGAAAAAACATCATCACCAACATCAACAACAACAACAATGATAATAATAATAACAAAAAACACAAATAACAACAACAACAACAACAGGAACAAAAAAGAAACACCACCACCACCAACAACAATAATAGCAAAAAACAGCAATAATAACAACATCAGAAACAACATCAGCAGCAACCTAAAAGGCTATTTTCATCAGAAGAGACTACAAATCAAATGGAGGAGTTTGCTGTCTGCACAGTGTAATGGAGGCAGACACAAGTAGATCATTCATAAGGAAGATTAGGAAAAGGCAGGCAACATTCATAGGCCATTTTATGAGGAAAGGGAAATTCGGAACACCTGGTCACAACGGGAAAGCTGGAGGGAAGGAGAGCACCGGGTAGACCCAGGGAGAAGATGCTAGACGGACTTGCAGAGTGGCTGAAGACAAGGAGGGTGGAAGAGATGCTTGAGGCAACAAGAGATAGAGACAGATGGAAGTCCATAATCGCCAACGCCATGTGGCAAGGCACCTGTGATGATGACAGTGTAATATTCAATTCTTGTCTTGCTGACAATGTTCTTTTCTGTAAATGTAGTTTTCAACAATTGTGTTTCAACTTTCGACTTATCATCACCTATTACAGGAATATGGTACCTAAGCTGTTTGGCGAGCGAGCTTGCGTTGTAGATAAAAGAAAATAATCTAAAATTTTCAGGAGAAAACTGACAAATATATATATAAAAAAAATTTTAAATGGTGGTGATGTGCCATAGTTATCATTATCGTCAATTTTCATTAATAACATCATCACCATGTCAGCTCATCATTGTTTATGACTATATATATATATATATATATATGTATATATATATATATATATATATATATATATATATAATACATATATGTATTATGTAATAGCAAAGAGCATAGAAGACAGACAGAGATAGATAGATAGATGAGAAGATAGAGAGATATAACGATAGAAATAATAGTAGATAGATAGAGAGAGATAGAAGATCGATACATAGATAGATAACAGACAGAAGATAGATAGATAGATAGATAGATAGACAGATAGATAGATAATAGATAGATAGTACAGATAGATAGATAGACAGATGATAACGATAGATAGATAGACAGATAGATAGATAGATAGACAGATAGATAGATAGATAGATAATAGATAGATAGATAGATAGATAGATATTGTATTATACATACTGTATATATACACACAATTGTTGTCAGCACTATTGGTATTAACCTAACGATCACAATCCTGCTTTGTGACAGGTAAGATTATAATGCTTCACACATTGTACTTATTTACAAAAGTCACCCCCTTCACAACACCAAAGTCTCACACACACTGTACTCATTTCACAATCACCCCCTTCACAACACCAAAGTCTCACACACTGTGCTCATTTCACAAAAGTCAGTCCCTTCACAAACACCAAAGTATCGAAAACATCATAACACCACTAATCCAGAAGAACCACAACATTCGTACAGAACCTGTCTCATAGTGACCCAACGCTTGAAATATGAAGCCCATGAATGAGGTGGAGAGAACTCGTACTTGTCAGTCCCTTTGTCCTCAGGGGTGGTGGCCCCTGTTTCACCTTCTCTCACAGTCAAACGTGCCATGGATCGATGAGAGTGATTGGGACTGGTGATGGTGGTCACTCATTGCCATGGGGATTGGCCTCGGCGTCAAAGTACTGAGTCACTCCCCACCACCAACCCATCCCCCCTCCCTCTCTCTCTCTCTCGTCCCTCTGTCTCTCTCTCTCGTCACTCTCTCTGTCTCTTCTCTTCTTCTCTGTCTCTCTCTCTATCTGTCTGTCTGACTCTCTGTCTGTCTGTCTCTGTTGTCTGTCTGTCTGTCTGTCTCTGTTGTCTGTCTGTCTGTCTGTCTCTCTCTCTCTCTCTCTCTCTCTCTCTCTCTCTCTCTCTCTCTCTCTCCCCCTCTCTCTCCTTGTTGATAGTCAAATACTTATTACTGTGTTTCTTCATTGAATGATAGAGAATAGATCAGTGATCGGTGGATTTGTTGACTCATAAACGGGTAAAGTGCAGACTGAGGAAAAAAATGTTGAAAGTTACAGTTCAATGATGTAATTACATGCCATGTAAAATCTGTAAAAATCGCAAACAGCCCCTCCCCCCCCCCCCCCCACACACTCCCCAACTCCATCATCACTGTATTGTGACTTAAGACCGATGTACGTTGAACAGTCTGAGTTCAAAATTCTGAGCTCTCTCTCTCTCTTCTTTCTCTCTCTCTCTCCTCTCTCTCTCTCCTCTCTCTCTCTCTCTCTCACATGTGTGTGTATGTATGTGTGTGTATATCTATACCTATATATATATATATATATCATACATATTATACTGTATTTATATATATATATCATATACATATATATATATAATGTGTGTGTGTGTGTTGTGTGTGTGTTGTGTTGTGTGTGTGTGTGTGTGTGTGTGTGTGTGTGTGTGTGTTGTGCCTGCGTGTATAGATAGATTGTATTAGATAGATAGATAGACAGACAGACAGACAGATAGATAGATAGATATACAAATAGATATATAAACAATAGACATACATACATATATAACATACATACATAATATGATGTATAATAACATATACATATACATATATATATATATATATATATATATATATATATATATATAATATACGGAGAGAGAAAGAGAGCGAGAGACAGAGATACATTAAAAAAAAAAAACACACACACACACACACACACACACACACACACACACACACCACACACACACACACACACACACATACATATATATATATACAGATACATATATATATGTATATATATATATATATATATATAAAACCCAGAGTGGTTATATAATAGACTTGTTCACTGCATCATGATCTGAAGGCCACATCATGAGAACAGTACTCGCACAGTCCAGTCCTGACCCTATGTATAGTGACCTCGCCTTCAACCCTTCTCACAATCAGTGTGTGCCATGAATCGATGAGGCTAAAGTAGTTAGACCATCATGAATATTCCTAGGGAATAAGACATCAGACATTTTGCTGACTTGGTCTCATACACGTTAAGTGTTTGAAAACAGTAATAGATGAAGCTTGCTGCTGATTACGTCTTCATAAAGACTGCTATACGATACACCACGATACAATAAATTACAATACGATGTAATAAATATAATGCAATGTAGTGCATATGTAATACAATGCAATTCAATACAATACAATACAATACAATACAACACAACATAACGCAACCCAACGCAATACAACACACAATACAATACAATGAATACAATACAATACAATGCAAAACACTGCAATGCAATGCAATACAGTATTTTTTCATGAATGCAAGTTTGGGGATTTCAAAGAGTGCAACCACTTGCTCGTAACACACACACACACACACACACCACACACACACACACACACAAACACACATTACACACACACACACACACACACACATGCACGCACACACGTTCGCACACACACACACATACACGCACACATACACATACACACACGTACGTATGCACACACACACATACACACACATGCACACACACACAGACACACACACACCGCGCGCGCACACACAACACACCGCACGCAAGCACGCACACAAACACACACACATACACACACACGCACACACACGCACACACACGCACACACCAACACACAACACACGCACGCACGCACGCACGTACGCACACACACACACGCACGCACGCACACACACACACACACAGACCCACACAGTGCACACACACACACACACACAACACACACACACACCTGAGACAGGCAGATTTTTTAATCACACTATCAATCATCAATCAATCAATCAATCATAAGTCAGTCAGTCAGTCAGTCAGTCAATCGTAATTGGGAGAATGCCTCTATAACCATTGAAGATTTGATCTGAACACAGCATTATGTCTATATATCAATCGATCAATCAATCAGTCAACCATTATTAGAGAGATTGTCTCTTTAACCTTTGAAAGGTTTGGTCATCTGAACACAGCTTTACTTATATCAATCAATCAACCAATCAATCAATCAATCAATCGATCAATCGATCAATCGGTCAACCCGTAATCGGAGAGAATGTCTCCATAACCTATGAAAGATTTGGTAACCTGAGCACGGCACAGTAAGGTCAATGGATGGACGACAAGCGTCATTTGGTGGATGGCATGAGACAACGTGCCAAGCTTACTATCGTGCCAAGCAAGGTTGTCTGGAAATAGCCCAGTTCACTCCCTCACCCTATCCACCAGCTTCCAGCAGCCATTTTGCTCCCTTACCCTATCTACCAGCTTCCAAAGCCATTTTGCTCCCTTACTCTATCCACCAGCTTCCAGCAGCCATTTTCATCCCTCACCCTATCTACCAGGTTCCAGCAGCCATTTTGCTCCCTTACCCTATCTACCAGCTTCCAAAGGCCATTTTGCTCCCTTACCCTATCCACCAGCTTCCAGCAGCCATTTCATCCCTCACCCTATCTACCAGGTTCCAGCAGCATTTTGCTCTCTTACCCTATCTACCAGCTTCCAAAGGCCATTTTGCTCCCTTACCCTATCACCAGCTTCCAGCAGCCATTTTCATCCTCACCTATCTACCAGGTTCCAGCAGCCATTTTGCTCCCTTACCCTATCCACCGCTTCTGGCAGCCATTTTACTCTCCTACCCTACCTACCAGCTTCCATTTTGCTCCTTACCCTAACCATCAGCTTCAGCAGCCATTTCAGTCCCTTACCCTACCTACCAGCTTTCAGCGGCCATTTTGATCCTTTACCCTAACCACCAGCTTCCATTAGCCATTTCAATCCCTTACCCTAACCACCAGCTTCCATCAGCCATTTTCCTTCCTTACCCTATCTACCAGCTTCCAGCAGCCATTTTACTCCCTTACCTTACCTACCAGATTCCACCAGCCATTTTCCTTCCTTACCCTATCTACCAGCTTTCAATAGCATTTCACTCTCATCCTATCCACCAGCTTCCTTCATTCTTGTCAGTACCTCATCCTATCCACCAGCTTGTGTTAGCCCTTTCACCACTCCCAAGAGCATCCCACCACCAACTTCCTTCAGTCATTTCACACCTTGACCTAACCACCAGCTTCCTCCATTCTTGTCAGTACCTCATCCTATCCACCATCCTATCCATCCTATCTGTTAGCCCTTTCACCACTCCCAAGAGCATCCCACCACCAACTTCCTTCAGTCATTTCACACCTTGACCTATCCACCAGCTTCCTCCATTCTTGTCAGTACCTCATCCTATCTACCAGCTTTCTCCATCCTTTTCAGCCCCTCATCTTATCTAGCAGCTTGTGTCAGTTTCCATGATACTTTTCATCATTCCACCAGCTTCTGCGGGTTTCCTTTAGCTCTTTCATTTCCTCATCAAATCCACCGGCTTCCTCTGGGAAGGTTTCACAGATTCTGTTTTCTCTCTCCCTCTCTCCCCTATCTCCATCCCTCCCCATTTTAAGACCTTGTCTGCTCACAAGGTTTAGCACAGGCTCAAGGAGTCTGTACTGGCAGATTTGGGGTGGAGCACATATGTAAATGTCCGATCGCGAAGGTCCTTTTGAAAAACAAACAAAAGACAGAAAGAAAGAAAGAAAGAAAGAGAGAAAGGAAGAAAAAAAGAAAGAATGAACGAACGAATGAATGAAAGAAAGAAAGAAAGAAAGAAAGAATGAATGAATGAATGAATGAATGAATAAAAGGAAGAATGAATGAATGAATGAATGAATAAAAGGAAGAATGAATGAATGAAACCAACAAACAAACAAAACAAAAGGAAAATTCCGTACTCTGACACTCCAAACTCTCTGACATCACAGGTCTGGCCAAACTGTCAGTCGAACCCGGGAGTCTCTGGCATTCAAATTCTGGCATCAGGCATCATTACTATTCTGGAACTAGGTGGTGTAGGTCTTCTGCCAATGTCCCTGACATTCCTCAGTCTGGCCGTTCTCCAGCCATCACTCAGCCACAGTGCTGGAGGAAATAAGTCATTTGGCCAAGGCTTTGTGTGGTTGAGAAAAGAGAGAGTGGGCGGGATGGAGGAGAGACAGACAGACGGAGAGAGGCACAGTGAGACAGAGACAGATGAACGAAAACAGAGACAGAGGGAGAGGCAGAGACGTAGAGAGAGAGAGAGAGAGTGAGTGAGAGAGACAGACAGACAGACAGACAGAGAGGGAGTGAGTGAGAGAGACAGACAGACAGACAGAGAAGGAGTGAGTGAGAGAGAGAGAGAGAGACAGACAGACAGACAGACAGACAGCGAGAGATAGTGACAGACAGACAGACAGACAGAGACAGAGAGAGATTCACATGTTTTACAGAATTAGGGGAAAACAGACAGCAGAGAGACAGA
>CM060311.1:19293398-19300898 GCA_030674185.1 Monoplex corrugatus
TTATTCTCTCCCTTCATGCACCCATCCTCTCATAGACACAAGCAAGGACTGAGTGCATGGAAACACACAGTGACTGAGCGTCGATGTTTTGTAATACCCCCCACTCACTCCCCACTCCCCCCTTTTTTTTTTTTTTCAAGGGCAGATTATTTTTTATTACCTGGGAAGGGATGTGTGTGTGTGTGTGTGTGTGTGTGTGTGTGTGTTTGTGTGTGTGTGGTGGTGTGTGTGTGTGTTGTGTTGTGTGTGTGTGTGTGTTGTGTGTGTGTGTGTGTGTTGTGTGTGTGTGTGTGTGTGTGTGTGTGTGGTGTGTGTGTGTTGTGTGTGTGTGTGTGTGTGTGTGTTGTGTGTGTTGTGTGTGTGTGTGTGTGTGTGTGTGTGTGTGTGTGTGTGTGTGTGTGTTGTGTTGGGTGTGTGTGTGGTGGTTGTGTGTGTGTGTGTGTGTGTGTGTGTGTGTGTGTGTGTTGTGTAGACCAAACTGTTCGAGGGTGGATTTTTCAGCTGTGGGTTTTGTTTGGCATTTGTGTGTAGCATTGAGAGTGCAGTTTTGGCATTGAGAGCAGCCAGTTTGTGAGTTGTGTCATGGTCGGGGTAGAAGTACGTGTGTGGTTTCTAATCAGCTCTTTTGGGGAACTTCTGAGAACATTTAACATCTATTTTTACCGTTGTGACAATCTACCTCTGTCCTCAACAAACATTGTTTTTTTCTTCCTTTTTTGTTTGTTTGTTTCGTTCTTTCTTTCTTTCAATTGAAGCTCGTTTATGATTAGAGTGACTCTGAGAAGTAAAAAATCTGATTTCCTTTAACAGTTTTTGTATTCAAAGAAAGAAGACTGTTAGAATGGCTTGATTGTCTCGTTTAAAATTACAAAATCCTGAAAAAAGAGGGAGAATTCTTCATATCGACACAAGGAAAGACTGTAATATGTCTGTCTGCGTGAGCCTGTCCGCGAATAAAAACATATCAACAAAAAAGTTCTCAACTGTCTGTGAGTGATTTTTTTTCTAAATCCGAGTCACAGATCGTGTTAAATAAGTACTCTGAATTGTATGAATTTAGCTGGTTCACACCCAATACCATCTCCAACCATCAACTATGTGCCCAGCCCCTACAAGAAGGAATGAGTACTCATCATCATCAACATCAGGTGCCTTGCCGCATGGCGTTGGCGATCATGGACCTCCATCTATCTCTATCTCTTGCCGCCCCAAGCATCTCCTCCACCCTCCTCGTTCTCAGCCACTCCGCAAGTCCGTCTAGCATTTTCTCCCTGGGTCTATGAGTACTAGTATCATGAAAAGAGACGATGGAGATGGATCGGACACATCATCCGAAGACAGCAGGATAACATCAACCAGGACTGCCCTTGGCTGGGCACCAGAAGGAAGACATAGGAGAGAAAGACCCAAGAATGCTTAGCGACAAACAATAGGGGGGGGGGGGATGTTTAAAGCCCTGAAACACACTTAAGGTACTGAGCAGAAGCTGGCCCAGAACAGGCAGAAGTGAAGGATCTTTGTTGTTGTCCTATAATATTAATGGCAGTGGATAAGTAAATGACCTGGTGTTGGATCACATTGATTCAGAAAGTGAAATCATGTTGATGGAGAAGAAGAAGACAGAGAAGAAGGAGGAGGAGGAGGAAGAAGAAGAGGAGGGGGAGGAGGAGCAGGAGAAGACGAAGGAGGAGGAAAGAAGAAGGAGAGAGAGAAGGAGGTGGAGAAAAGAGAAGAGGAAGAGGAGGAGGAAGAAGAAGAAGAAAGAAGAAGAAGAAGAAGAAGAAGAAGAGAGAAGAAGAAGAAGAGAGAAAAGAGAAGAAGAAGAAGAAGAAGAAGAAGAAGAAGAAGAAGAAGAAGAAGAAGAAGAAAGAAGAAGGAAGAAAAGAAGAAGAAGAAAGAAGAAGAAGAAAGAAGAAGAAGAAGAAGAAGAAGAAGGAAGAAGAAGAAGAAGAAGAAGAAGAAGAAGAAGAAGAAGAAGAAGAAGAAGAAAAGAAGAAGAGAAAGAAGAAGAAGAGAAGAAGAAGAAGAAGAAGAGAAAAAGAAGAAGAAGACGAAGAAAAAAGAAGAGAGAAGAAGAAGAAGAGGAGAAGGAGGAAGAAGAGGAGAAGAAGAAGAAGAACAACAACAACAACAACAACAACAACAAGGAGGAGGAGGAGGAGAAGAAGAAGAAGAACAACAACAAAACAACAACGAGGACGAGGAGGAGAAGGAGGAGGAGGAGAAGAAGAAAGGAGAGAAAGTGGTGATGATGAATATAATGATAACAATAATGAATGAATCAGTGAATGAACTTGGAATAAATCATCATACTACAACAGGTCAAAGAAGATTTTACGACTCATTTAGACACAAACCTGAAGAAATTTGTAATAGAGGGACTGAAAAAAACAAGGAGAATTTGCCGAGTAACCGTAGCCCAAATGTTCGTAATGTCAGTAAGTAACAACACATAATGATAATAATAATAATAATAATAATTTAATAATGATATGAAAATAGCAATAATATAGCAACAACAACAAGACTAGGCTAAATGTTCAATAATATTCAATAAATAACAATAACAATAACAACAACAACAACAACAACACCAACAACATATTACTACTATTACTATTACTACTACAACTATCACTACCTCTACTGTTACTGCTACTGCTATCAGTGATAATGATAACAATAATAATAATAATATAGTAATAATTATAACATAACAATATAAGAAATGATGATAATGAAGAAGATGATGGTGGTGGGAGTGATGATGATATGATGATGATGATGATGATGATGATGATGATGATGACAATGATGTTTTGTCGTAAAAAGCGAGATCACGGATGTATGGCTTCAACGCTTTCCTCCAGTTCACATGTCCGTCAGCCTACCCAAGCCCACAGAGAGGAATGAGCGTGGGATAGGGAAAGGAGACAGGATGGGGTGCTGTCTTTAACTTTCACACTAACTCAAGCGACATTCAGAAAGAAAAAGAACAAATTCACACGCGCGCGCGCACGACCACACACACACACACACACACACTACATACATACATACACACACACACACACACATACATACACACACACACACACACACACACACACATACACACACATACACACACACACACACACACACACACACACACACACACATACATACACACACACACACACACACACAGAACACACACACACACACACACACAGACACATACACACACACACACACACATAGAGAAATGCGCCTGCGCGCGTGCACACACACACACACACACACACACATGCACAACACAAACACACACAACACACACACACACACACGCAGCACACACACAACACAAACACACAACACAACACACACACACATACACACACAACACAATACACAACACAACACACAAACACCACACACACACACACACACACATAAACACACACACACATATATGCGCACACACACTCACACACACACACACACACACACACACACACACACAACACAACACACACACACACACACACACACACACACACACACACACACACACACACACACACACACACACACACTGACACACACAAGGGCTCGACCGACACCAGAGAGCCTGTCTCTGATGCAAGAAGGGTGGGCTGCCTGATAACCTATTACACAAACACAGGGGCTTAACTTCTGGCTCTGCAGTGTTTGGTTTACATCTCTGGCACCAGCCCTGGATTTTGGGATTTTGTGTTGTTGGTTAACCCTTAGGAAAAACGCCAGACATCATCAACGCAGCAACAGGAAACGTCATCAAGGCCAAAATTTTCTGCAATTCTTTAAGTCAGCATCCATCATACCTTTTAGAAATATTTACATCCTAAATGGTTCTGGGAAAGGATCGAAGAATAGTTGACGTCAAAATATAATATAGATGCAAACATGTTGACTGGAATATACAGCACTGTTTGGGGTTGATAAAGACAGATTTGGTCTTTGATGTAATCTTAGATTCGTTATTCTATCTGGTGATAGATTCGGTATGTGGTCTAATTATAGATTCAGTGTTTAATCTAAGGTTAGATTCAGGTATTTGATCTAATGATACATTTGGTATTTGATATGATGATAGATGCGGTATTTCAATTTACTGACAGATTCTGTATTTGATGTAATGATAGATTCGGTCTTGATCTGAACATAGATTCTGTATTTGATATGATGATAGATTTGGTATTTGATCTAATGATAGATTCGGTGTTTAACCTAAACATCGTTTCGGTATTTTGTCTAATGATAAATTTGGTATTTGATCTAATGATGATGATGATGATGATGAATGATGAGATGATGATGTTAAAAAACGTTTTGTCCTAAAAAAAAAAATTTTAAAAAGCGAGATCACGATGTATGGCTTGAACGCTTGTCCCTCCAGTTCACATGTCCGTTAGCCTACCCAAGCCCACAGAGAGGAAATAGCGTGGGATAGGGAAGGAGACAGGATGGGGGCTGTCTTTAACTTTCCCACTAACTCAACGCAACATTCAGAAAGAAAGAAAAAAATCACACGCACACAACACACCACACACAACACACACACACACACACACAACACACACACAACACACACACACCACAACACACACACACACACACACACACACACACACACACACACACACACACACACACACACACACACACACCACACACACAACACAACACACACACACACACACACAACAAGGGCTCGACCGACACCAGAGAGCCTGACTGATGCAAGAAGGGTGGGGCTGCTTGATAACCTATTACACAAACACAGCGCTTAACTTCTGGCTCTGCAGTGTTTGGTTTACACCTCTGGCACCAACCCTGGATTGTGTGTGTGTGTGTGTGTGTGTGTGTGTGTGTGTGTGTGTGTGTGTGTGTGTGTGTGTGTGTGTGTGTGTGTGTGTGTGTGTGTGTGTGTGTGTGTGTGTGTGTGTGTGTGTGGGTGTGTGTGTTGTGCGTTAACCCTTAGGAAAAAAGACCAGACATCTTTAACAGGGCAACAGCAAACTTCATCAAGGCAAAAAATTTCTGCAATGTTTTCTGTTGAGAATTCAAAGACACACGATCATACCTTTGAAATGTTGTCCGGAATGATTCTGAGAAAGTATGAAGAATTGTTGACGTCAAAATCTAATATAGATGCAAATGTCATGTTGACTGGAAACTTGGCACTATTTGGCGCTGATGAAGATAGATTCTGTATTTGATCTAATGATCGTTTCGGCATTTGATCTAAGATGATTCGGTATTTAATCTAAAGATAGATTCGCATTTGATCTAATGATAGATCGGTATTATCTAAGATATTCGGTATTTGATCTAATATACATGATAGATTCGGTATTTGATTTAATGATAGATTCGATATTTGATTTAATGATAGATTCTGTGTTTGATTTAATGATAGATTCGATATTTGATTTAATGATAGATTCGGTATTTGACCTCATGATTCTTCTTGGACAAATGTACATTTCCAAGTGCAGATTTGAAAGGACACTGCCAAACACAAACTCTGTATTAAATGATATATTACTACGACGAACCACGTAGAAGAATACAGTGCAAAATCGACCGTGAATTCCATGATTTATGGCAAATGGTTCCCACATGATTATCTTCGGTTACAACAGAAACTTGGTGTTGTTCTCTGTCTGTTTCTAATACATATGATGTCATTATATTATATATGATGAAAATAACAACCTACCCCTGTATGTTACTGGTTATTTTTGTATGCTTTTGATTTGTAATCGTGTTTCATACACAAGTCTATACGATTATTTAGATTTGTAGATCTGATGCATATTGAGAGTTCTTTCTCTCTGTGTCTCTCTGCTCTCTTCTCTGTCTCTCTCTCTCTCTCTGTCTCTGTCTCTCTCTCTCTGTCTCTCTGTCTGTCTCTCGTCTCTGTCTCTCTGTCTCTGTCTCTGTCTCTCGTCTCTGTCTCTCTGTTTCTCTGTCTCTTTGTCTCTCTGTCTCTGTCTCTCTGTCTCTCTGTCTCTCTCTGTGTCTCTGTCTCTCTGTCTCTCTGTCTCTCTCTCTCTCTTCCTCTCTGTCTCTCTCTCTCTGTCTCTCTTTTAATCTTTTCATTTTTACCGCAACTATGCTTTGCCATTTCTGCTCTTGTTTTTGTCATTTTGTCTTGTCAAAAACAAACCAAAAGCCATTCCTGCTCTGTTTTTGTCATTTTGTCTTGTCAAAAAAAACCAAAAGCCATTTCTGCTCTGTTTTGTCATTTTGTCTTGTCAAACAAACCAAAGCCATTCCTGCTCTGTTTTGTCATTTTGTCTGTCAAACAAACCAAAAGCTGAGAAAAGAGAAAAAAAAAAAAACTTCACAAAGGCCAGCAGGCAAGAAAAACTTAACCATGGAAACCATCAAAAGACGGAAAATAAATCGAAAACAAAAATCCAACGCAGCCGCCAAGAAGCAGCCAAAGCCAAAACTGTATTCTACGCTTATGTAAATTCAACACACGTATAACCAGAGAAAAACTCAAGATCACACGCCTGGAGCAGTTTTCCAGAAGAAAAGACACCCCAACCCCTCCCCCATCCCCCCTCAAAAAAAAACAAAAAAAAAGAGAGAGAGAGAGAGAGGAGAAAACACACACACACACGTCCCAAAAAAAACAACAACAACAACCAAACGAATATAAGAGAGAGAGAGAGAGAGAGAGAGGCAGACAGACAGACAGACAAACAGACAGGCAGACAGAGACAGACAGTGGGAGGGGGTGGAGAGAGAGAGAGAGAAAAGAGAGAGAGAGAGAGAAAGTGAGAGATGTGTGTGTGCTGGCTGCCAAAGTGCAAGTCCAGGTGATTGAACTAATGGACTGTGTTCTGTTTGTTCCTGTGTTTGGTCACCCACAGGTCTTTAACTCGTTCTTTTGGTTTGGTTAAAAGCGTTTGCCATTTTAACCTTCTCTCTCTCTCTCTCTCTCTCTCTCTCTCTCTCTCTCTCTCTCTCTCTCTCTTGTGTGTGTGTGTTGGGTGTGTGTGTTGTGTGTGTGTGTGTGTGATGGTGTGTTGGGTGTGGTGATGTGTGGACAGAGAGAGAGAGGGAGAGAGAGAGAGAATGAAGAAACAACACTCCTCTCTCCCCCATCAAAAAAAACAAAACAAGTCAAACCAAACAAAAGAGCAACAACGACAAAAGCAGACTATAAAACACCTTTCATCCTTTGACATATCCACCAGCTTCCTGCAGGAAGTGGATGGCTAGGGTACAGGAATGAAAGGGGTTAATCGTGTAGTACCCCTCTCACATTGAGCGGACCAACGCAAGCACTTGGACAAAAAAACAAACAAACAAACAAAAAACGTTGACTGACAGTATTACAGTCTACTTGTGCAGCAGCGTTTTTCTTTTTTCTTTTTCTTTTCTCTTCTTTTATTTCTTTTATTTACATTTTTTATTTTATTATTATTTTTTTTTTTGGATGTTACTGTCTCGGTTTGA
>CM060311.1:19305898-19325898 GCA_030674185.1 Monoplex corrugatus
TAGTTTGTGAATAGGGTGCGGGAGTCAAAGGGTTAAGTTTTTGCAGTTGGTGAATATGGTGCAGGAGTCAAAGGGTTAAATACACTGTAATGTTGAATGTGTACACCTGTACGAAAGTTTGGTGTCTGAAGACTATGTTTCTATTGAGAACGAAAAATCACCCAGACTAACCCTCACCAATTTGTACTTCTACGACTGTTGTTTTGTCATAGTGAGTTAACGCTGGTTTCGTGCTGATGGGTCACCATACAAAAAACGAATGAAGCGTTCGACATAATAATTCTGTTTGCAAAATACTTTGTCAATATCATCATCATCATCATCATGTCGAGCTTGCTGGGCAATCCATGACACGTTTCTTCCATCCTTCTCTGTCAGACATTGCAGTAGGTAGTTCATCATACTGACAGCCCGTATCATCCATCAGTTGGTCGATGAAGGTCTTCTTTGGACGTCCTGGTCTTTGTTTGCCATGGCTTGGTCTCCATAGTAGAACATCCCCCACCAGTTCTTCTTTGCTATGCCAGCAGTGTCCCGCGAATAAATACAGAATAAATAAAATCAAACGAAATATATATCACTTTCGGGGTGATTTAAAAAACAAATCATATGGTGCATTTTTTTTTTTTTTTTTTTGAAATGGTACACGGTGATTTCTACCGAAAGTGCAATCCATATTAAGCGCTTATAGAGATAAGTGACTAAAAACAAAATAGTCAACATTTTAGTTTGTTTAATTGACTGTATTTGATTTTGCGCATGAATTTGTTGATTGCTATTTATATCATCCATACACACTGTTCGTTTGTAGTTTTATTTGGAATTTGTTCAAAAGGGATTAGTTACACGCAGATAATTTTGTATGAGAGAGAGGAGAGGGAGGGAGAGGAGAGAGAAGAGAGAGAGAGGCAGATAGACAAACAGACTGGCACAGAGAGAGAGTCAGACAGAGACAGACAGAGAGCGAGAGAGAGACAGAGGCAGAGACAGACAGAGAGACAGAGACAGACAGAGAGACAGAGACAGACAGAGACAGACAGAGAGAGAGAAGAGGAAGAAGAAGAAGCAGAAAGAATCAAGAAAAAAATGTGTAATAAGATCTCCCAAGGCCTGCATGCAACTGAAGAACATTACAAAAAAATCAGTGTTCAAAGCCTGTGGAGAAAGGAACAGGAGAGAAAAAAGAGAGAGACAAAGAGGGAGAGAGACACACACGCACAAGGAGAGGGACACACACACATAAAGAGAGAGACACTCACATACAAAGAGAGAGAGGAAGAGACAGACAAAGAGACAGAGGAAGACACAAAGAGAGAGCGACACACACACAAAGAGAGACAGAAAGAGACAAAGAGAGAGAAAGACACACACACACACACACAAAAGAGACAGAGAGACGGAGAGACAAAGACAAAGAGAGACAGAGAGAGAAAGAGAGAGAGAGAAAGGGAGAGAGAGAAGGAGAGAGAGAAAGGGAGAAGGAAAGGGAGAGAGAGAAAGAGAGGAATAGAGAAAAAGAGAGAGAGAAAGAGAGAGAGAGAGAGACAAATGAGAGAGAGAGACAAAAAGAGAGAAAGACAAAGAGGGAGACACACACACACACTCGCGCACACAAGGACAGGGAGAAAGACACACACAAAGAGAGAGACACACACACAAAGAGACAGAGAGAGAGAGACAAAGAGAGACACACACATACACAAAGAGAGACAGACAGACGCAGAGAGAGACAGAGACAAAGAGAGACAAAGAGACAAAGACAGAGAGAGAGAGAGACAAAGAGACAAAGACAGAGAGAGAAAGAGAGAGAGAGAAAGAGAGTGAAAGAAGGAGAGCAGGAGAGAAAGAGAGAGAGACAGTGAGAGAAAGAGAGAGTGAAAGAAGGCGAGCGAGACAGAAAGAGAGAGAGAAAGAGAGACAGAAAGAGAAAAGAGACAGACAGAAAGACAGAGAGAATAAGGAGGGGGATAAGGGTTAGAAGAGAGAGGGGGTTGAATGGGGGTTGAAGTTTGTCACCATCAGGGTGATTCACCTGTTGCACACGGCTCTCTTCCTTGACACCACGTGACATCATCATGACTCGGCTTCAGCAACGAAACAGAGACGAGGCAACAGACATTGCGGCCCAGTGGTTACACCCCCCTTGCCTCGGATACACAAGAAACCTAGGTTCCAATCACAGAGCGAACTAGGATTTTCCACTCCCCATCCCTCTTCACTACATTTTAAGTGGCGTTTAAGGCCCACATCTTTCAGATGATACGATAAACTTTGTTCCCCGTGTGCAGCACAAGCGAATTACTTAGTTTTTATAGTTTGGCCGATCTCCAGATCGAGCCTCTGACGTCCTCCTTCTACTTGCTCCTGTCCAACATAGCTGCCTTGATCTCGTCGATATTTTCGAGGCCAGTGTCCCTTTTGAGAAGATCAATGAAGTCTGTTGTCTTCCTTCCCCTGTTCGCTCTCCCTCCAGTTGGCTGCCACAGTATAAGTTGTGAAGCAACTTCCTCTGGATGTCGCATACAGTGACCGCCTAGGCGAAGCCTACGTGTTCTTATCTTGTCACTAACTTTAGGGAGGTATCCATATAGCTCTTCGTTAGTCATGTGCTGCTTCCAAGAGACATTTAATGCCATCCTCAACATGCGAGTATACGTCCCATCAAGACTCTTCTCCATCTGCTTTGTTAAGGTCCATGTTTCCGAGTTGTAGAGCAACACAGACTCGACGGTGGATATAAAGAGACGAATCTCACGAAGCTCACGTTAAACATCCCACGACAACAAAGGAGTTCTCCATAGCAAATTCTATAGGAAAAAAAAACAACTACTTTTGAAGGGTAAACAGAAACACACACACATACACAAAATATAGGGTGGCGCTGCACGGCGGCGATATGCTCACCTCTGGGGGAGCAGCCCGTGAATTTCACATGGTGAATTCGTTGTGGCAAGACAAGAAATAAATACAAACACAATGAACGCATTATCGCAAACTCTCTCAGAATTCGTTCAGTCTGAAGGAAAATCTGGATCAGTAACATTGTTATTGTTATTGGTGTTTAAAGCCCAGCCGACTGCGTAGAGCTATATCAGGGATGTAACCAGTTCAAAACATACACAGTACTTCAACAGGACAAAAAAATTAAGTACACATATCAATGCATTCGCGCACATAATCTAAGGAGATGCCCGTGGCGTTGACCATTTTGTCCAATTTATCGCACAGGGGATTGAAAAACATACCTGAATACAAATTTAAATGTAACTAAGACAGTAAAACATACATAAAAACAGGCCTAAATTACCTAAAATCGCTTCCGCAAATCTCATACCCCTAGAGCCAAAAATACACTTAATACATGTACCCAATCATCAATCCTAAGAAAAATGTTTGTAAGACTTTATCGTACGCATACAGGTGAATGGACCAGCCCGGCAGAAAATGATCGGAAAAAAATGACAGAAAGCAAAGGAGGAAGAAAGAAACAAAGAGAGTGATAGAAAAGAGGAAATTTCTAGCACAGAATTTCCAGAAGGTGGGGATACTATTTATACTGAAAGAGCCCCCCCCTCCCCCCCTCGGCATACCCACGGGGGGTTGAGTCAGTTACAGGACAATGAAGTCAATTAGAGTTGAACAGTCTAGCTGGCTCTGTTGATGGAGCAATGAACTCTAGATCCGATGTCTCGAGTTCAATCCCAGCCTGCAACACAAAACCTACTCTGTTCGCTGCTCACCTTAAAGCTCCGGCCATTCTGGAGTATCAGCTTAGTGTTTCATAAATATCTTTCTCCTCCTCTTTTCCCCCTCCTCCCCTCCCACATCTTTCCTCAGTTCAAGACATTGACTACGCAAAACCCTCAAGACGTTTGCCAGACGATTACTGACAGACTTGGGCGAAGCGCGGATGGAATTATCTGAGGGCCATGAACCCCTCTTGAAGAAAAGTCCAGACTCCAGTATCAATAGGCTCATTGAAGACAGCCAGCTCGGAGAACCGCAGATACCACGTCTTTTAATTTAACCCTTTGACTCCCGCACCCTGTCCACCAGCATCCTGCATCATCAACCATGCTAGCAAAGCGAAAACTTTGCGGTTGGTGGGTAGGGTGCGTGAGTCAAAGGGTTAAACAGTCAACACGCCAGATTCTACCAGCCAGAACTTGTAACTGATTGCAGACTGAGAGACTCTTGTCCAACGAGTGGAATCATCCTGGGAGAAAGATTCTGGCTAAATCAATGATGGGACAAAGAGCACCCCCCCCCCCCTCCCCAACACACACACACTCTATCTCTCAAACTGTGGTATGTTAGGTCTGAAGTGTTCAGTCAGTGACTCAGAATTCACCACTGGGGAAAACGTCTTTAATTCAGTTAACTTTTGACTCCAGCACCCTATCCACCAACTGCAAAAACCTTAACCTTTTGACTTCCCTCACCCATATCCATCAACTTCCTGCAGGAAGCTGTTGGATAGTGTGAGAGGATAAAAGGTTACGTTTTTGTTTTGTTTTGCTAGTATGATTGACAATGCAGGATACAGGTGGACAAGGTGCGGGAGTCAAAGGGTTAAACAAAAGATCAATCAATGACTCAATGATAACCACAGGCAAAATGTCTTGACTCAAAGGTGTCAAATCTATGACTTAATGATAAACACAGGAAAAAAGTCTTGACTCAAAAGTGTCAAATCAATGACTCAGTGATAACTACAGGCAAAACGTATTGACGACTCAAAAAAGTCATGTCAATGACTCAATGATAAGCACAGGCAAAACGTCTTGACTCAAAAGTGCTTTACTCAAATTGTCAAGTCAATGACTCAGTGATAACCACATGCAAAACGTCTTGATATAAAAGTGTCAAGTCAATGACTCAATGATAACTACAGGCAAAACGTCTTGACTTAAAAGTGTCATGTCAATGACTTAATGATAAACACAGGAAAAAGTCTTGACTCAAAGTGCCATGTCAATGACTCAATGATAATCACAGGAAAAACGTCTTGACTCAAAAGTGTCAAGTCAATGACTCAATGATAAGCACAGGCAAAACGTCTTGACTCAAAAGTGTCATGTCAATGACTCACTGATAACAACAGACAAAATGTCTTGACTCAAAAGTGTCATGTCAATGACTCAATGATAACCACAGGCAAAACGTCTTGACTCAAAAGTGTCAAGTCAATGACTCAATGATAACTACAGCAAAACGTCTTGACGACTCAAAAGTGTCATGTCAATAACTCAATGATAACCACAGGCAAAACGTCTTGACTCAAAAGTGTCAAATAAATGACTCAATGATAACCACAGGCAAAACGTCTTGACTCAAACGTAATTGACTCAAAAGTGTCAAGTAAATGACTCAGTGATAACCACAGGCAAAACGTCTTGACTCAAAAGTGTCAAATCAATGACTCAGTGATCACCACAGGCAAAACGTCTTGACTCAAAGTGTCTTGACTCAAAAGTGTCAAAGTCAATGACTCAGTGATAACTACAGACAAAACGTCTTGATTCAAAAGTGTTTTGACTCAAAAACGTCAAATCAATGTCTCCACGATAACTACAGACAAAACTGTCTTGAATAATACAAAGTCAAAACACTTGGGTTCGAACCTGCCAGAACTCAGTGATAACCACAGGCTAAACGCCTTGACTCAAAAGTGTCTAGACTCAAAAGTGTAAAATCAATGTCTCAACGATAACCACAGGCAAAACGTCTGGACTCAAAATGTCTTGACTCAAAGGTGTCTTGACTCAAAAGTGCCGAGTCAATTACTCAGTGATAGCCACAGGCTAAGGGTCTTGACTCAAAAACCTCTTGACTCAGAAGTATCAAATCAATGACTCGGTGATAACCGCAGGCAAAATGTCTGGAATCAAAAACGTCTCGGCTCAAACAAGTGCCAGTCATCGTCTCCACGACAGCTACAGGCAAAGCCATCTTGAATGATACAAAACCAACACACTTGGATTTCGAACCTGCCAGAACTGGTAATAACGGACTTCAGATCCCTGAGCTCTTCATCTTCCTTCAAGTTGAATCATTCTCCCAAGCCCTCCAGCCGATAATTCTCCTCACGCAGTCTGCGACTAAACCAATTTCAACCGTCAGGGAGAGACAGAGGGCACAAAGATTTCCCTCCACAAGGTCACTCATGGCGGAATGCCCCCTGGTGGCGGTCATTTGGGAACATGACAGGGGAGAAAACTGTGGCGTCTCTGTCTCCCCAGGCACAACAGGTGCCGTTGATGCCTGTCACCAAGGGAGACGAGAGAGAGAAAGAAAGAGAGAGAGGGGGTGGGAGAGAGAGAGAGAGAGAGAGAGAGAGAGAGAGAGAGGTGAACGGGATGGGCTGGAGGGCAGAGGAACTAAGTGGTGTGTCATATAATTTCTCTTTTTCTTTGTTGCTTATAAAACTAAGGCGAGTGTGGTGTGTGTTGGTGTGTGTGTGTGTGTGTGTGTGTGATGGTATGGTGAGAGAGAGAGAGAGAGAGAGAGAGACAGAGAGACAGAGACAGACAGACAGACAGACAGACTGACAGACAGGCAGACAGAGACAGGCAGAGACAGACAGAGACAGAGTGAGAAGGAGAAGGGGAGAGAGAGAGACAGACAGACAGACAGACAGACGGAGAGACAGACACAGAGACAAAGACATACAGAGAACGCGTGCGAGCAGCGAGCGAACGAGTGAGAGAGAGAGAGGAGGAGAGAGAGAGAGGAAGAGAGTAGATACAGAGATAGCATAAGAGCATTTCCATAACAGCTGTCATATAAAAGTTAACGTATACAAGAAAGTAAACAAGTACGCAAATCATGGTCAGATACAATCCAATCATATAGACAGGAAGAGAAAGATAAACAGAAGATTTAGAATTCATATACTGTAGTTCTGGTACTGAATTAAGTATGTTGTAGTTCTAGTACGTAAGCTGAATGTCCGTTTTGCTGTTTGGCAAGTATTCCACCCGCCAACCCACGGAATTATTTTTTAAGAAAGATAACGGTAAACGTTTTGTTGTTGTTGTTCGGATAAACACAAACAAGACCCATATAGTCAAATATATGTTTGAACATTACAAACTTCGGCAATGGCAGTTTGCACTTTACTGAAAATTTTGGCCAGTCAGTGTTTTGTTTTGTTTTTGTTTGGTCTGCTGTTGGGTTTTTGGTTTAAGTTTTGTTGGTTGGTTGGTTGGTTGATTGGTTGGTTGGTTGGTGCTGGTTGGTTGGTTGGTTGATTGTTGGTTGGTCGTTGATTGGTCGGTTGGTTGGTTGACTTGTTGGTTGGTTGGTTGATTGGTTGGCTGGTTGGTCGCCTGGTTGGTTGGTTGACTGTTGGTTGATCGGTTGATTGGTTGGTTGGTTGGTTGTTGTTGGTGGTTGGTTGTTGGTTGTTTGGTTGGTTGGTTGGTTGATTGGTTGGCTGGTTGGTCGTCTTGGTTGGTTTGTTGGTTTGTTGGTTTGTTGTTTGTTGTTTTGGTTGGTTGGTTGGTTGGTTGGTTGGTTGGTTGGTATGCTGGTTGGTGTAGTTGGTTGGTTGGTATGGTTGGTTGGTTTTTGCTGCCCCATCGTCTGCACAACAATGTGCCACTGCCGCCAAGTGGCTAAATCTGGTTCTCCATCACAGCTCCAAACCCGCTGAGACCACATTGAGAGCAGGGCTTCGGTGAATGGCCACAGAATCGGGGACAATTAACTTTGGCAACAAGAGTTTAGCACTGACTTGCCAAAAGTCTCTTAATGTTGTTAATGCTGACTTGTTAGCTCCAAAGGGTTGTTGATTTCTTTTTTATAGAACCGTTGACTCAAGATCTGATGTCTTGAGTTCAATCCCTGGCTGGCATCATCAATCTTCAAACTGTACTGTTTGCTGGCTAGTTTTTCATAGCTTCCTGTGCTCTGTCTCTTCTCTGTCTGTTGTCTGTCTCTCTCTTCTCTTCGTCTTCTTCTGTCTCTCTCTCTCTCTCTCTCTCTCTCTCTTTCTCTGTCTGATGTCTGTCTCGACTCTCCTCTTCTGTCTCTTTCTCTCTGTCTGTCTGTCTCTGTGTTCTGTCTCTCTCTGTCTTCTGTCTCTCTGTCTGTCTCTCTGTCTCACGTCTCTCTCTGTTCTATCTTTCTGTCTCTCTGTCTGTTTGTCTCTCTCTGTCTTTTGTCTCTTCTGTCTGTCTCTGTCTCTCTCTCTGTCTCTCTCTCTCTGTCTCTTCTCTCTGTACTCTCTCTCTCTCTCTTCTCTCTTTGTCTTTCTGTCTCTCTCTCTCTGTCTTTCTGTCTCTCTCTGTCTCTCTCTTGTCTCTCTCTTCTCTCTGTCTGTCTGTCTGTCTGTCTCTCTCTCTCTCCTCCTCCTCCCTCTGCCCCTCTCTCTCTCTTCGTTTCAAGACCTTGCTAGTCCATAGGGTTTTAGCGCAGACTCAAGGAGTGTGCCAGATAATTCCCAGCAGATGTGGGTGCAGCGCTTATGGATCTGTCCGAACGCGATGAATCCTTTTTGAACACGCTCCGAGTTTCAAACTCAGGGTGGTTATTGGTTATGACGATTGAAAGTGAAATTCGTTTGAATGTAAGTGTCCTACAACACATGGTAGATTGGACCATCAGAACTATCTGAGCGAGTTTTTCCTAGCAACCGATCATAAAAACCCACACACGTACATTGTGTACCTATCATATCAAATGCCTACCTTCAACAAATGCTCGGATGATTGATTGATTGATTTGGTTTGGTTTAGTTTTTACGTGTCATCCACCTCAGGTGATATGGCCGACGGGATAACTATCCCAGGGAAGTGGGGGCAGGGAGACTTACCTAGTCCTATATTGACAACATCAAAGCAACAATGATGTTAAGATGGGACAGTGAGAAGGCCAGTTTTAACCCTTGACTCCCGCACCCTGTACACCAGCATCCTGCATTGTCAACCATTACAGCAAAGCAAAACCTTAACCATTTGATTCATCACCCTCACCCTCACCACAGAAGCTGGTGGATTAGGGTGAGGGAATCAAAGGGTTAAGTTTTTGCAGTTGGTGAATAGGGTGTAGGAGTCAAAGGGTTAATGTAACGCACCCCTGGATTCGAACCCACAACCATTAGCGCGTGAACTCAACGTTCAACCAACTGAGCTTGCTACTGGGCGGATGATTCACTTGCGTTATATATATATAAATATGACCTCTTCGTACTGTGCAATTATTACGCCAGTGTCCAACGTCCAACCTGTCTTCAAGTGACAGAGTAGCGCTACTGGACGGACTTACGCCAGTGGATGAAGACAGATTGTGTTGGGAGAAGCACTTGCAGCGACAAAGGATAAATTCGTATGGAGGGCTATGATCGTCAACGCTATTGCAGAAGGGCACATGATGATGATGATGATGATGATGATGATGAGATGATGATGATGATGATGATGATGATGATGATGATGATAGTGTTATGTAATCACCCACCACTAAATATTTCCCCTTCTAAGTATGCGGCAAGGCGCGTGATGATGATGATGATGATGATGTGATGATGATGATGAGTAGAGTTATGTAATCATCCACCCACTAAGTATTTCCGCTTTTAACTATTGAACATGTGGTATCCTGTAACCACGTACGTATGTATATGTTTATGACCATCTGTATATGAGTAATATCTGGTTAGACGTTTTTTGTATGTATTCATTCGTGTACGTGTAGGAATGCATGTATTCTGACGTTGTGTTGTGTGTTGTGGTGTGTGTGTGTGTGTGTGTGTGTTGTGTGTGTGTTGTGTGTGTGTGTGTGTGTGTGTGTGTGTGTTGTGTGTGTGTGTTGTGTGTTGTGTGTGTGTGTGTGTGTGTGTGTGTGTGTGTGTGTGGCGTGTGGGTGTGTGTTGCTTTGCCCATGCGATAGTTTAGTTCTTTAGTGAAGTCGTTTGTATTGTTGATTGGTCTGCTCAACAACCTCGTTCTGTCCAGTGACGGGTGTTGTCTAACAAGCATGTTTTTGCTGGCACTGATGAGAAGTTTAGTGCTCTCCCCGGGGGGATGCCAGGGGGCTCTTTCAGTATAATTAGTATTCCCCACCTTCTGGAAATTCTGTGCTAGAAATTTCCTCTTTTCTGTCACTCTCTTTGTTTCTGTCTTACTCCTTTGCTTTCTGTCATTTCTTTCTATCATTTTCTGCCTAACTGGTCCATTCACCTGTGTTACGTACTTTTCTTAGGATTGATAAATGGGTAAATGCATTAAGTGCATTGTAGCCTTAGGGAAATGTGACATGCGGAAGCAATTTTATGTAATTTATGCCCGTTTTTATGTATGCTTTAGTGCCCTTAGTTATGTTTAAATTTGTATACAGGTCTATTTTTTTAAAATCCCCTGTGTGGTAAATTGGACGGCGTGGTCAACGCCAGGCGGCGTATCCTTAGATTATGTGTGCGAATACATTGATATGTTGTCCACTTAACTTTCTTTTCCTTTTATTCACATTGAAAAATTGTGTGTGTATCGAAATAATTATAGCCCTGATATGGCTCTAGGCAGTCGGCTGGGCTTCAAACAAAATAACAATAACAATAATAATAACAATAACAATACGTTCGGTGCAGTCCGCAACTGACATGTGACTGGATTCTTGTGGAGTGTCGATGTCGTCTGCGAAGTCTAAATCGGACAGGTGTTGTTGTTGTTGTTTGTTTGTTTGGAGTTTAACGTCCGCACCCATATAAGCGATACGGCAGACGAATAATCTTACCTGCAGTCAGATCAACAGACAAATAAAGACGACATCTTACCTACCTGCAATCAGAGTGCTATAAGAACAGGTGTTCCCTGTCATGCCACAATAAATGTAGGCTGTTATGTAATTATTGTGTATTACGTCTCTCACCCTCCAATCAATCATCAGATGACGAAAACACGCTTACGTAATCATTGCATTACGTCTCAATTTCTGACCGACCGACATCAGTCAACAGAGCGAGAAATGACGTAATAATTACCCCCCCCCCCCCCCCCCCCCCCCGTGGGATGCCGGCTGCTCTTTCAGTTTCAGTAGTATATCCCAGTATCCCCACCTTCTCAAAATTCTGTACTAGAAATTTCCTCTTTTCTGTCACTCTCTTTGTTACTGCCTTATTCCTTTGCTCTCTGTCATTCATTCCTATCATTTTCTGCCTTGTTGGTCCATTCGCTTGTACGTGTTCTGTAAGGATCGACAATGGGTACTTGCATTGAGTGCATTTTTGCCTCTAGGGAAAAGTGATATGCAAAAGCAACTGTAGGTAAATTGGTCCCGTTTTTTGTATATGCTTTGATGTCCTTACTTATGTTTACATTTCTATCCAGGTATGTTTTTTAAATCCTCTGTGTGATAAATTGGATGGAGTGGTTAACGCCAGGGGGCATATCCTAAGATTGTGTACGAGAATGTATTGATATGTGTACATAATTTTCTTCTTTTTTTTCTTTTATTCACTTTGAAATAACGTGTGTGTCTCGTCATGATTATGTCCCTGATATGGCTCTACGAAGTCGGCTGGACTTTAAACGAAATAACAAAAATATTAACAATAACATGGCTGACTTTAATCAAAAATAACAAAATAATAACAATAACAGGCTGGACTTTAAATTTGAGAGGTTCAACAACATGGGAGATAATTTCTACGTGACTCTCAAGAGTTATGTCCTTTGGTTGATATTATAAAAATTCTCCCTGCTTCCCTCTTATTTCGTTAATAACAGTACGTTCAGTGTAGCCAACATCTGACGGGTGACTGGATGTCTTGTGGTGTGTCACCAGCTACTGCGGCAATGTCGTCTGCGAAGTGTAAATTGGACAGGTGCTCCCTCTCATGACACTGCAAATGTTATTGTTATTGTTATTGTTATTGTTGTTTAAAGCCCAGCCGACTGCGTAGAGCCATATCGAAGCTATGAAACATATAAAACTTCAACAGGAAAACAAAAAAAGAAAAGAAAATGAACTACATATATCAATGCATTCACGCACATAATCTAAGGACATGCCCCTGGCGTTGACCGCTCCGTCCAATTTATCGCACAGGGGATTTAAAAAACACACCTGAATGCAAATTTAAGTATACCTAAGGACACCAAAACATAGATAAAAACGGGCCTAAATTGTCTAAAATTGCTTCCGTATATCACATTTCCCTAGAGTCAAAAATGCACTTAATTGTACCCAATTATCAATCCTAAGAAAAAGTACGTAAGACTTTATCGAATACATACAGGTGAATGGACCAGCAAGGCAGAAAATGATAGGAAAAAATGACAGAAAGCAAAAGAACAAGGCAGAAACTAAGAGAGCAACAGAAGAAAGGAAATTTCTAGCACAGAATTTCCAGAAGGTGGTGATACTATTTACACTGAAAGATCGTGCCCCCCCCCCCCCCTCCCAGGCGGGATGCCGGGGCGGGGGGGGGGGGGGGGACTATAAAGTGGGTTATTCTGTAATTATTATATTACGCCTCTCACCCTCCAGCCTATCATCAGATGACGAAAACACACTTGCATAATCATTACATTACGTCTCAATTTCTGACCGACCGACAATCAGTAAACAGAGCGAGACATGACGTAATAATTACAGCATGGTTCCAACCGTCAGGATGTAACGTAACAGTCCGTGACTCAACCTTCTGTCCCCAACTTGCACCCCTCCCCCCATTCTCACCCCCACCACCACCACCCACCTCCTTCCCTCCTTCTCATGCCCAGTCTCCTCTTTGGGAACGAAGTGTGAGTCAAGGGCCCGATCCGACATTGATCAACAGTCGTGTCGTCTGCTTCACACCTTCTGTTTCCCGCCACCACCGCTAAGCCAGCCCAAGGCACACAACTCTTCTTGCTAGTCCCTGATGACACGCCACGGGTTGTTCCCTCTTGCTTGACAGTTGTTGAGGACGGTAAGATGTAGCTTTGACAGTGCGTGCGCGAATGCGAGCGAGCGAACAAGAGAGAGAGAGAGAGAGAGAGAGAGAGAGAGAGAGAGAGAGAGAGAAAGTGTGTGTGTGTGAGAGAGAGAGAGTGTGTGTGTGTGTGTGTGTGAGAGAGAGAGAGAGAGAGAGAGAGAGAGAATTACAAACAGCAGAGGCACAGAGAGAGAACTAAAGCAAGACCGAGGGTAGTTGTGTGAGTGAGTGAGAGAGACAGAGACAGAGACAGAGAGAGACAGACAGACAGACAGACAGACAGAGAGCGAGACAGACAGACAGATAGACAGACAGACAGACAGACAGACAGACAGAAGACTGAGACGGGGGAAGAGAGCTTGTGTGTGTGTGTGTGTGTGTGAGAGAGAGAGAGAGAGAGAGAGAGAGGGAGAGACAGATAGACAGACAGATGAATAAATGAATGAATGAATGAATGAATGAATGAATGAATGAATGAATGAATGAATGAATGATATTTATGTTTTAACCACACAATACACTAACGAGGAAGGGAGAAAGAACAAGAACAAATATTTATTCACAAAGGTAATAATATAAGCTAGAAATTAATGCTTTTTACATTCAGCTTTTGTTCACGAGAGACAGACAGATAGACGGAGAGCCAAAGAAACAGACACACAGACAGACAGACAGACAGGGAGGAAAGGAGGGAGAGAGGTGGGGAGGCGGGGGGGGGGGGAGGAGTCATGGCAGCAGGGGCAATGTATTCGGCAATATCATGGGGCGGAAGGGAAAGAGATTACCAGATGGCGGAATGAATGAGTGACCGGAAAGAAGGAGAAACATTCCCCACCGCCCACGCCCACACACACACACACACACACACACACACACACACACACAACACACACACTCAAACACACACACACACACACACACACACACACACACACACACACACACACACACACACACACACACACACACACACACACACACTGTCTGCCAGGGGCACAGAGGGTCACTTGACAGATCGATAATGCTAGCCACGGTTACTGTGGCCTTCCAGAGAATTAAAAATGTCTGTTTTTCTTCCTCTTTCTCTTCTTGTTTTTCTTCTTGTTCTTCTTCTTGCCTCCCCCCTCCCTCCCCCCTCTCTCTTTCTCTGTATATATATATATATATATATATATATATATATATATATATATATATAGATATATAGATATATATATATACACGAGTCGTATATATGTATATATAAATATATACGCGAAGTGGAGGTTGGTTTTAGCCGACTGCTATCATTACCTCTCCTGAAAGCTTCTCTCAGAATTATCTAGCCTCACCTTACGAGTACCTAGCCACTTTTTTTTCAAGGATCATGGCATTCAAGGAGGTTATCTTTGCGCTCACCTTTTTTCCCCCCCTCCGCCCCTTTTTCTGCGCCACATTAATGTCCACAGAAGCTGGCACAATTTTTTTTTCTTTTTTTACAATGCGATGATGATGATGTTGATAAGGATGATAATCATGATGCTATGGAGTTCCATCTAGAATTGAGACTGCGTGACAGGGCTGAACTCTACGCTTACTATCATAATATATCCTGGTAATAATAATAATAATAATTACAATATTTGTATAGCGCAAAATCTTGATAAAATCAAATCTAAGCGCTGAAACACACACACACACACGCACGCACACACATGCACGCACGCACGCACACACACGCACTCACGCACACACACACACACACACACACACACACACACACACACACACACACCCCACACACGGCTATAAATGGGGAGAAAGAATAAAAGCAATGGAAAATTATAGAGAGCATATTATATACAATTATATATTGCAATGTGATTCCCCTCCGAGTGGAGACAGGCTGCAGAGGGGATTGAGTGAGGTCAGGATTTTATGCAGAGGAGAAAAGGTGAGTTTAGAGAGCGGACTTGAAGGAGACAAAAGTAGGTTGCTGACGGACTGAGAGAGGAAGTTTGTTCCAGGAGAGCGGACCAGAAACAGAGAAGGCTCGTGGACCATAGGTATTGAGCTTAGTGCGTGGAAAGCGAAAAGTCAGAGGATCGGAGGCAGAGCGGAGGGTACGTGAGGGAACATAGATCTCAAGTAGGCTTGACAGGTAATCGGGGGCTGCGTTATTGAGGCTTTTGTAGCACATGGTGTCTAGTTTGTACTGTATGCGCTTTGATACAGGCAGCCAGTGAAGTTGTGCCAGGAGAGGAGATATGTGGTCAGCTTTTTTTCTTTTTGAGTACAAGGCGTACAGCATTGTTTTGAATGCGCTGTAGAATGTGAATGGTGGAGGCAGGAAGACCGGACAGGAGTGATTTGCAATAGTCAATGCGAGACATTATGAAGGAGAGAACGAGTTTTGCAGTTGTTTCCACAGAGAGATACTTCCTGATCAGGCTTATACGATGGAGGTGATAGTAGCAAGATCTGGCAGTTTGAGAAACAAAGTTGTTCATGGAGAGGGTAGAGTCAATGCAGACACCAAGGTTTTTAGCTGAATCAGAAATTGGGACTGATGTGTTACATAATGGGAGAGAAAGAGGAGGCAGCTGAGAAAGTTTCTGACGGGTGCCAATAGCTTCTGTCTTGTCATCATTTAGCTGAAGTTTGTTGTATGTCATCCAATTTTTAATGTCCGAGTAACACTCAGTGGTGCGAGTCAGGTGTCAACCAGGCCCAGAGAGATACCCATACCTACGGTGCTGGTAAAAAAAAATGTGAGCAACATCTCAATGACGCATCCGTGAAGTGGATGAAACTCGATTGTGTGGTCCCAGTCTTCCCAATTAGCCACGTCCAACTCTGGGAAGGAGGAGGTTAGAGCTAAAAAAATCCCACAATAATTTTTGAAGGGACTGATGGGGATTTGAACCCACAACCTTCCAGTCAGTCGTCCGTTGCGTTAATCACTACACCACGGACCTAGCCACTCTTGCTGTGAGATGGAGGAACAAAGAAAGGCTCCATTCTCACGTAACTCTTAAGAACCTTGCTTACTAGTGTGGAAGATAAGAACCACTAGCCATTTCTATCAGTGACTGAAACAATCAAAGTGTAGCTCTGTTGACCGTGTGACGTCGTACCTGGCCCGAAATTTGCCGGAAGCCAACAGATATAAATCTGCACTTGACTGTGCCGTTATTAGTTCTTCAACAATGGTAATAATAAATCACATTTATGTAGCGCTATTCTCCCACACATAGGTAAGGACTCACTGCGCTTTACATTAATTAATTCATACACACACAAGATTGAACTATAACACAAAACTAAAATATAATGAAAGAAACTAGTGGAGGGTGGGGCTGGTATAATTTATTATTTTCAACTAGGATTTGCTATTTGTAATCTGTTCAAGATGGATTCATCGGTCTCGGATTGTTCCATGTACGCTCCACCCACCCTCGCTTGTAACTATTTGGCAGACTCCTTTATGTTGTGTGGTGCAAAATCTTATACGTCGGCAAAGTCTTGAAAAACAAGGGGAGGGAGGGGAACATGGTCAATGAAACACTAAGCTGGCCCTGCCGGAATGATTCGAGTTTTAATGGAAAACAAGAATAAGAAGAACACATTTCGATTTTCGAGAGTACTGGCACAAATGCATTAAAGCTTCTTTTCTATACCCAGCCGTAACCCACGGAGGGTCTACAATAATACAAATGCACAATATTGCTCTTAGAGAATCTGTATTGTTATCAATGATCGATAGAGGGAGACAGAGAGAGAGAGAGAAAGAGAGAGAGAGAGAGACAGACAGACAGAGAGGTGGACAGACAGACAGAAAGAGAGAGAGAGAGGACAGACAGACAGACAGACAGACAGAGAGGTGGACAGACAGAGAGAAGAGAGAGAGAGAGAGGACAGACAGACAGACAGAGAGGCAGAGACAGATAGAGAGAGACAGAGGGAGAGAGGCAGAAAAACAGACAGACAGAGACAGAAAGAAAGAGAGATAGAGCTGAACATTTGTATTTTCACAAATTCAATCACACACGCACAGAATTCTGTTTTCTCTTTCTTCTCTCTTGTTTCTTTCTTTTCTTTCTTTCTTTTCTTTCTACCTCTCCCCAAGTTCTTTTTCGTTTTTAATTTTCGACTATGACAGAATGAGCAAACAAATGCAATTTTACATTCAGTCGTCACGAAAGACGGATCTATACGATAAACATCAATAGCATCAATACTATATAATAATAATAATTACAATATTTATATAGCGCAAAATCTTGATAAAATCAAATCTAAGCGCTGAAGCAGACACACACGCACGCACGCACGCACGCACACGCACACGCACACACACACACACACACACACACACACACACGCATGGCTATAAATGGGGAGAAAGAATAAAAGCAATAAAAGCAAGAATAAAAGCAATGGAAAATTATAGAGAGCATACTTCAATATACCGGTAATGGAAGTCTAAAATATCAAACAACAACGGCATCAAAAAGACAGAGAGAGAGGGAGAGAGAGAGACAGACAGTGACAGAGACTGAGAGACAGAGGGAGACAGAGACAGACAAACAGACAGACAGACAGAGAGGAGAGAGAGAGAGAGAGAAGAAGGAGAAAGAGAGACAGACAGACAGAGACAGAGACAAAGAGAGAGACAGAGCTGGACATGTATATTTTCACAAATTCAAACACACACATACACACACACACACACACACACACACACACACACACACAACACACACACACACCACACACACACACACACACACACACACACACACACACACACACACACACCAAAATTAAAACGGCAAACGCTTTCAACCAAATCAAAAGAACGAGTTAATTAAAAGACCTGTGGGTGACTAAACACAGGAACAAACAGGAAACAACAGTCCAGTAGTTCAATCACCTGGCCTTGGACTTGGGCAGCCAGCACTGCCACACACAGATCACGTGACCCTGGCCAGTCAACACACAAAGGTTCAGTAATAGCGATGCCCGCTCAATGGTGCTTGATAGAGAGAAACTTTTCTTTTTGAGCTTCAGAACAATGTATCACTCAGCCAGAGTAGCATTAGGTCCCACTGGACCTGTCTTACAGCTATTCCCTGATCCTTGAGAAAGAACGGGAAAGAGAGGTGGGGTGAGGAGGGACAAGGGAGAGAGGAGTACAGAGAGAGAGAGAGAGAGAGAGAGAGATGGAGTGGGGGGGGGGGATAGAGGTGGGAAGAGAAAAATAGGGGAAAAGGAAGGTTTTTTTTAAATTTCTGATGGTGATGAAATGAGCGAACAAATGTGTTTTTTTACATCTAGCCGTCACAAATGGCGGGTCTACATGACAAACATCAATAGCATCAATATTCCAAAAAACCATAATGGCTGTCTAAATATCAATACAATACAATACAATACAATACAATATTTTATATAGCGCAAAATCTTGATAAAATCAAATCTTAGCGCTGAAACAGACACACACGCACACAACGCACGCACGCACGCGCGCGCGCACACACACACAACACACACACACACACACAACACACACACGCACACGGCTATAAATGGGAGAAAGAATAAAGCAGGAAAATTATAGAGAGCATATATATACAATTATATATTACATGGATTACAATGTGATTCCTTCCGAGCATCAAAAACAACAGACAGACAGACAGACAGACAGAGGCAGACAGACAGAGACAGAGAGAGAGACAGAAAGGTGTGGGAGAGACAGAGAGAGAGAATAAGAGAAGGATAAAGAGCAGACAGACAGACAGACAGACAGAGACAGAGGGAGAGCTGAATATTTGTATTTTCACAAATTCAAACACACACACACACACACACACACACACACACACACACACACACACACACACACACACACACACACCACACACACACACACACATAAACGCACGCACAACACAACAAAACACACAATAAAACGGCAACGCTTTCAACCAGAACCAACAAACGAGTTAAATGACCTGTGGGACAAACACAGGAACAATCAGAAACAACAGTCCAGTAGTTCAATCACCTGGCTTGGGCTAAATCACGTGACCTGTCCGAGTCACAACACAGGTCAGTAACAGGATGGCCCAGCATATAGGGTGCTTGATAGAGAGAAGTTTTCTTTTGAACTTCAGAACAATTATGTAGGGTGGGATGGTAGCATTAGGTCACTGGACCTGTGTTACAAGCTAGTCACTGATCCTGAGAAAGAAACGAGGAGAGAGAGGTGGGGTGAGGAGGGAGAAAGAGGAGAGAGAGAGATAACAAGAGAGAGAAGAGAGAGAGAGAGAAAGAGAGAGAGAGAGAGAGAGAAAGGAGAGTAGAGAGAGGAGAAAGAGAGAGAGAGAGAGAGGAGAGAGAGAAGAAGAGAGAGAAGAGGAGAGAGAGAAGAGAGAGAGAGAGGAGAGAAAGAGAGTAGAGAGAAGAGAGAGAGAGGGAGGGATGGGAGGTGAGGAAGAGAGAATGTGGAAAGAAAAGAGAGAAAGAAAACTTTTTACTTTTTCCTTCTTTATTTCCTCTTTCTTCCTTCTTTTGTCTTTCTTTTTTTTTCTCTCTCTCTCCCCCTCTCCCCTCTTTCTTTTTCTTTTAATTTTCAACTGTGATAGAACGAACAAACAAATAATGTTCTTACATTCAGCCCTCACAAATGGGGGGGGGGGGGTCCACATGACAAACATCAATAGCATCAATATTTCAAGATACCGGTAATGGACGTCTAAAACATCAAAGAACAACAGCATCAAAAAGACAGAGAGAGAGAGGGATGAAGGGAGGGAGAAAGAGAGAGGAGATGGAGGTGGGGGGGGGGGGGTAAAGGGGGTATGGATGGGGACGGAGGTAGGAAGAGAGAACTGTGGAAAGGAAAAGAGGGGAAAAAAGCTTTTTTCCTTTTTTTTTCTCTTTTTTTTCTTTTTCTTCTCTCTTTTTTTCTGTCTATTCTTTCTTCTTTTTTTTCATTCTCCCCCTCCCCTCTTTCTTTGTCTTTTAATTTTCGATGGTAATGGAATGACCAAACAAATGCGTTTTTAGTTCAGCCATCAGAAATGGCAGG
>CM060311.1:19330898-19338398 GCA_030674185.1 Monoplex corrugatus
CTACTACTAGTGAAGAAAGCTAATAGATCTACAAAGATCACACTTGTTTCGGATTTCGTGTTACTCTAAGACTGCATTTTATCTACATTAGTTGTCTTGGTATCACGTCACGTCTTGTTTTTGTTACGTATTTTGTTGCATGATGTCACGTTTTACATCAAACCTTCATTTTCGTCTTCTCTCTGAGTTTCAACTTCTTCCTCCTCCGCTCTTTTCTCTTGCTGCATCCTATACAAAGACACAGGACGGAGCAGCAGGGAAGTTTCAGTCTTTTTCTCCTCATTTTTGTATCTGGTGTTTGTTTGTGATCTTACGCTTGACAAAGGCCAGTTGGTCGAAAATTTGCGCCTGTCTCATCTTGTATTAAATACGCGTTCTTATTCTTTTTTTCGTGTTTTTTCTGGTTCCTGTTTGCTTGAACGCGGGCAGTCACACTTGTTTTGGACAACGTTTCAAGTCACAGACTCTTCTCCAGGTCACCTGTTTTACAAGGTCCAGCAGTCATCCACTTCTTCATTTGTCCAATCTCACAAAGTTGATCCCAGATTAGCGAGGTATTTACCTCTTCATTCTCCTATGACTCGCCTTAAGGTTATGGTAATATCCTGACCATTTACTTTTTTCTGAACTGGTGAATACACTTTATGTAAAGGTGAGGTAATGAACCTCTCTAAATCTAGAACTATGAAACATTTGTCTTCCTGATTATCAGTTGATTATCAACCTGTCGGTAGAATCCTATAAGATATCTACAATATAGGCTATTAACAGAAAATAGGTCATTTTCGAACGCATTTTTGTTAGCTTAATACACAACAGACAACACATTGCAATATGACCAAAAACCATGCATACTATCCAACTGACAATGAATCATCTATGAGAAGACAGCCGTGAGAAATTCAGCTATTTCGAAACATTGCGCTTCTAATTTTGAGCTGTTTTGTCTGCATTTTATTGCAACATGACTACAGTTACCAATCTATTTCTATGGTTTAGTAAACAGAAGAGGGAGTGGTGGTAACAGAACCCAGGCCACAGGACTCCTTCACATGCAGCACCTGCAGCAGAGCGTGTTTCTCTATGACTGGTCATTTATCTCATATGAAGACCCATATCAGGCACTGAAGACCACTATGCCAACACATTCTTTGGACTAACGGAAGAGTCCATCACTGTCACCTTTAACATCAGTATAGTCCATACTGCAAACCACACAAGCCACGAGGCTGAAGTTCAAATCCCATACAAACCAGGTGAACTGTGAGGCGTGGAGACAGAACAGCAATTTAAGAGATGCGTATTGTTTCATGACGGGTTATATCGAAAGGTCACGAAATCTGGGTTTTGCCAAACTGTCGAAAGATCATTTTTTCTTGTCAAACTGTCACAAGATCAATTTTCCTTTATGTCATGTATTGTTAAATGAATGGGAAAAGAAAAACCGCTCAAACTGTCACAAAATCGATTTTCCTTTATGTGATATGTTGTTAACTTAACAGGAAAAGAAAAGAATTTAACAGGAAAAGAAAGACTGCTCAAAATGTCACGAAATCTGGTTTTGTCAAACTGTCACAAGATCAGTTGTCCTGTATGTCATGTGTTGTTATGTTAAATTTAATGGGAAAAGAAAGACTACTGGTATGGTCTGACTGTCTTTCTATTGATTTCCACTCTTAGTTCTAATTTTCATCTATTTTTGTCTTCATCTTTCGTTTCAGTTCTATCTTCTCAAATTTCCTGGCTGCCTTATTTTTCTTTTGACGTTTACTAGCTTGTGTGGGAGAGCGAGTTGCTTCAGTGTGCACGATGAAACATTATTACCCTTGAGACAATGAACGGTATACCCTTTTTGCGTGACAAGCGATGGGTATTTTTTCCTGTGCCATCCACACAGAAAACGACGATGGATCTATTTGTGCGCTAAGGCCTGGCACTGACAAAAACGGATTCATCGAAAAACTAAGTCCAAGGTTGATTGATTGATTTGGTTCAGTTTTTACGTCGACACCCACCTCCGGTGATGTGGCCGACGGGGATAACCACTCCAGGGAAGTGGGGAAGGGGGACTTATCTAATCCTATACTGACACCACCAGAACAACAACGACGTTAAGATGGGACAGTGAGAAGGCCAGTTATAATGTGGCGCACGCCGGGATTCGAACCCACAACCATTAGCATCTGAACCCGACGCACAAACCAACTGAGTTACTGGGGCCAGCCAAGTCCAAGGGAGTCATAACACACAGTTCAATGGCTGTTTTGTGACAAGATCACTGACCTCAAAACGAGAGGAATTGGAGCTGATTTTTTGTGGCAAGAGCATTGACCTCAAAACAAACAGAGAAATTGGAGCTGATTGTTTGTGGCAAGACCACTGACCTCAAAACAAGCAGAGAAATTGGAGCTGATTGTGGCAAGAGCATTGACCTCAAAACAAGCAGAGAAATTGGAGCTGATTGTGGCAAGAGCATTGACCTCAAAACAAGCAGAGAATTGGAGCTGATTGTGGCAAGAGCATTGACCTCAAACAAGCAGAGAAATTGGAGCTGATTGTGGCAAGAGCATTAACCTCAAAACAAACAGAGGAATTGGAGCTGATTGTTTGTGGCAAGAACATTGACCTCAAAACAAACAGAGGAATTGGAGCTGATTGTGGCAAGAGCATTGACCTCAAAACAAACAGAGGAATTGGAGCTGATTGTTTGTGGCAAGAACATTGACCTCAAAACAAACAGAGGAATTGGAGCTGATTCTTGTGGTGGACATGGCTTTCCCTCCACCCCCTCACCTTGACTCTGGTTATCGAGATGCTTCAGCTCATAGGGTTCTTATGTGCATGCTTAAGGATTATTGTCATAATCGTTTTGGATCTTCTCTGTTACATGGCATCAATAGCATCAGTGCACACACAATTCATTCCAAGCACGAAGGCGATATCTTGAGAAACTGAAACTGAAACTAGGTGCTCGTCTTTTTAAAACAAGTATAAATGGAGGTTTAGTGTCTACCATACTTTCATCGATGCAGCTTAAAGAAATACTACAATAAAAGTCTTGTGCCTGAGGATACTGCGTACAAGGAAAATCTATTTTAAATGGAAAATTAAAAAAAAATGCACATACTCAAAGAACAAAATGATCTTTACACGATCTCTACGTTACAAATGTCACGAAGACAGATATTTAATCTACAGAAGAAGAGAAGCCTGACACCCACGTGAACGGTATAATAACCGCTGGCCTACTTGCAAAGAACGCCAATAATTTCAATGACACTGACACAGGGTATCCAATAACAGGAAGGAAGCAAGTCAACAGAACAGACGATCAATAGGATGCTGCCGTTCGTGTTGCACGTGCAATTTGCATATGTATAGCTGAAGCTTACTGTTGTTGTTGTATAAAGCCCAGCCGACTGCGCAGAATGCCACGTCAGGACTATAACCGCTTTAAAGCATACAAAACTTCAACAGGGGAAAAAAAGGAAAAGAAAAGTAAGTACACATATCAATGCATATGCGCGCATAATCTAAGGACATATCCCCGGCGTTTACCACTCCGTCCAATTTATCGCACAGGGAATTTAAAAAACACACCTGACTACACATTTAAGCATAAGCATACGTAAGGATACCAAAACATAGATAAAAACGGGCCTAAATTACCGAAAATTGCTTCTGCATATCTCACTTCCCTAGAGCCAAAAAATACGCTTAATACATGTACCCAATTATCAATCCTAAGAAAAAGTACGTAAAACTTTATCGAACACATACAGGTGAATGGATCAGCAAGGCAGAAAATGATGGGAAGAAATGACAGAAAGCAACAGAACGAGGCAGAAACAAAGAGAGTGACGGAAAAGAGGAAATTTCTAGCACAGAATGTCCAGAAGATGGGGTTACTATTTTCACTGAAAGAGCCCCAGGATCCCCATGGATATCTAAAGCTGGGGATAACAAAGCTGAGTGGAAAAGAGGTCAGGTCACTAGATGATAAAAATTTTATTGTGTTAGGTGATCCTACATACACAATTTCTCCATTTTCCTTATGTGTCTTGTAAAGTCATCGTCTCAAACTCATCAACATATCAGCCAAGTTAGCTGATCTGTTGTTTTATTTTAAATCTTCTGACTTTGTTCCTTTAGTGTCCTTTGTGTCCTCTTGACGAAGGCCAGTTGGCCAGAAATTTGCACCTGTCTTGTTTCGTTAATTAACCCTTTAACTCCAGCAGCCTGCCCACCAGCATCCTACATTTTCAACTATGGTAACAAAGCAAAAACTGAACCCTTTGACTCTCTCACCTATCCACCAGCTTCCTGCAGGAAATGAATGGATAGGATGAGGGAGTCTGAGGTTAAGTTTTTGCAGTTGGTGGATAGGGTGCTGTAGTCAAAGGGTTAAATACAGGTTCTCATCCTGTTCTCACGTGCTTTTGATTTCTGTCTTCTTCATGTTTCGTGTGCCTGGAAGTTTAATGTCAGCACAGTCTCTTCTTTTTACCCGCTCTCTGTCTCTGTGAAGTGTGGATCCACGTTGTATTGTTTTGTATGTATTGTATTGTATTGTATTGTACTGTATTGTATCGTATTGTATTGTATGTATTGTATTGTATTGTGTCGCATTGTATTGTACTGCATCGCATTGTACTTTTGTTGTTGTTGTCAAAATGGATTCAATTTCATCATGTGAACTTCGGACTGCTACCCGGAGGAGTGCCCGTCGCCACAGTGCAACGCCACTATTTTTTCTTTTCTCTTTTTATACGCATATATTTCTGTTTACTTATAAAAGTGAATCTCCTTAAAAATTCTTGCCAGGGACAACGCCTTTGTTACCATGGGATCCTAAACATGTGTGTGTGCATGTCCATACGCGCGAGCGTGTGTTTGGTGCGTTTGGTGTGTTTGTTTGTGTATGTGTGTGTGCGTGTATGCGGGAGAGCGGGAGTGTGTGTGTTGAGTGTGTGTGTTGTGGTGTGTGGTGTGTGTGTGTGTGTGTGTGTGTGTGTGTGTGTGTGTGTGTGTGTGTGTGTGTCTGTGTGTGTGTGTGTGTGTGTGTGTGTGTGTGTGTGTGTTGTTCTTTGAAACAAAATTGCCAACAGGATAGCTTTCCCTGCTCTTCTATTCCTTTTTTGTATAATAGTGTTTTTAAACTTTAGTCAGTTTTAGTCAAACATTTAAAATCAAGAGTCTTGTGGACCAGATATCTGATTCAAATTAATCACAACTCACGCGCGCGCGCACACACACACGCACGCACACACACACACACACACACACACACAACACACACACACACACAACACACACACACGCACACACACACACACACACACACACACACACACAAACTAACAAGTTCCCTCATAACGAACACAAACACACAAAACCAACTAATCAAATATAGATAGATCAAAATGAAACAAGATAAATAAAGATATACCAATCAGAATAAAAGAAAACATAAATGATCAGACATTTCACTATCTTGTTGAAAAGAACAAAAACATTGAGAAAGAGAGTATGTTCGAGCAGAAGTTACTGATGATCTCAAAAATTCAAACACAAAACACTTTCTACGTATGTAAACCAGACGAACACTAAGCAGAGTATGTATGTATTCACCGCTGACCTGAGCTAACTAAACACGCAAACAGGGGAAGAGTTCAGCAGTTCTGTCCCTTGGCCGTGGACTACCGCAGCAAGAAATACAACACACATCACGAAATGCAAAGACACCCCGGCCACTAGCTCCATACAACATTAACAGATCCCTGACATCGATCCCACTAATATGGTGCTTGAGAGAGAGAGAGAGAGAGAGAGAGAGAGAGAGAGAGAGAGAGAGAGAGAGAGAGAGAGAGAGAGAAGAGACAGAGATAGACAGACAGAGAGAGAAGATAAAGAGGGATAGAGGAGAGCGAGAGGGTGGAAAGAAAAGAAAAGAAAGTGAAGAGAGAGAAAGAGAGAGAGAAGGGGAGTAGCTCAAAACAACAGATCCCTGACATCGATCCTAGTTACATGCTGCGAGAGAGAAAGAGAGACAGACAGACAGACAGAGAGAGAGAGAAAGAGAGAGAGAGAATCAGACAGACAACACACAGACAGACAGACACAGAGACAGACAGAAATAGAGAGACAGAGAGAGAGAAAAGATAAAGAGGGTTACAGAGATAGGGCAGAGAGAAAAGGTGAGAAAGTAAAGAGAGAGAAAGAAAGAGAGAGAGAGAGACAGAGAGAGAGAGGGGACAGACAGACACAGGCAGAGAGAGAGAAGAGAGAGAGAAGAGACAGACAGAGAGACAAACAGAGAGACAGACAGACACACAGAGAGAGAAGAGAGAGAGAGAGAAGAGACAGAGAGAGACAGACAGACAGAGATAGAGAGAGAAGATAAAGAGGGATAGAGAAAGAGAGAGAGGGGGGGATAGAAAGAAAAGGAAAGAGTGAAGAGAAAGAGAGAGAGGGGGGTAGAGAAAAAAAGCGAGAAAATGAAGGTGATATTTATCACGACATCTCGCTCTCTAAACTTACGCATTTAAAAATGTTCACAGGTTCACGCCTTTAACCAAAATTTTGGAAAGATCTATTCCGTAACTGCAGAGAACATCTTGCTAATATTTTTTAGTGACAGAAAGATAAATTCAAATACTGGAACGATCACTTCATCAGTACGGCAGATGCACATCAAAATAGCCGCAGAATCGGCCAGCCAAAACAGCATTCGGGAAGATGAGAGGCATTCATACCAACAAATACCTATCAATTAACATCAGGAAGAGAGTTCTTGAATGTTATATAGAACCAATACTATTGTACGGATGTGAGGCGTGGACAGTCAACAAGCAAAGCCAGAACAAGACTGAGGCAGCCGAGATGTGGTTTCTAAGAAGAACGTTGAGAGTTCCATGGACAGCAAAGAAAACAAATGAGACAGTCTTGATGGAGGCAGACACAAGTAGATCACTCGTAAGGAAGATTAGGAAAAGACAGGCAACATTTATGGGCCATTTTATGAGGAAGGGGGATTTGGAGCACCTGGTCACAACGGGAAAGCTGGAGGGAAAGAGAGCACCGGGTAGACCCAGGGAGAAAATGCTGGACGGACTTGCAGAGTGGCTGGGGACGAAGGGGGTGGGAGAGATGCTAGGGGCAACGAGAGATAGAGACAGATGGAAGTCCATGATCGCCAACGCCATGCGGCCGGGCACCTGAAGATGATGAACAGAAAGATAGACAGACACACAAACAAACACATCCTTCTTGAGTAATATGAAAAAAAAAACCCATTAAAAATCTCCTTAAAAACGATGTGTATATTGTGTGTGTGTGTGTGGTGGGGGTGGGTTGGAGTGACAGCTTAGAAAATGATCACCTCGAACAGCACTGTCATTTTTGCTGACAAGCCTCTTTACAGAAAGAGAAAGATCGAAGCCAATTACACATGGTTGGAATAGTCGTGGGGATGTGAAAGGCGCTGGGAACGGGCAGCTT
>CM060311.1:19343398-19350898 GCA_030674185.1 Monoplex corrugatus
AGTGGCGAAGAGTCACTACATGAAAATGGCGTAGCTTTCATCGTACGCAAAGAAGTCATTGGATGCATCATGAGCTGCACGCCTGTCAACAGCAGAATCATCAGCATTCGGGTGTCAGCCAAACCAAAGAACATCACCATCATACAAGTGTATGCTCCAACTACCAGCCACGAAGACCAGGTGGTTGAAGAATTCTATGAGAAAATAGAAGACACCATCGGAAAAGCCCCCAGGAAAGACATCATCATAGTTCAGGGGGACTTCAACGCCAAAGTCGGCCCAGATGCCTACAAAAACTGGGCTGGAACAGTGGGTCAATTTGGCACAGGGGAAACTAATGACAGGGGACTTCGCCTTCTGGAGTTTGCCTGCACCCAACGGCTCACCATTGCCAACACCCTCTACCCCCACAAACTGTCAAGAAGAACAACCTGGCATGCGCCGAACGGAAAGACTCACAACCAGATCGACTTTGTCCTCACACCGCGGCGCTTCAAATCAAGCATTAATAAAGCAAAGACGAGGACATACCCTGGAGCTGATATAGGCAGCGACCACGACCTCGTGCTGCTCACAATGAAGATCAAATTGAAAAAGAAGTACCAAGCTGCGCAGCCACGCATCAAGTTTGACCTGGAAAAGCTAAAAGATCCAGAGATAGAAGAGGCATTCCAGGCACAGCTCGGGGGGCGGTTCGCGGCACTCAACTTCCTGGACAGCGACATCAACGACCTCACAAACAACTTTGGTGAGGCAGTCCGCGAAACAGCAGAGGAGGTACTGGGGCGACAGAGGAAGAAACACCAAGCATGGATCTCAAATGACATCCTTGACCTCTGCGACAACAGAAGATCACTGAAGAAGACGAAAAACTCCAGCCCTGAAGAAGCCGCACAGTATCGTAAAACCAACAACCTTGTAAAGAAGAAAATGATTGAAGCCAAAGAACAATGGATCAACAACCAGTGTGAGAGCATCGAGAAAGGCATGAAAAAAGGAAACAGCAAACATGCCTTCACCACACTGAAAAACCTTACCAAGACGCAGCAAAACAGATCGTCAGTCATCGAGGATACCTCAGGCGAGCTGCTGACAGAAAGCTCCGCTGTTCTGAACAGATGGACGCAGTACTGCCAAGAACTATACAACTACCCAATACAGCCAGATGACAGTTGTTTCAGGGGGACTCAACACCATTGAGGGAATCCTCACCGCTACCAGTGATGAGAGAAGAAGTGGAAGAAGCCATCCGCAGCCTACCAGCAGGGAAATCACCTGGAGCAGACAATATCCCAGCAGAGCTGCTCAAACATGGAGGGAATGATTTGGTCACTCGTGTAACATCGATTTGTCAGAAGATCTGGGAGACAAAACAGTGGCCCACAGAATGGACTCAATCACTCATCATCCCCCTGCCCAAAAAGGGAAATATGCGCCAATGCCAGAACTACAGAACAATAAGTCTCATTAGCCACACCAGCAAGATCATGCTCAGAGTCATATTGAATCGACTGAAGAAAGAAGCGGAAGAACACCTTGCGGAAGAACAAGCTGGATTTAGGGCGGGCAGAAGCACAGTAGAACAGATCTTCACCTGCCGGATAATGATGGAGAAACATCTGCAGCATCAGAGAGACCTGTTCCACAACTTCATAGACTTTAAAAAAGCATTCGACAGGGTGTGGCATAAGGGTTTGTGGCAGGTGCTAAGAAAGTTTGGCATAGAGGAAGGTCTCGTCCAAACCATCCAGGCGCTGTATAACACTGCCAGCAGCGCAGTTCTCCTCAACAACCAGATAGGGGACTACTTCAAGACCACAGTTGGAGTCCGTCAAGGCTGCCTACTCTCTCCCGTGCTGTTCAATCTCTTCCTGGAGAACATCATGCGTGAAGCCCTCCATGACTTCCACTCCACTGTCTCCATCGGAGGAAGAACCATCAACAACCTGAGGTTCGCAGATGACATCGACCTGATGGGAGGCAGCAACGAAGAACTACAAGACCTGACCATGAGACTGGAAGAAAGTGCAGGTGCACACGGAATGGAAGTGAGCACAGAAAAAAGCAAAGTCCTGGTCAACAGCACAACCAACACCCATGCTGAAATCTACATGAACGGGCAACAGCTTGAAGAAGTGGACGCTTTCAAATACCTTGGCGCCACCCTCACCAAAGACGGTCGCTCTACAACAGAAATCAAGACCAGACTAGCGATCGCAACAGCAGCAATGGTAAAGCTAAACAAGATCTGGAAGAGCAGAGAGATCGGCTTTCCATCGAAGATGAAGCTGTACAAGTCCCTGGTGCTCCCCATCCTGCTGTATGGATGCGAGAGCTGGACCATGACAGCAGAGACCACCAAGAGAATCCAGACGTTTGAAACTAAATGCTTCAGGCGCTTGCTCGGGATCTCTTGGCAAGATCGGAAGACAAACGACTTTGTGTGGAGCCAAATAACAACACTCGCAGGCCCACAAGAACCCCTCCTGGCAACAGTCAAGAACAGGAAGCTGTCGTGGTTCGGGCATGTCACACGCCACAACTCACTGCCCAAAACGGTCCTCCAGGGTACACTGGGAGGCGGCAGACGAAGGGGACGACAAGCCAAATGCTGGATGGACAACATCAAAGAATGGACCAGGTTGGATGGCCCCACGCTGGTGCGACAGGCGGAGGACAGGACTGGTTGGCGACGACTGGCTTCAAGAGTGTCTCTCATCTCTCCTCTACGCCCATCACGGGCAGGAGAATGATGATGATGATGATGACATGTATTTCATGCATACACGTAGTTATTTTGGAAGAAATGTGGATACCTTACATTTGTATGATAATACATGTATTTCATGCATACACGTAGTTATTTTGGAAGAAATGTGGATACCTTACATTTGTATGATAATACATGTATTTTATGCATACACGTAGTTATTTTGGAAAAAATGTGGATACCTTACATTTGTATGATAATACATGTATTTCATAGACACACGTAGTTCTTTTGGATGAAATGTGAATGCCTTACAAATATGTTGAATTTGAAGCCCTTTATATGATTGATTTTGCTTCGCTTATAGTAGTTGTCTTTGTTTTCTGTTAAAAATGAACAACAAAAAGATAAGTTTAAAACAACAACAAAAACAAAAACTGAGTCATCAGGCTTCTAACGTTGAAGTGGACGTGCACGAACATGATTGCACGTATAAGTGTTATACAGCATCCCTGCTGAGATAGAGACCCAAAATATATTCATGGCAGATAATCCCGAATACACAAGTCTATGCATACACATTTTTGGGAGGGGCTGGTCAGATACCGAGATTGCACATAATTCTTTAAGCACTGGGTTAGGTAATATATGCACATCTTTATTATCTGTTTGTCTCGATAATCAATCATCTGAGAGATTTTCTTTCTTTCTTTCTTCCCTTCTCTTTTTCCGTTTCTGTCTCTTCTTCTTCTACATCATCATCATCATCATCATCATCATCATCATCGTCGTCGTCGTCGTCGTCGTCGTCGTCGTCTTCTTCTTCTTTTCTTCTTATTTTACTTCTTCTTCTTTTTCAATGCAGGATACTGGTGGACAGGGTGCAGGATTCAAAGGATTAAAAGAGACACAGGTCACTGATTCCAGACTCCACAGTGTGGGGGATCCAGAGAGATGCTGGACAGTTATTGTGTCACGCTACACAATGACATTAAAACAATCCACTGGTCACAATAACAGTGATCGGCTTTGTGGAGTACACACGCCTGTTGTGTCGTTAACTGGAACCACGGTCACTAACGGGGCACAAAACGTTTAACTGCGCAAATCTGGTGTCAGATTAATTAGCAGTAATTTCAGACGTTAGTGGCACGTCTTTTTTATCATCAAAATCGATGTAAACGCGATAAAACAGGCATAAACAGCTAAAACTTTATACAATCAAAGTTCAGTCGAAACTTCCAACATAGAATGAGCACTCCCTAGTTTTATCAGAAGACTAGACCAGTAAATCAATACGTCAACAAAGACTGCGCTTCGCGGGACACTGCTGGCGTAGCAAAGAAGAACTGGTGGGGGATGTTCTACTATGGAGACCCAGCCACGGCAAACAAAGACCAGGACGTCCAAAGAAGACTTTCATCGACCAACTGATGGATGATACGGGCTGTCAGTATGATGAACTACCTACTGCAATGTCTGACAGAGAAGGATGGAGGAAACGTGTCACGGATAGCCGAGCAAGCTCGACATGATGATGATGAGACCAGTACAGACAGAGGTATCGCCTTTGAGAGGCAGAACAGTGTATCTCAGTTGCGTGGCAAGAAAAGGACAGACTTTGATGAGCGGCCACACAGAACTTCAGAACATTTTGTCATGCAAGGATAGTAGTATTAGATCTCGTTGGGCTTGTCTTCCAGCTAGTCCTTGCTCTTTACACACACAATAAAATATAAGCATATTGAAAACCCCCAAAGAGGAACCATAACACATACAATATGAAACAAGTCATAAAAATGAACTGTTATAAAAATATCAACTTTCATAAACGTCAATAGGTCGTGGCGTTTTTTCAAAAGCATGACAGATGCAGGCAGTCACGCGTAAAGTAAATTCATGTCAACTCTAAAGAATAAGAACCAAAACGATATAAAAAATGAAAAGAAGAATGGGAAAAATGTATTAAGAACAAACAAAGGAGGGGGGAAATGGAAAATGTCGCTAATGCAATGGCAAAAAATAGATTAATCTTAACATATGCAACGTCACAGAAGTTGTAAAAATAAATTCTATTAGGATTTTTATTTATTTTATTTATTTTTCTCTTTTATTATTTTTATTTACTTATTCATTTATTTTGAAGGTTTTAAAATTCACAAGGGGGACGTAGAGTTTGATTGTGTACTAAGGTCTAACACAGACAAATACAGATTGGTCATGGACTGAAGGAAACAAACCAAACAGTGGAGAGTGTTCTTTGTGACAAGAGAACTGACCAAGAAACGACAGTATACCAAGATGATACGTGGTGTGGACGGGGATTTGTATTGCATTTTTTTCTTCTCTGTCACAATGGATTTGCCATGTGAAAAAAATGGACTGCTCTTCCCGAGGAGAGTGTCACTGCAGTGCAGTGCTACCATTGTTTTCTTTTTCTATGTTAGTTAATTATGGAATCAGATTTTTCTACACAGTTTCTCCAGCGTCAACTCCTTTGTTGCCATGGAATCTTTAACATGCACTGAGTGCGTGCTGCACACAGGACCTCAGTTTATCACCTCATTCTAAAGACTAGCACCTAGACCACTGTTAAGATCTAGCGAAGGGAAGAGAAAAATCCTTGTCCTATCCATGATTCGAATCTGAGTTTCTGGCATCCAAGGCAAGTGCCATAATCACAATGCCACACACTCCACTAACACTGAATGGTTGTCAGGATGCTCATTCTTTAGAAGAGTCCATAAACTGGGTGGGTTATTGTAATAGAACTGTGAACTCAAGATGCGATGCGTTGGATTTCATCCCTGTTTGCAACGTAAAAACTGGCCTGTTTGCTATCCATCTTAATATTACAATTGTTCTGGTTGTGTCAGTGTTTGATATATCCCGCTCTCCTGCCCTACCTTCTCCCTCCATTTCAAGAAGATATTGCCAGCTCATTCATACAATGTCATATGTGGTAGGCATACAGCCAATTTAGGGTCAGTTTGGGTTATACAGTCTAATATTGACAAAGTTGTCAAACAATGGACAAAGACTAAACACACAATGTAATAATAATAATAATAATTACAGTATTTGTATAGCGCAAAATCTTGATAAAAATCAAATCTAAGCGCTGAACGTGCACACACACACAACACACACACACACACACACACACACACACACACACACACACACACACACACACACACACACACACACACACACACACACACACACACACATACACACACACAGACACATGGCTATAAATGGGGAAAAATTATAGAGAACATATTATATACAAATATATATTACAATGTGATTCCACACCGAGCAGAGACAGGCTGCAGAGGGGGTTGAGTGAGGTCAGGATTTTATCAGTGCCTTGTGAATGAAATCCCCTAATAAAAAAAATTGAAAGGACCTTACGTCAACCCCCCCCCCCCCCCTAGAAAAGTGAAGATTGTCCTGTAATCCTCATATGGACGAGAGGTGGTAGATATGAAGATTGTCCTGTAATCCTCATATGGACGAGAGGTGGTAGATACCTCAATTTTTTCAGGGTGGGCGTTAAGAGGGTGGTGCCTATCTCCTTTCCCTTCTTGCTGTACCTTCTGCCACTTTAACCCTTTGACTCCAGCACTTCGTCCACCAGCATCCTGCATTGTCAGTCAACCATGCTAGCAAGGCAAAAACTTAACCCTCTGGCTTCCTCACCCTTATTCACCAGCAGGAAGCTGGTAGATAGGGTGAGGGCGTCAAAGGGTTAGATTTTTGCAATTGATGGATAGGGTGCGGGAGTCAAAGGGTTAAAGAAAATCAGGCACCAGTTCACAGCTAAGTAGACTGGAGACCACACACACATATAAAGTTCCATGGGCGTGATTTTGCTCTCACGCTATATCATGCAGGCAGACTGGAAAGCAAGTATTCTATCTCTGCGCCCACTTCCATTCCCTCCAGTAAATATTGTGTGGTGGCTTGAATGTTTGTCTTTCAGGAACCAGAAAAACACAAAAATAGAAAGAGAACGCGAATTTAATACAAGCAGACAAGACAGGCGCAAACTTTCGGCCAACTGGCCTTTGTAAAGCGTAAACATAAGATCACAAACGAACAACCACCAAATACAAAAATTAGGAGAAAAAGACTGAAGCTTCCTTGCTGCTTCGTCCGGTGGGAGAAAAGGAGAGATACTTAAAGTGAGGTCTTGTGCACACTTTGTTTTTACTGATACGTATTAAAAAAATTACTAAAACCAGTAGAGATGTCCTCAACAGAATTGTGTAAAAGAAAAATCTACCGTGAACAGAAAATACAAAGGCACACACTCAAGGAAACGAATGGATTGTAACGTCCCCTCCACATCCCAAAACGTTATGCAAAAAAGTTCATTGTTAAAAAATAAATCCATGCAATAAAAGGAAACTCTGAGATCCACGTCAATGTCTAATAAATGATGGCTTACTTGCAAAGAATGTAAACGATTTTAATGACCCTGAGTCAGAATGTTAAATAACAAAAAAGTTCAGCAAAACAGAAAATCGATGGAGGGTTGCAAGCCGTGCTACATGTGCAATTTACATACTGCATTTCTGAAGCTGAGGCCAGCTAAGGTGTTTTTTTGCTTGCAACAGAAGGGGAAGAAAGCCAAGTCGCCAGATAATTGTGTTAGGTAAAGCTGTTTATTGTCTGCATGGCGCTCATGCATCATTTTTTTTTTGCTCAAGTGCCTGGACCCGGAACTCTAAATTGTTGAGCACAGTATTTGCTCTCTCTCTCTCTCTCTCTCTCTCTCT
>CM060311.1:19365898-19378398 GCA_030674185.1 Monoplex corrugatus
CAGGCCTAAAATGTCAAAAATGTCATCTGAAATCTCTGGCGTCTGTGCACAATGCCTAAAAAGTGAGCGAACAGCTATAATTTTATGCTGACCCACTTTTGATCATCTGGACTCATTTTTCCCAGGGTAGCACGACCCCGGTAACCCTCGATTTCTCAGAAACACCTCTCTACCATGACTATAATCTACCCAATATCATAACGCGGATGTACGTGCTCGTATTTGTTCAACTGAGGTTGACAGTTTTCAAGGACATGTAAGCTACCATCACCAAAAATGGCACCAGCACATCATTCTTATTCTTATTTTTACTGTTTAAAGCCCAGGCGAGCGCGCAGAGCCATATCAGGGCTATAACCATTTCAAAATGTACACAACATCTTGCTGGGAAAAAACACCCCCACCTGGAGAAGAAGATAAGGTACACAGATCAATGCATTCACCCATACACTCTAACAATACATTTTCGGCGTTGATCATCCCGCCAAATTCATCACCAGAGGGTTTAACAAAAACAAACCTAAACATAACTAAGACACTAAAACATACAAAACTGGTCTACGTTACCTAAATTAGCTTCTGCACATCTCATTTCCTTCAAGCCGAAAATACAGATAATACATATACCCACATATCAATCCTAAGAGAGTAGTAAGAAACTCTGGAGAGAGCTGGACAGCAGAAGGTCCTCAGAGGAGAAACCCCCGTCAAGCAAGTGTTTCGGCCCTTAACTCCTGACACTCTAAGGGGGCCGGGCCACATCCAGGTCATGACTCCTGGATGCCACTCTGCTGTCGCCATTTTTTTTAATTAGAAATTTGTCCTCCGGGAATCGAACCCGCGCATCCAAGGTGGTCAGGTTTCTCAAGGCAAAGTCACCCTTTCGACGGATGTCTTAACCACTTGGCTATCAGCCACCAGCAACATATGGGGAATTTTAAGCCTTCTGAAATTCTCTTTTGTTCCTCCTGGTCCAGATCTAGTCGGAGATTTCTATCCGCTGCTTCGGCGATTGCCTTCAGAGCTCTTGTCCTCTCTCTCTCCCCGAAATTGAGAACTGCTTCGTGAGATCATAGGCTGATGTGCCTATCAACCCCCTTGCTCCAACCTCTATGGTGAGAACTTCTGCTTGAAAGCCAGATGTCCTCAAGTTGATGGCTAGACTGGCATACTTTCCAGTCTTATAGATATGGGCTTCCTCCATTCTACTTTTGTATGGTACAGTTAGTTCGATTAGAATCACTTGTTTGGATGAATGGGAGTGGAGTACTATGTCCGGTCTCATGCCACTCTTGCTGATGATTTCTAGGTGTTTTTGTTTTCATTGTGGGAGATCTGCCGTGCACTCCCAGTCGTCTGCTTCACCCAGCAGACCCCGCCACAACTGTGAAACGACGCAAGCTCGCATGGCTTGGTCCATCATCTGCCATGACACACACTGTCTAAGACCATCCCATAGAATAACCTGAATGGAGGCCACCATCGATGCTGACAGAAGAAGAGTTGGATGACAATTATCAAAAACTGGACCAATCTCAGTATGCTTGAACTGTCTGCTGCTGCTTCCAATGAAGGACTTCCCTCCCCTCTCAACAAAACAAAAAGAAAGAAAGAAAGAAAGAAAGAAAGGAAAGAAAACCTAAAACCAAAATACACTAATACAAAACAAAAACAGAAAAAGAAAAAGAAGGGGGTGGGGCATGAAGACTGTACTGATCGTAGGATTAGAAGAATAACAATCTTGTTCAATGGATACTCTCACATAGGATGTCGGAGAGAGAGAGAGAGAGAGAGAGAGAGAGAGAGAGAGACAGACAGACAGACAGACAGAGACAGAGACAGACAGAGAAAGAGACAGGGACAGAGACAGAATCAGAGATAGAAAGACAAAGACAGAAACAGAGAGAGAAACAGACAGACAGACACAGACAGACACACAGACAGAACACACAGACAGACAGACAAGATCGAGAGATGAAAGAGAGACAACAGATATCATGCCAAGGTCTGTCATTTACAATCACACAAACAGCAACACGGTGACATTAAGATCAGAAGATACCCACCACACAACGAACGGAGCTGTGACAATAGGATTGGTCATTTACAGTGCATATTCCCCCTACACATATTCCCAAAGCCAACTGCCACGCATAATACTGATTATTGTGTAAATGACACAGAGAAGGCACAAGGCCACACACTCCCTGAGACAGTAATAGCACAAAGATCACAGCCACAATGAAGATCAGTGGCGCCAGAGACAGAGAGAGAGATAGAGATAGAGATAGACAGATAGACAGACAGAACAGACAGAGACACAGAGAGAAAGAGAAAGAGAGAGAGACAGAGACAGAGAGACAGACAGAGACAGAAAGAGAGAGAGAAACAAACAGACAGACAGACAGACAGACAGACAGACAAAATCGAGAGATGAAAGAGGAGACCAACAGATATCACGCCAAACAGAACAAAAACGGACAACTGGTAATAAGGTCTGTCATTTACAATCACACAAACAGCAACATGGTGACATTAAGATCAGAAGATTCTCATCACACAACGAACGAAGCTGTGACAATAAGATTGCTCATTTACAGTGCATATCCCCCCCCCCCCCCCCCTACACATATTCCCAGCCAACAGCGACGCGTAATACTAATTACTTGCCATGGAGAAGAGTCAAAGCCACGCACTCCCTGAGACAGTAATAGCACAAAGATCACAGTCACAATATAGCTCAGTGGCGCCAGAGACAGAGAGAGAAAGACAGACAGACAGACAGACAGAAACAGACACAGAGAGATACAGAGACAGAAAAAGAGAGATAGACAGACAGAGACAGAGACAGAAAGAGAGAGAGAAACAGACAGAGACACAGACAGACACACAGACAAGATCAAAAGATGAAAGAGGAGACCAACAGATATCACGCCAGGCACTACAAAAACGGACAATGGGCAATAAGGTCTATCATTTACAATAAAACAAATAGCAACACAGCGACATTAAGACCAGAAGGCACCCATCAAACAACGAATGGAGCTGTGACAATAAGACTGGTCATATACAGTCCATATTCCCCACACACATATTCCCAGACAACGGCCACGCATAATACTGACTACTGTGGCACAGAGAAGGGTCAAGGCCACACACACTCCCTGAGACAATAATACCACAAAGATCACAGCCACAATAAAGCTCAGTGGCACCAGGAAGCTGGGTCTGACATCAACTGTATCAAAGCACAGATGCTCTGGCACACTCTAGATACTAGAAGAGCTAGTAAAGACATCCATGCCTAGCAAGTACCAGAATCTTAACATTGAAGGAACAGGAACCAGAAAAAACACGAAAGAAGAATATGAACGCGTATTTAATACAACAAAACAAGACAGGCGCAAATGTTCGGCCAACTGGCCTTTGTAAAGCGTAAGATTACAAACAAACAAACACTAGATACAAAAAAATTGAGAAAAAGACTGAAACTTCCCTGCAACTGTCTTCAATGTGAGAAAAGGAACAGACAACCCGTGCAACCTTGGAATCAGTTCTGACAGGGTGGAAGATTTGAAACAAGAAGAAACTTGGAGTTTGGAGTTTAGTTTGGAGTCTGGTTTGAAGTTTATCCACAAGGAGCTAATAGCACTCCAACATGCCATGACAGTGTTCAGTGGCTTGTGGGAACAGGATAATGCCCAACATGCATACCCACTGAAAACAAGAGCATGCAGACCTTAGAATCCATTAACGTCATTCTACAATAATCAGTGATGATGATGATGACGACGATGATGACGACGACGACAATGATTTTAATGATGATGATGATGATGATGATGATGATGATGATGATGATGATGACCAAGGGCAGCAGTCTCCTTGTGGGTTATATTTCTTAGAATTTGGTAGACACCAACGTAAATGGCAGGATGAAGAGATCAAATTGCTGACGGAGATCATCAGTAACAAACCACAATATGTAAAACGAAGATCAGAATATGTAAACGAGATCAGAAGTAGGTATTACTCTGATTGCAGAAACAAAGATCGTGGCCCAGTACTACACTAATCGTGCATACAGCACAAAGGTCAAGGTCACATATTCCGCTGACCGTGCATATAGCACAGATGAAAGCCCTAGTCAAGTATTATGCTGATCGTGCAGATAACAAAGACAACGGTCAAGGCTACAATTTACAGTGTATTTAACGCAGTCTAGGGCTACATATACATATTACATATAATACCCTTGGCAGAGAAAAAAGCCACGATTATTTATTGGTCTTCAAAGTCGTGCGAACTGGCTAATTCTTTTGATAGAGTCGCGCACTCGAAATCTGATAATTCGTATTCAGCCCAAACCCACAGGTTATAATCTGATCTGTTCGCTGCCTATCTTCATTATCATATGTGCCCTGCCGCATGGCATAGGCGATCATGGCCCTCCATACGAATCTATTCTTTGTCGCTGCAACTACATCTCCCACCCTCTCTGTCTTCGTCCACTCCGCAGTCCTTCCAGTTCTTTCTCCCTGGGTCTACCGGTCTGTTTTTCCCTCCAGTTTTCCTGTTGTGAGTTGGTGTTCTAATTTCTCTTGCCTCATAAAATATCCTATAAATGTTGCTTGTCTTTTCCTGATCGTCTTCATTATGTTCTTTTTCTGTCGGCCCCCTTCAAGACTGTCCCGTTTGTTTTCTTCGTTTTCCATGGAACTCTAAAACATTCTTCTTAGAAACCACATTTCAGCTGCCTCAATCTTGTTCTGGCTTCGCGTGTTGACTGCCCACGCTTGACATCCGTACAACAGTATCGGTTCTATGTAACACTGAAGAACTCTCTTCCTGATGTTATTTGATAGCCATCTTAAAGGGTTTTCAAATCATTCTGTTGGTGTCAGCTCAATGTTTTCACATGTCTCTTTCACGTTTCCCCCAGTTCAAGACATTGCCAGCACGTAGAGGTTTTGCACACGCTCAAGGAGTCTGGTCTGCCAAATGAACTATTTGCAGATTTGGGTGAAGCGCATATGGCACTGTCCGAGTGTGATGATTCCCTTCTTGAACAAACACTGAACGAAACTCTGTATTTTTTGCTTCATCGTCCAGTCGATGACCTCAAGGTTACTGAACAACTTTCCCCTGCCCCCCTTCAAAGGTGAATGGCCACATTGTGTCGCTGACCAGGATTATGTTGCGCGGGTAAAACAGGCCTCTCTGTACGTCCTGTGGCTATTGCAAACATTGACTTCCAGCATTTGTGTTATCCAACTGCTGACAATGTATTAACCCTTCCACTTCCACACTCTATCCACCAACCGCAAAAACGTAACCCTTTGACTCCCTCACCCTATTCACCAGCTTCCTGCAGGAAGGCGGTGGATAGGGTGAGGGAGTCAAAGGTTAAGTTTTTGCTTTGCTAGCATGGTTGACAATGTGGGATGCTGGTGGACAGGGTGAGGGAGCTAAAGGGTTAAGTTTTTGCTTTGCATACCATACATGCAAGTACACATACGCACGCATGCACACACAAACACACATACACACACACACGCACACACACACACACACACACACACACAACACAAACACACACACACACACACACACACACACACACACACACACACACACACACACACACACACACACACACAAAACCAGTGCACATCAAATAAAAAGAAAAGAAAAAAATGGAGGGACAAATGACATTCCCGAGGGTCGAACCCACAGCCTCAGCATTATCAGCACGGCGCATTAACTAACTGAGGTCTGTTTTTAACCCTTTGACTCCCTCACCCTATCCGCCATCATCCCATATTGTTAGCCATGACAGCAAAGCAAAAACTTAACCCTTTCACTCCCTTCACTCTATCCACCAGCTTCCTGTCACTTCCTCACTCTACTGACCAGCTTCCTGCAGGAAGCTAGTGGACAGGGTGAAAGAGCGAAAGGATTAAGTTTTTGCAGGAAGATGGTGCATAGTGTGAGGGAGTCAAAGGGTTAAGTTTTTGCAACTGACGGATATCGTACTGGAATGAAAGGGTTAACGCGCCAGGCAGGCGAGATTTCGCAAGGTACGCTGGGTAGGAGTGGTTTTGGTTTCTTTTGTCTCACCGAGGCGTGGCTAGATTACCGCTAGATAAGGCTAGGCAGCACCGAAAAGATCTTTCCTGCAAGGTAAAGATGGGAGTCGTGCAAGTCACCTTTGTGTCTGACAACGATTCTGTCTTCTATTGTGACATAAACGCTACACATTGGCTGAAATCTGCTTCGTCTTGTGTCCGTTTTATAACACACTTTTTTTTTCTCGCTCTCGTCACTCGCTGTCTGGCCACTCTCATGCTAGCGGGCAAGAAACGGGCCACTGAGCTATCGAAGCCACGAAAATAGTTTATAATCGAAAATGGTCAGTGGACAGACTGGCAGAATTGTCATATTCATGTTTTTGCTCAGTTACTCGTATTTCTGTCTGTCTTTTTCTGTCCTATGTCCAAATGTATAATGTCTGTCTGTCTTTGTCTGTCCCATGTCTAAATGTATAATGTCTGTCTTTGTCTGTCCCTAGTCCAAATGTATAATGTCTGTCTTTCCCTGTCCCATGTCCAAATGTATGATGTCTGTCTGTCTTTGTCTGTCCCATTTCCAGATGTATAATGTCTGTCTGTCTTTCTCTGTCCCATGTTCAAATGTAAAATGTCTGTCTTTCTTTATCCCATGTCCAAAAATAAAGTCGTCTGTCTTTCTCTGTCACATATCCAAATGTATAATGTCTGTCTGTCTTTCTCTGTTCCATGTCCAAATGTATAATGTCTGTCTGTCTTTCTCTTCCATGTCTAAATGTATAATGTCTGTCTGTCTTTCACTGTCCCATGTCCAAATGTATAATCTGACTTCCGATGGACGTTTCATCAGATCTTTCACGAAGATTTCAAACCCCTTCGATGCAAATCGTAATCATTCCATTTGCCAACGTTTGAATGATTATCTTTCATATGGTGAATGGCAGATCGTGTGTTTCTGCTTTAAGTAAACTGCACATGGGTCCCGTGACCCATGGGGACAAAAAAGAGTATGAGATATATTTACAGCGACAAAAGCATTCGTGATCTATGGAAACACGAAAACTAATCAGCATGCACACACCCGAAAACAGATTATGGTTGTCTTAATGACGTCATAAAAAAGCGTTCATACGCCTACACGTACAAGTTCAATTATATATTCGAGAACATGTGGAAGTTGCAGCTCAAGAACAAGAACAACAGCAACAACAACAACAACTAAAAACCAACAACAACAACAAAAAGCAATATGCCGAAAATTGGTACAATTTAGTCTTCATATTGTGTCTGCTTGTGAGGTTTTTGGCAGATTTCAAAGTATATATAACACTCGTCAAATCACTGTCACACAGCACGAACAAGCATAAAAGCTTATAGCGCTTTTACACATATCATTTCACAGCTGGTGGACCATACGATTATACACACAACACGAATCTACATAGTACACACGAAATGAAAATTTTTCAACGCCACAATGTGAGATTAAATACGAATATGTAGTAAGACCACAAAGACTGACTTAAAGGATGAAATAACTGTAATTGAAGTGAAATCATAACATTTCAGTTGATACTTGACGAGCTTATTAACATGACAATCTGTTCAACTTCTCGAAACAACTTGTTTAATCATAATAGAAGTGTTTCAGTCAAGAGACAAATAGAAGTGTTTCAGTCAAGAGACAAACATAAGAGTTTTAATTAAGAGACAAATAGAAGTGCTTCAGTTAAGAGACAAATAGAAGAGTTTCAGTTAAGAGACAAATAGAAGTGTTTCAGTTAAGAGACAAATAGAAGTGTTTTCAGTTAAGAGACAAATAGAAGTGTTTCAGTTAAGAGACAAATAGAAGTGTTTCAGTTAAGAAACAAATAGAAGTGTTTCAGTTAAGAGACACATAGAAGATTTTCAGTTAAGAGACAAATAGAAGTGTTTCAGTTAAGACTGACAGATTCATGTCCAAACTCTCTCTTGACAACTATCTTGATTTACATTTCAATTCTCCTATTTTCATAAAAAAAATATTTTCTTGTATACCAAAAAACAAATCAATAAACCTATCGCTTCAAAGTTTTACAACTTTTAAAAGACTAAACAGATGCTTGAATATTGTATCTCAGCTAGCGAAGCCGTTTGAGCGTATCGTTTTGATAAAACCACAAAAACCGAAATGCCTGCAAAAAAACACAAAATGCCTGTATGTTAAAATCTTACATCTCCTGTCAAACTTAGCAAACGACAATTATTCGAGGTAATGGCTCATGCACTTGAATTCCAGATTTAAGTTAATGTTCCATACATCCACTGTCAACAATCGATTGAATGAACTGATGGCATGCATTGAATTAATCATGTCAATGATCTTTGTCAAGTCATAAATATTATAAGCATTTATAGGGACCAGGAATAGTGTGTAATGATAGGGTTCTCTTTCATCACCCCCTTTGTTTTTAGGCATACAAGTGGCTGTCTGTCTGTCTCTCTCTCTCTCCCTCTCTCTCTCTCTCCCTCTCTCTCTCTTTCCCTATCTATCTATCTATCTATCTGTCTGTCTGTCTGTCTGTCTCTGTCTATCTATCTATCTATCTGTCTGTCTATATTTCTATCTATCTATCTACCTACATACGTATCTATCTGTCTGTCTATCTATCTATCTATCTATCTATCCATCTATCTATCTATCTATTATCTGTCTGTCTGTCTATCTATCTATCTATCTATCCATCTATCTATCTCTTCTTTTTCTCTCTCTCTCTCTTTCTCTCTCTCTCTTTCCCTTCTCTCTTCTCTCTCTCTCTCTCTCCTCTCTCTCTCTCTCTCGGGGACTATTCATCATCATCATCATCATCATCATCATCATCATGTGCCATGACCCATGGCGTTAGCGATCATGACCCTCCATCTGAATCTATCTTTTTTCGTTGCAAGTATATCTCCCACTCTTTCTGTCCATATCCACTTTGCAAAACTGTCTAAAACTCTTCTCTTCTTGGGTCTACATAATGCTCTTTTCCCATCTAGATTTCCTGTTGTGACTAGGTGTTCAAATTCCTCTTGCCTCGTAAAATATTCAATGAATGTTGCCTGTCTTTCCTTAATCTTCTTCATTAATATCATTAATGTTCTTTTCGTGTTTGCTTCTTTCAAGGCTGTCTCGTTTGTCTTCTCTAATGTCCATGGAACTCTTAATATTCTTCTTAGAAAGCACACTTCGGCTACCTCAATCTTGTTTTGACTTTGCCTGTTGATTGTCGATGCTTCGCATCCGTACAACAATACTGGTTCTATAAACACCGAAGAAGTCTCTTCCTGATGTTAATTGATAGGCATTTGTTGGTAAAATCGTTTTTCATTCAATGTTGTTTTAGCTTGGCCAGTTCTGCAGGATTTTCTCATATGCATCTGTAGTCTGGTGAGATGACTGTTCCTAGGCATATAAACTTATGAACTTGTTTGTGCCATGTGCTGTTATTTTACATGAGGGGATTTTTGTTTTTTACTGATTACCATGACTTCAGTCTTCTTACTATTTAGATCTAGCCCTTTATTTCTGCTTTCTAAGAGTCCAAGATTTAGCTTTATATCCAACATTGAGTTTGATGTTTCTCTCTCTCTCTCTCTCTCTCTCTCTCTCTCTCTCTCTCTCTCTCTCTCTCTCTCTCTCATCATTAAGAAAGTGTAATAAAATTTAAAAAAAAGTAAACATTCCCATGAGCTCGATTTTTTCTACTCAAACATCTCATTCTTTTTTGTTTAAACAAGATATTGTTCTTCGCATTACTTTATGCTTTTATATCTCCTCGCCATTCTGTGTGCACACACTGAACACGCCCAAAGCCAGTTTCTGTGACTTGAAGCTCTCCTAGGACAGATAATTTTCTTGGATCTCACAACAGGTTAGAATGACTGGCGTTGTTGACAATAGCAGTATCTGCTTGTGGCTTACACAGGCAGAAACCACGATATGCAGAAAACTCTGTTTCTTTTGCAACAGGTAATGGAATCGTATTGTTGTTATTGTTGTAGCTGTTTTGTTGTTGTTGTTGTTGTTGTTTTGTCTTGAAACAATGCTGATTAAACGTCCCCTCCTTTATGAATGATAAAAATTTATGTATTGTATGCTGATTTTTCTTTTCTATTGTTGTTGTGTTGTGTTGCGTTGCGTTGCGTTGCGTGTTTTGCGTTGTGTTGTGTTGTGTTGTGTTGTGTTGTGTTGTGCTGTGTTGTGTGTGTTATTTTTTCTGTTTGTTCATTTGAGTGTTTGTTTTTGTTTTGCTGTCCCAGCTTCTGCGCCGCAGTGATTTTTCACGCTGCTTATCCTAGCTCCACTAAACACCACTGACCCAAATTAATTCAGCCAAAGTCCCAGTACCATTAAGTCCATTGGAGACAGACGTGTCAAGTCACTGAAAGCCACCTGTAGGATGAGACCCTGCACTGTTGCTGGTTCACTCAGATGGATAATGAACAATTCTTGTAAACAGCTCCTTCCAAAGTAAAAACTCTATCATATAGTCCTTTTAAAGAGGTTTACTTTCCGGAGGGTGAGCTAAGTAACCATTTATAAGACCATTTACTTTCCAGATGGAAGCAGCTAAGTAGCCATTTATAAGACCATTTACTTTCCAGATGGAAGCAGCTAAGTAACCATTTATAAGACCATTTACGTTCCAGATGCATGCAGCTAAGTAACCATTTATGAGACATTTACGTTCCAGATGGATTACTAGCTAAGTAACCAATTATAAGACCATTTACATTCCAGATGGATGCAGCTAAGTAACCATTTATGAGATTATTTACGTTCCAGATGGATTCAGCTAAGTGTTGCGACGGAAATTCATTAATTTTACACCTCCGGTTGCGAGAATGAACATAAAAGTTATACAGTTCAGCAGAGTATGATTTCTCCAGGAGACTTCCAGCAAAACAGGAACTCGCCAGATTTTTGCCCCGATTTAGTTTAGCCCACAAGGAAACAGAAAATAATGAAAAAAGAAACCCCACCATATTTTGCCCTAACCTACGCCAATACACAAGTAAAACGTATCCACACAGAAGCCGTGACAAAAACAGCGCGGCTGCCAGATTTTATTCGCATATACACGATCAGGATGCCAAGCGGAGAGCAAGTCCGTGCGTACGACTATTGTTCCCACTTCCGTGCAAACAACGATTTGATTGTGTGAATAAATCATGAACACGTGCCGTACAACTACTGACAGGGTACCGTGCGGCTAGTCAGGGAAATTGCTGTTGATCTAGCCGCAGGATGTCTGCTGATGGTGGTCGGAACGCTGATGGTGATATAGGCTGACACATCGATTTAACTGGGATTGCTTGTCGTGGTGGATTTAAGATGGAAGGTGGGAGAGAAGAGACTGGCAGCAAGAGAGAAAGAAGAAACTGAGAGATAGAAGAGAGACAGAGAGAGACAGAGACAGAGATAAAGGAGAAAGAAAGAGAAGAGAAAACAGAGATAGAGAGAGCAAGCGAGCGAGCGAGCGACGAGAGAGAGAGAGAGAGAGAAAGGAGAGTAAAGAGAAGAGAAGAGAAGAGGACAGAGAGAGACAGACTAGAGACAGAGAGAGAAAGGAGAGATAAAGAGAAGAGAAGAGAAGAGGACAGAGAAAGAGGAGAGAGAACAGAGACAGAGAAGAGAGAAGAGAGAGAAAAGGAGAAGAGAAAGAGAAGAGAAGAGGACAGAGAAAGAGAGAGAAGACAAGACAGAGAGAAAGGGAAAGAGAAGAGAGAGAAAGGAGAGAAAAGAGAAGAGAAAGAGAAGAGAGAGAAGAGAGAAAGAGAGAGAGAAAGAGAGAGAGAGAGACAGAGACAGACAGACAGACAGAGATAGAGAGAGAGAATTCAGACTTCAGAACACTTTATCACCGGAGGACAGTAGCATTAGGTCCCATTAGATTCGTCTTACAGCTAGTTCTTGTTGCTTTACACACAAAATATGGCCATATAAAATAACCATAATAGATAAAATGTAAAGTAAGCTATAGAATGAGAGGGGGAGAGAGAGGGATAGAAAAGAGAGAGCGAGCAAAGAGAGAGAGGAGAGAGAGAAGATGGAACAGAAGGAGAGAGACAGACAGACAGAGAGTGAGAGAAGAGACAGAGAGAGAGAGACAGAGAGAGAGAGAGACAGAGACAGAGAGAGAGCAACAGAGAGAGAGAGAGAAGAGGAGACAGAGCGAGTTCAGACAATCAGACTTCAGGACTTCAGGATGGTCATTCATGTAAAAGGTCATTGCCCTCATGAAGGGGTACAAGATACATAAGATCTCATGTTTAAAACGAAGAGAACCCAACAGATAACAAACGACAGGCAACAGATGTCAAAAGGAACGGAAAATAGCGTGGAGACAGAAAAAAGAAGACGCAAGTAACACAGACAGAAAGACAGACGAAAACAGCAGACAGCAC
>CM060311.1:19383398-19393398 GCA_030674185.1 Monoplex corrugatus
GTGTGTGTGAGTCTGTACCCAGCTGAGGACCCAAACTCGAAATCATTACACCCTGTGTAGTGTGAACAATATTCTAGTCCTAAGATGAGTACAGTACACCTCTTTTTCACACCAAATACATACAAAAACAAACAAAACCAAAACCCCGACACACAGATAGACAACATTTGCAAAAGTCCCATCCACTGCAAAGATGATCTCAGAAACCAAACAAAAAGGTATCTAGACCTTTTGAAAATACTGATATAGTAGAAGAAACAACAGATAAGAGAAGAGAAATACACAAATAAATGAATAAAAAGAATACACTTTATATATAGAATACAAGAGAGAGAGAGAGAGACAGACAGACAGACAGACAGATAGATAGATAGATAGATAGATAGATAGATAGATAGATAGATAGATAGATAGATAGATAGATAGATAGATAGATAGATAGATAGATAGATAGATAGTAATGTAGGTAGATAGATGATGATGGATGGTATCGTTAGATGTATGATGGATGGTATGGATGGATGGATGGATGGATGGATGGATGGATGGATGGTGGAGGGTATGTAGGTATGTGTGTGTGTATGTAGGTATGTGTGTGTTGTATGTATGTATGTCTTGCAAAACTTTTTTCAAACGTCAAAACACTTCATCACACAAAGGTAATAGCATAAGATCCCACTTGACGCGTCTTACAGATAGTCCTCCTACCCCTATCAGTTCCAAGCAGCTCAAGCGTTTGGGATTTGCCTGCTGAAAGGTCACGTGATATGACGTCAATAAAGTGCCGTTTCCGGCCATTGCCTGACGTTTTTAATGGTGGCTCTTTCTGATTTCCGGTCAATTAAGCTCTCTCATTGTCAGATTCATTCAGATGATTGTCATAACGCTGAACAGCCAACAGCAGGATCACAGCATTGTTGGCAATGACAGAGTACCCACTGAACCAGTTAAATGCGTAAATGAGGGGTCCTTCAAAAGAGATGCTCTTGTGTGTGTGTGTGTGTGTGTGTGTGTGTGTGTGTGTGTGTGTGTGTGTGTGTGTGTGTAGTGTGTGTGTGTGTGTGTGGTGTGTGTCTGTGTGTTGTGTGTGTTGTGTGTGTGTCTGTGGTGTGTGTGTGTGTGTGTGTGTGGTGTGTGTGTATGTGTGTGCAGTGGGATATGTGAGCGTGTATGCATGGTTTTGTGTTTGTATGCGTGGTGTTGTGTGTATGCTGTGTGTTTGTGTGTGTGTCTGTGTGTGTGTTTGTTTGTGGTGTGTTGTGTGTGTGTGTGCGTATGTGGTATGTGTGCGTGCATGGGTTGTAGGGTTGATGTGTGCGGGGGGGGGTGATTTTTGCTTACATGCCCGAAATTTGATTATTGGGAACATCAATGTATTACTTTTTCGCACCACTAACCTAACACACATGCCCAACACACTGACACACAAAACACGAAACACACACACAAAGGGCGCACACCACAACACACACACAACACACACACACACACACAACACACAGACACACCACAAAACAATGTTTCATATATCTTTTACTGGGATACAGGGCGGAATTTAGATACCTAAACACAGACACTCTGGAACCACATGTCATGAAACGGATGCAAACCACATAAAGCTTACGTAGTGTTTAGGACAACATTTAATACTATAATGTACATTTTTTGCACTGAGAGATTTACAAAAAGAGCGATGTGAAGGCAAATGATTTTGCCCAAAGAATGGAAAAATGTAACAGACTGAATAATCATAAATAATTACAATATTATACGCGCACAATCCTGGAAATCAAAACAACGCGCACATACAACACACGCAACGCACCAAAAAACACTTAAACACAATAACAAAAAACATAAAATCCACACAAGCTAAATAAACAAAAAAAACAGTAAAAAACGCAAAACCAAAACATGTTAAAAGTATTTTAACCTGACTAATGCGGAATTAGATTGGTCCAGCGATAGGGATTGTTCACGAGCTGTCTGAAAAACAGAGCGCTACCACTAAAGCTCTTGGATTTTAGGTGTTCAGAGGAAACGAAGTACTATTTTGACAATTTTCTGCACATGAGAAGATTGCAAAGTGTGTTTAAGAAAGGCAAATGATTTTCACGAAGGAAAATGCAGAGATATATCTACTAATCTCAATCAGTGAGGGTTGATAATTAGCCTGGAAAAAAATGTAAGTGTTCATTATGTCCATATATTGTTTAAAATCGACGAGGATTAATATCTATTGCATGTTAGAAAGGAGATGGCTTAAACACATGTCCTAGGAAAGATTTCGTTCAGTTTGATAATTAGAGAGAGAGAGTAGGGTGAAAGCTAAACACATATAGATGGACATAGCAAAAATTTTTTTAAAGAGAGGTGAAAGATAAACACGTACAGATGCACAGAGAGAGAGGGGGGGGGGGGGGAGGGAGGGAGAGAGAGAGACAGAGCAGAGAGATGGTAGAATACAAAAACCGATCACAAACCAAATGAAAACAAACGGTGATGTGACAATACAACAAGCATGCCAGTTACTAATACCATCATACACATGATATACAGCAATGAGATCGGTCATTTACAACGACTGTGCCAAATTCGCCTGAACACGTATACACAGCCATTGGCCACGAACAATACTGGTTAATTGTGTATATGGCAACCAAGGCCACGCACTCCCTGAAGATAATAGCATGAAGGTTAAGGTCATACTGTAGCGCAGCGGCGCCAGAGGGCTGGGTCTGTCATCAGTGCTGTCAGAACACAGACATTATCGAGCACTCTTGATAGTTTTTTTTTCTCTTTAGGATCATTGCACTCAGGGAGGTTACCTTTGTGCTCACCTTTTTTCCTGTCCCATTTTCTACACCACTTTAATGGCCACAGCAGCTGAAACAGTTTTTATTATGCGATGATGATGATGATGTCGATGTGGATGATAATCATGATGCTATGGAGTTCCATCTAGGATTGAGACAGCGTGACAGGGTTGTCGCTTACTATCATAATGTATCCTGGCGTCAACCAGGCTCGAGAGATACAGACACCTGCGGTGTTGGTCAGAGATTTGAGCAACACCCTCAATGAACCACCCGCGAAGTAGATAAGACTCGACTGTGTGGTTCCAGTCTTCCCAATGAGCCCATAGCACGCCCAACCCTGGGTAGGATCCGGTTAGAGCCGAAAAAACCCACAATGATTTTTGAAGGTACTGAGGAGGATTCGAACACACAACCTTCCGGTCGATAGTCCGTTATGTTGACCACTACACCACGGCGACTGGTTGAGCACTCTTGATAGTTAGTGAAACAGCCAGTAAAGACATTCACGATCGGCCCATTACCTTCAGCGGATCTAGGGACAAAGGAACAGACAAGACATTACACAAGTTAACAAGAAACACCACGAGGGTGCGGATGGGACCCAGAGCACCAATGCCTCACAATTCTCCAGACAGTCACCTTGTGGTTCCAGTGATCGAAACATACTGCAGTGAAATGCAAATGCAATAAAAGATTGATTAAGGAAACCTCTAAGCTGTACCAAGCGGAAGTACAAAGAATGATTATGGTCTTCGTTTGACAGCGCTGCTGCAGAGTACATAGTAGTCACTAGAACCACAAAGTACACTCCTCTTGAGACCAAGTGCCACCTCTTCGGTTTTTCTTTAACCCCTTGATTCCTGCACCCTATCCACCAACTGCAGGAAACTGGTGCGGGAGTCAAATGGTTAAAGCAGACAAGATACAAGGTACAATAGATAAAAGCATACTTAAACGAAGAAAACATTCTGCTACGCGATTCACGCAGAATCAAATCAAATAAGAAATCTGATTTATCATATGAATTGCTAACATTTTTTCCTCCACAAATGCAGAACTGAGAAGAGTGGCAACTAACAACTGGCAACTGGCAACTGGCAACTATTTATTGAAAAATAAACATGTGTCAACACATGATACGGCTTATATACACATAGTAAGGTCAACTTTTGGGCTAATTGCGCGGATAATATAAGGTAAAGTCAATGTTGCAAATTTAGCTAATTGTGCTTGTAATACAGACAAAAGTCAGAATCACGTATTTTGTGAGTGTGCATATAGCACAGACAAAGGTCAAGTCTCGTCATTTGCTACTTGTGCATATACCAACCGCAAAAGTCATCGTTACTTACTGTTTATATAGCACAGTCGAGGCCACCAAATAAATGATCGTTCATATAATGCAAGCCGAGTCAAGGCTGCAACCACTGATAATTGAGTATGAAAGAACAACGGTCGAGTTAAAGTATACTAATTATCATGTATATATCATCATCATCATCATGTGCCCTGCCGCATGGCGTTAGCGATCATGAACCTCCATACGCATCTATCCCTTGTCGCCGCAAGCACATCTTCCACCCTTTCTGTCCACAGTCACCTTGCAAGTCCGTCCAATATTGTCTCCCTGGATCTACCTGGTGTTCTCCTTCCCTCCAGCTTTCCTGTTGTGACCAGGCGCTCTAATTTCCCTTTCCTCATAAGATGGCCTATAAATGTTGCTTGTCTTATTCTAATCTTCTGTATCAATGATCTTCTTGTGTGTGCCTCCATCAAGACTGTCTCGTTTGTTTTCTTTGCTGTCCATGGAACTCTCGACATGCTTCTTAGAAACCACATTTTGGCTGCCTCAATCTTGTTCTGCCTTTGTGTGCTGACATGTATCTATGGCACAGAGAAAGGTCAAGACATACCGCTGATCGTGTATGATAATAGTAGTTAATAGCAGTGTCAGATCATCTGCCTTCCTTTTAGACTGCATGAGTTCAATCCAGCCCTAAATTTGTTAAAGTCAGTAAAAATATTGCGTGCAGCTTTCCGTACATTTGTTCAGAGTTGAGAAATTCAAAGCAAGGATGGGGAGGAAAGGTTATTACCCTCATACCTCCATTCAAACAGTACAGAGTTGTTGTTGTTGTTGTTGCTGTTGTTGTTGATATTGCTAGTTGTTGTTGCTGTTGTTGCTGTTGTTGTTGTTGTTGTTGATGATGATGATGATGATGATGATGTTGTTGCTGTTGTTGTTGTTGCTGTTATTGTTGTTGCTGTTGTTGTTGTTGCTGTTATTGTTGTTGCTGTTGTTAGTTGTTGTTGTTACTGTTGTTGCTGTTGTTAGTTGTTGCTGTTACTGTTGTTGTTGTTGTTGTTGTTGTTGTTGTTGTTGTTGTTGTTGTTGTTGTTGATGATGATGATGATGATAATGATGATGATGATGATGATGATGATGTTGTTGTTGTTGTTGTTGTTGATGTCGTCGTCGTCGACGTGTCATCGTCATCGTCGTCGTTTTTGTTATCGTTTCTATTCGCTGTCCAGTTTCCAACGTCCATTTAATGACTATATAACAATGGCCAAGCTTATGCCATGTCACTCTCCAGTCTACTGGCCAACTTTCCCCTGTCTCTTACAAAGGTGAATGGTCATACAAGGATTGTTCCTGACCGAGTATATGGCATGGACGAAAAGGCAGAGGCCAGTGTCCTGTGTATGTTGAAAAACACTGAACCCCTTATGGCTGCGTTATCTAACTGCTGTCAGCGTTTGTTGTTACATCATTGAAAAGAAATACTTGCTAGAATATTAACCATAGGTTGAAATACACACTGAACACACATGTGTGTATGATGTACATGTACGCTTGCATATATACACGTTGCAAAGAAACACAGAGAGACACACAGACACATAGACACACACACACACACATACATACATACACACACACAAGCGCGCATACACACACACACCATGCACACACAACGCACATACACACACACAAACACACACGCGCGCCCACACACATACACACACACACACACACACACACACATACACACACACACCCAGCGCTCATACACACACACACACACACACACACACACACACACACACACACACACACATACACACACACACACACAAACACACACACACAATCAATCAATCAATCAGTAACAATCCTTGTATGACCATACACATTTGCTAATATCGCTACTGCCCAACACATCATTGGCAAGTAGGGCAGCAACGAAGCTCTTCCACTCCTGCCTGTTCTAGTCAAACCTCTGTATGGTACCCCCAAACAGGTAATGGTAGAGTTCTTCGTCTATAGTTCGTCAGATTCTCTGTCAACTGTTCTTTGGACCTGGCCAGCTCATGGGTTTATGCGCAGGCTTAAAGTGTTGTGCCATGATCATTCTGAATCTTCTCATTACACGGCACCTTGTAAAATTAGTGCATATGGAATTCATTCCGAGCGCAGAGACGTCGTCTTGAGAAACTGAAACTGAAATTATTATTATTATTATTATTATTAAGGGCATTTAGAGCGCCTAATCTTTCTGGAAAGCCCTAAGCGCTTACAAACTGTACAATACACATTACATCGAACATAGAAACATAGGCCTAATATAATTTTCATCATACATGGCGGACCTCTGTCACTCCATCCCACAAGCACATACACACCGTTAATAATATCAAATATTAGTACCTACTCTCTGGCACACACACACATATCCTCCTCCCACCCCGAGACATATCTATAGGCGCACAGCAATAACATTGTTCCTCGCCAGGTGTCCTTCGGTCTTCCTCTCTTTCGTCCTCCCTCTGATGTCTAGTAAAGGGCATTCCGGGTGATGCTATCCTGTTCTCTTCAAATGATATACCTGGTCCATCTCCTCTTTCGGTCTTCCTCTCTTTCATCCTCCCTCTGATGCCCAGTACAGGGCATTCTGGTTGATGCTATCCTGCTCTCTTCAAATGATACACCCAGTCCATTTCCATCGTCTTTTCATGAGGATAGTGTCCGTATTCCCTTGACTGCATCGAGCGAGTAGTTGTTTGTTGGAGACGGTTTGGGGCCAGAGTATTCCATCACTGTTTGGAAATTATTTGTGTGGCAACACTGCTTACCTTGAGAAGAACGCTTTCTGTCATTTTCCAGTACTCTCAGCTGTAAAAATAGGATGTTAAGGATATCGTTTCAGTTTCAGTTTCAATTTCTCAAGATGACGTCTCCGCGCTCGGAATGAATTCCATGTGCAGTAATGTCACAGGTGCCATGTGATGGAATCCAGAATGATCACGGCACAAGCCATAAACATGCACGAAAAACCCATGAGCTGGCCACGAGCTTCAAATTCGTATTCACATTTTTTTAAAAACCAAGACTTTAGAAAGGCAGGAAGGCTATTTGGTCTTCAAGGGGTGGGATCTAGGAAACTGATCAATGTCTCCAACAATAATTTTTACTAAGGCAGTAGGGCAATGCCCTGCTCTTCACGATTTCAACTGCCGTTAGATCATTAGCGTGCGCAACCAGAAGGCACACGGGCGGGTCCGATAGGTTACAGCTCTGGTACAGTTCAGCATTCTGAAAGTGTTTCTGACCTTGCCAAAACTGCTCGTGGTAGATGTAGCCAGCCATACCTTACTGCAATGTCACAAACTGGTAATCTTCCTAACCCAACTTGTTCTCAAGTCTGTTTTTGTGACTGTTTGCCAGTCGCGTCGCTTAACACGCATGTTGTCGAAACGTCTTCAGTCTGCTCTTCTTCTTTTATGTCTAAAATGCTGGCAAAAAAGTGCAAACACAACAACAAGACAAAACAACCACCCTCAGCCCCTCTCCCCTCCTTCCCTTCCTTCCTATTACAATACTCTCTCTCTGTCTCTTTCTCTCTCTCTCTCTCTTTCTCTATATCTCTGTCTCTTTCTCTTTCGCTCTCTCTCTCTCTGTCTCGCTCTGTCTCGCTCTGTCTGTCTGTCTGTTTGTCTCTCTCTCTCTCTCTCTCTGTCTCTCCCTCCCTCCCTCTCTCTCTCTCTTTCTCCCTCTCTCTCTCTCTCTCTCTCTATATATATATATATATATATGTGTGTGTGTATGTCTCGCTCTCTTTTCCTTCTCTCTCTCTGTGTCTCTGTCTCTGTCTCTCTCTCTCTGTGTCTCTGTCTCTGTCTCTGTCTGTCTGTCTGTCTGTCTCTCTCTCTCTCTCTCTCTCTCTCTCTCTCTCTCTCTCTCTCTCTCAGGTAGCCTTGTCAAATGCCAAAGGAAACATCAAACCATTCCTGTTCTGCACTCTCAACGCTGGCTCTCTGCCCCACGCAGAATACAATAAAAACACTTCTCTGTGCCACGCTGCCCTTTCAGAAAATGGCCTTGTAGATCTCTGAATTATTCAGTAAGTACAAGCAACGTTGCTCAGCATGAGGAAGAGATAGCATTTTATATTTGGCCTTATTTCTTTCTTTCTTTATTTTTTATTTATCTATCTACTTATATATTGATTAATTTAACTATTCATATACTTACTTAGTTAGCTAGTTAGCTGGTTAGTTAGTTAGCTAGTTAGTTGGTTAGTTAGTTAGTTCGTTAGTTAGTTAGTTAGTTAGTTAGTTAGTTAGTTAGTTAGTTAGTTAGTTAGTTAGTTAGTTAGGAACCAGAAATGCACGAAAATGGAATCAGAACGCGTATTTAATACAACCAGACAAGACAGTCACAAATTTTCAGCCATCTGGTCTTTGTTCAGCGTAAACGTAGGAACACAAACGAATGAACATCAAATACAAAATTAGGAGAAAGAAAAAGATTGAAACTTCCCTGCTGCTTCGTCCAGTGGGAGACAAGAAACCCTGAGTGGATGAATGGAAATCATGATCACTTTGGTGCTAAATGAAAGTAGGTAGGTAAGTGCTGCTACCAGAACGTTGTTTCTTTCACACACAAAAGTGCATGACAGGACATGGAAATCATTCATTTCAACTTGACCACAGCTGAACTCAGTATATCTATTAACCTTTTGACTCCCGCCCTCTAATCCACCAACTGCAAAAACTTAACCCAGTGACTCCCTCATCCTATCCACCAACTTCCTGCAGGAAAAGGAAGCTGGTGGATAAGGTGAGGGAATCACAGAGTTAAGTTTTTGCTTTGCAAGCATATAGTTGACAATTGGGAATGCTAGTGGACAAGGTGCAGGAGTCAAAGGGTTAAAGACAGTTCAGATCAGTAAATCTATTAACCTTTTGACTGCCGCACTCTAATCCACCAACTGCAAAAACGTAACCCTCTGATTCCCTCACCCCATCCACCAGCTTCCTGCAGGAAGCTGGTGGATAGGATGAGAGAATTACAGGTTAACTTTTTGTTTTGCTGGCATGGTTGACGATGCAGAATGCTGGTGGACAGGATGTGGGAGTCAAAGGGTTAAGTTTTTGCTTTGCTGGCATGGTTGATGAAGCAGAATGCTGGTGAACAGGCAAAGGGTTAAGTTTTTGCTTTGCCAGTATGGTTGACAACGCAGAATGCTGGTAGACAGGGTGCGGGAGTCAAAGGATTAAAGACATAAATTCTAGCAAAAACGAGAACCCACCAGACCCGCTATGCAGCAATCTACACTAATCTCCAAGTAATCCAGTCACCCTAGTGGGGATGCCAGGGGCTCTTTCAGTATAAATAGTATCCCCACCTTCTAGAAATTCTGTGCTAGAAATTTCCTCTTTTTGGTCAGTCTCTTTGTTTCTGCCTTGTTCCTTTCTTTGTGACATTTCTTGCTATCATTTTCTGCCTTGCTGGTCCATTCACCTGTATGTAATCGATAAACTCTTACGTACTGTTTCTTAGGATTGATAATTGGGTACATGCATTGAATGCAGTTTTGGCTCTAGGGAGGAGAGATATGTGGAAGCAATTTTAGGTAATTTAGGCCCGTTTTTATAAATGCTTTGGTGTCCTTAGGTATGCTTAAATGTGTATTCAGTGTGTGTTTTTTTTAAATCCCCTGTGCGATAAATTGGATGGAGTGGTCAACGCCAGGGGCGTGTCCTTAGATTATGCGCGCGAATGCATTGAAATATGTACTTGATTTAATTTTTCTTTTCCTATTTTTTTTCCTGTTGAAGTTTTGTATGTTTTGCAGTGGTTATAGCCCTGGTGTGGTTCTACGCAGTCGGCTGGG
>CM060311.1:19405898-19408398 GCA_030674185.1 Monoplex corrugatus
GTAGAAACATGCCATATGTTGGTATAAATGATACACACGATACACTTCATTAAATTACTGAATCTTTAAATGAAAAGAACAAATGAACATCAAACAAACTGATTATGAAAAGTCATCATTACACGTGCACAACTTCACTTATCTAAGTCATAAAATTTCCCAAGTGTTTTACACAGACCAAGAATAGTAAAAGAAATCTACACTCACATCTATGGGATCAGAGGCGTGTGCCTTGAGAACAGGGCATCCAGGTAAAGACTCCCCGAAAACTCCACTCTGACTGAATATTTCTAAACTAAATATTGTCCTCAACAAGGAACCCAGGATCTGCAAATTTCTAGATCATTTTCTATTGATAAATGCGTGTATGCAGAAAGACAGTGCTTTGGATTAAACAACCAAGAAATCTGTGTTGTATTTTATAACCTCCTTTACAAAAAATATGTGACCTTGAAGTTTGACCGGTATTCATGACAATGTGAGCAATTTTTTTAATAGTCCCACACTTTTATCTAAAATTTGCTTTTTAAAAAAGATCCGTCCAAGAGTACAATTTTTCATTTGAAACCACAGCGGTCAGGTATGAGAACGTTCTGGTCCTAATTCATGCTTTTGCGATTACTCACTGAAAGTTGTCCCACTGGTTCAGACCGCCATGTTAATAATGTGAAGGTCATTGGTTCAATCCTCAGGTGAAGCCCAGTTTTATTCGGTTTATCTTTCTATTTTGATCATTGTCATTAAATGCGGCTGGCTGGAATTTGGATAACTGTAAACTCAAAATCTCATAAGTTAAATACTGGAACGTTATATTGCCAGACGGCAGATGCAAAATAACAGCAAATAGCACACTTGAGACAGGTTGATAAATTTAAATCCCTGGGAACGATCATTTCTTCAGACGGCAGATGTACTCAGAAATAGTCAGCAGAATCGGCCAAGCCAAAACAGCATTCAAGAAGATGAAAAGCGTTCTTACCAAAAATGCCTATCAATTAACATCAGGAAGAGAGTTCTTGAATGTTGTACAGAACCGATACTGTTGTACGGTTGTGAGGCGTGGACAATCAACACGCAAAGTCAGAACAAAATTGAGGCAACTGAAATGTGGTTTCTAAGGAGAATGTTGAGAGTTCCATGGACAACAAAGAAAACAAATGAGACAGTCTTGAATGAGGCAGAAACAGGCAGATCATTAATAAAGAGGATTAGGAAAAGATAGCAATATTTATAGGACATTTCATGAGGAAAGGGGAATTAGAGCACCTGGTCACAGCAGGAAAGCTGGAGGGAAAGAGAACACCAGATAGACCCAGGGAGAAAATATTGGACGGACGTGCAGGGTGGCTGAAGGCAGAGAGTTTGTGAGATATACTTGCAGCGACAAAGGGTAAATTCGTATGGAGGGCCATGATTGCCAACGCCATGCGGCAGGGCCCATGATGATGATAGTGAGTGTCCTTAGTTATATTCAAATTTTTATATTCAGGATTTTTTAATCCCTTGTGTGTAATATCTTGGACGGAGTGGTCGACGCCAGGAGCATATCCTTAGATTATGTGCGCGAATGCACTGAAATGTGCACCTTGATTTTCTTTTTCATTTTTCCCCCGTGAGAAGTATTTATATGTTTTGAAATGGTTATGGCCCTGATATGGCTCTACGCAGTCGGCTGGACTTTAAAACAAAAACAACAATAACAATAACAATAACAATAACAATCCATACACAGTGGAGAAATCTCTGGTGACACATTTTGTTTACTGAGGATTAAACATGGAGCAACACAGAGAAATAGGGAAAGGAGCAAAAGGGAGCAAGAGGGAATGGAGGGGTGGGGGGGGGTGGTGAGACGAGACGGACAGACAGAGAGAGACCAGAAAGACAGAGACACACATACACTCAACCTCCCTCTGTACGATATAAAATTATGTTTTTAAAGTGGAACTAGAGAGCTTTTTAGGGGAAGAAGAGAGGGACAAAGAGAACAAAGGAGACAAAGAAGGAAGCGGAAGAAGGAGATGGCAGAGGTTGAAGAGGGAGAGAAGCAGGAGGAAGAAGAAGACGAAGAAGGATGATGCTGGCATGGAGAAAGTAAAACGAAATAATACAACAGAAAAAAATTAAGAAGAAGAACAAAAACAAGAAAAGATTTTATACACGAGGGAGTGAAATAAGAAACACGTATTTTCTACATCAGGCCGTCGCTCAAAGATGCTCTATACTCACAATGCAAACATTATGCATGGATTAGATATCAATAAATATCAACAAGCCCGGTTAGCTCAGTCGGTAGAGCATGGGACTCTTAATCCCAGGGTCGTGGGTTCGAGCCCCACGTTGGTTTATGTGCAGGCTTAAGGCGTGTGCCATGATCAACATACACATGGCGCTGTGACGTTAGTGCATATGGAATTCGTTCCGAGCGCGGAGACGTCATCTTGAGAAACTGAAACTGAAATATACATTCAACGAAGCATACATAGATATAAATAAGAAT
>CM060311.1:19415898-19420898 GCA_030674185.1 Monoplex corrugatus
CAGCGTTAGATTTGATTTTATCAGATTTGCGCTATATAAATATTGTAATTATTTTATTATTATTATTAAAATTCGATTTTTTACGATCATCGCTCTCAGAAGGTTACCTTTGTGCTCCTTTTTTTTTTTTTCTTTTTTTTTTTTTTTTGTCCCCATTTTCTGCGCCATCTTAATGGCCACAGAAGCTGGAACAGGTTTTACAATGTGATGATGATGATGTCGATGAGGATGATAATCATGATGCCATAGAGTTCCATCTAGAAAGGAGACTGCGTGATAGGGCTGTCCTCTACGCTTACTATCATAATACATCCTGGCGTCAACCAGGCCCGAGAAATACAGACACCTGCGGTGCTGGTCAGAAGATTTGAACAACAACATCAATGACGCATCCGTGAAGTGGATGAGACTCGACTGTGTGGTCCCAGTCTTCCCGATGAGCCCATAGCACGCTCAATTCTAGGTAGGAGCCGGTTAGAGCCGAAAAATCCCACAATGATATATTTTAGAAGGGACTGGTGGGGATTCGAACCCATAACCTTCCAGTCAGTAGTCCGTTGCGTTAACCACTACACCACGGCGACTGGTTAAAACAAAATTTCGATTTTTTTTTAGAGCAACTAGAAGGCTTCCATAGACTGAAAGCAACCCAAACAGGGGAGACCTGGGGGCATCTAGCGGCCACGGAAGAATTACATTCCGTTTCTTTCTAATGGCGACGGGGGCTGGCAACGTCCTTTCTCCGTCCCCTGATATACATGGCAGAGATGCTGGGTGTGTGTCTCTGTGTGCCAAGACAGCTGACGTACTGTTTTTACTGACAGCCTATAGAATGGCCTCTCTTCATCTGGATAGAAACCCAGGACTCTGGCTGGAATGTGGTCAAAGCGATTCCTCAATCTCGGACAATTCCATATGTGCTCCAACTAGAATTTGCCGGCAGTTATCTGGCAGATTCCTTCAGCATACGCAAAACTTTATGCACTGGCAAGATCTTGAGATGAGGTTGATTCCCGCACCCTATCCATCATCATCATCATGTACCCTGCCGCATGGCGCTGGCGATCATGGCCTTCTATCTGAATTTATCCTTTGCTCGCTGCAAGTTCTTCTCCCATCCTGTCTGTCTATCCACCAACTGCAAAAATGTAACCCTGCAGTTATAACTGAATAAATAAATATTGGCGTTTACACTAGTCAGCATGTCCAGTGGTTAGCATAACGGACTACTGACTGCCGGGTCGTTGGTTCGAATCCTTACCAATCCAACTATTTAGTGTGGGACTTTTCGACCAAAATATTGTGGGCTGGATGGTTCTTTTGAAAGAGCCTTGGACTGAAGATTTCATATCTCAGGTTCAATCTCAGCCCTCAATGTTATATGACTGGATTGACCTGTTTCCTGTCCATCTTTTTTCTTCTTTTTTTTCTTTTTTTTTTTTAGGATTATTGCATTCAGGGGGGTCACCTTTGAACTCACCTTTTTGTTCGTCCCATTTTCTACGCCAATTTAATGGCCACAGAAACTGAAACAGTTTTTATTATGCGATGATGGTGATGTCGATGTGGATGATAATCATGATGCTATGGAGTTCCATCTAGGATTGAGACTGCGTGACAGGGTTGTACTCTACGATTACTATCATAATATATCCTGGCGTCAACCAGGTCCGAGAGATACAAACACCTGCGGTGTTGGTCAGAAGATTTGAGCAACACCCTCAATGATGCATTCGCGAAGTGGATGAGACTCTACTGTGTGGTTCCAGTCTTCCCAATGAGCCCATAGCACACACGCCCAAATCTGGGTAGAAGCCGGTTAGAGCCGAAAAATCCCACAATTATTTGTGAAGGTACTGATGGGGATTCGAACCCACAACCTTCCAGTCGGTAGTCCGTTGCGTTAACCACTACACTACGGCGACTGGTTTTCCTGTCCATCTTAATGTTTCCATTAATCTGGTGGTATCAGTTTCAAGTTCCATAGATCCTACCCTCCATCCATCTCCATTTGAAGACAATGCCAGCGCATAGGGTTTTGCACAGGCTCAGGGGTCTGTCAGATAATTTGCTGGTAGATTTTCAGTGGAGTCTGTGTGGAATTGTCCAGGTGCGAACAGGCTCCAACCCACAATTGAGTGTACAATCGATTTGCCGGGAAGACTGAGACCACAGAGTCGAGTATTACCCACTTTACGAATGCGTTTGTGGGGGTGTTGCTTACATTTTTCAGCGAATGTCTGTATCTCTCGGGCCTGATCGACGCCAGGATATATTCCGGAACGTCACCCACCCCCAAGATGGAGTGTGCAGACTGTGCAGCAACATAACTTCTGCCCAGTGTTGGCAAGATACTGTGCGTAAAGGCATCCGCAAAAAAATCGGAAAATCTTTAAAAGAAACCATAGAAAAATGTACTGGGTGTATGTCACCACCAAGACAAGACTTCAACCCCAACCTGCAGCATTAAACACTGCACTGGCCTGTTCGTATTCATATTCACATTCATATTTATAGTCATATTCATATTCATATTTATATTCATGTTCATGTTCATGTTCATATTCATATTCATATTCATGTTCATATTCATGTTCATATTCACATTCATATTCACATTTATACTCATATTCATGTTCATATTCATTTCTTTTGTCACAGTAGATTTACCATGTGAAACTCGGGCTGCTCTCCCCTTTGAGAGCGCGTCGCCGTAGTGCAGCGCCACCCATTTTTTAACCAAGACTTAGAAAGGCAAGAAAGGCTAAATGGCCTTCAAGGGAGGGACCTGGGAATTCAACCCATCTCTCCAATGATTCTACCGGACCAGCCGGATGAAAACCATGCTCTTCACGATTTTCAACTGCCCGTGGGATCTTTCACGTGCGCAGGCCAGAGGCACACGGGTCCGATTCGTCATTTTGTCCCCTTTCGAAGGACTAGATGTTCAGTTCTATTTTCTGGTCAAATTGAGGAGAAAAGCGAGATCTCAACGGGAAACGAACCCTAGAACCTCGAGCAAAGTTATTGGCAGGAGAACATCTGAAGGATATTGAGAGTTCCATGGACAGCAAAGAAAACAAACGAGACAGTCTTGATGGAGGTAGACACAAGTAGATCATTCATAAGGAAGATTAAGAAAAGGCAGGCAACATTCATAGGCATTTTATGAGGAAAGGGGAATTGGAACACCTGGTCACAACGGGAAAGCTGGAGGGAAAGACAGCACCGGGTAGACCCAGGGAGAAGATACTAGACGGACTTGCAGAGCGGCTGAAGACAGGCAGGGTGGAAGAGATGCTTGAGGCAACAAGAGATAGAGACAGATGGAGGTACATAATCGCCAACGCCATGCGGTAAGGCACCTGATGATGATGAACATCTGAACCATTCTGCCACTTCTCTCCATGTTCGCTGCCTATCTTAATGTGCACATCATTCTGGTCAGCGTAGATTTTCATAGGTCCTTCTCCCCTCTCTTCACTTCAAAGTCTTGTCAATGCACAGGGATTTGTGCAGGCTCAAGAAGTCTGCCACAAAATTGCTGACAGATCTGCGACAAATTCCTCTTGACTAAACTTTAAACCCAAGATATCAGGCCGTTTGTATTGCTGATTTTTCCCCTTTCTCTTTCTTTGCGTATGTGGGTGGTGAAAGTGAGTGAGAGAGAGAGAGAAGAGAGAGAAGAACAAAAACAAAGAGAAAGAGGGAGGGGGAGAGAGAGAGACAGGGAGAAGAGAAAGAGAGAGAAAGACAAAAACAAAGAGAAAGATCGACAGCGAGACAGACAGACAGAGAGAACGAGAGAGACAGACAAAAGACAGAGAAAAGACAAAAACAAAGAGAGAGTTTGAGAGAGAGAGAGAGACAGACAGACAGACAGACAGAGAGACAGACAGACACAGAGACACAGACAGACACAGAGAGACACACACAGAGAAAGAGAGAGACACACAGTGAGACACAGAGAGACACAGACAGAGAGAGACAGACAGACAGAGACACAGAGGGAGAAAGAGAGACACACAGTGAGACACAGAGAGACACAGACAGAGAGAGAGATTAGACGACAGACAGACAGACAGAGACACAGAGGGAGAAAGAGAGAGAGAGCAGTATATAGACAGTTAAAGAGAAAAATCATCTAAAATATGGAAAGTTGAAAGAAGGGGAAACAGGAGGAGAGGAGAGGGGAAAGGAAGGAAAGTGGGCAGAGCCAATCAGATGTTGGACTTCAGCCAAGTGTCCTGGGAATTGTGATGATATTCATGGTGGTAAACGCAATCGATGTGTTCGGACGCTCGTGAGTCGTATACGTTATCACTGTATTCAAGACTGTACTGTACTCAAGCCAAAACAGCATTCAAAAAGATGACAAGCATTCTTACCAACAAATGCCTATCAATTAACATCAGGAAGAGAGTTCTTGAATGTTATATAGAACCAATACTGATGTGAGGCATGGACAGTTAACAAGCAAAGCCAGAACAAGATTGAGGCAGCCGAGATGTGGTTTCTAAGAAGAATGTTGAGAATTCCATGGACAGCAAAGAAAACAAACGAGACAGTCTTGATGGAGGCAGACACAAGTAGATCATTCATAAGGAAGATTAGGAAAACACAGGCAACATTTATAGGCCATTTTATGAGGAAGAGGGATTTGGAGCATCTGGTCACAACCGGAAAGCTGGAGGGAAAGAGAGCACCAGTAGACCCAGGGAAAAAATGCTAGACGACTTGCAGAGTGGCTGAAGACATGGAAGAGATGCTTGGGGCAACAAGAGATAGGACAGATGGAAGTCCATGATCGCCAACGCCATGCGGCAGGGCACCTGATGATGATGATGATGATGATGACTGTACTCATGTAGCTCACCGGTTTCGTGTGGCAAAGCACTAGGTCAGTCTCTGTTGCATTTTCTCAGTTTTGGCGCTTTTGAATTTGTTCAAGAGGGTTTCATCACACTCCGACAATTCCATATGCGCTGTATCCAAATCTG
>CM060311.1:19425898-19428398 GCA_030674185.1 Monoplex corrugatus
TTGTGTTTTGAGTGTGAGGCCTTATGTGTTGTAAGACAAATGTATACTTAGTGGCTATTTGTGTTTTGAGTGTGAGGCCTTATGTGTTGTAAGACAAGTGTATACTTCGTGGCTATTTGTGTTTTGATTCAGTCCTTCAATCTTTTATTTATTTTGTTTTATTCATTCTTTTCTTTAAAGATACGATACACATGGCATTACAGTGTAACCAAGTTTGCTCCAGTGATGGACTGATACAGAACTAGCAAAAGATAAAAAGACAAACCCATAGGCTAAATAGGACCGCAGGACCTGGCCAGCTTGTAGGTTTATGTGCAAAGCTTAAGGCTTATGCCATGATCATTTCTGGATCTTCTCCATCACATGGCACCCGTGATGTTAGTGCATATGGAATCCATTCTGAGCGTGGAGACGTCATCTTGAGAAACTGGAACTGAATCTATTCTCAATCCATACAAACAAGATAGAGATGAGCACCGAACACTCCAATTTTCTTCTAATTCTCATATGTTGTGGGTTTGGGATTGAACTCGAAGACATCGGATCGTGAGTCCACGCATCTGCCAGCTGGGCCAGCCAACCAACCCGCCACATGTGGAATAAACCAAAATAATCTGGGGTGGACATGGCGAAAAGTGGGACACCTCTGGCCGAGACAAGAGACTGCCTTAAGGGTCTGTGCTGCTGCTGTCTTACAAAAAGGAGAACTATGGCAACGCGGCCAAAGCTTTCTATTCTGGTCGGCAACCGCTCTCTTTGATGAGCTCTGATGAAGAGGCTTTGTGCTGTCCGTTGGCTGTGCAGGTCTAATCACCTTCATTCCTCCCCCTGCTTAGTTGTACATGGGTCTTGTCAGACAACTGACATCGTTGCTTGATTGTTGTTGTTTTTTTCGCCTTGAAATAGAAGGTCCTGTCCTTTTTTTTTTTTTACAATGAAAATGCATGTAGGGTGAATAGACGAACGCTACAGTCTCTCTCTCTCTCTCTCTCTCTCTCTCTCTCTCTCTCTCTCTCTCTCTCTCTCTCTCTCTCTCTCTCTCTCTCTCTCTCTCTCTCTCTCTCTCTCTCACGAGTTTTACGAGTTTACGAGTAGCTAACAACATGAAAATAATGGTATATTTGTAGAAGGGTCTACTGTACACGTTAAAAAACAAATAAATAAAAGGCATATTTATGTCCCTTGTTAACAGAGTATTATGGGGCAGTTATGTGAAGATTCTATCATTACCACTAAATGTAAGGTTTGGATGGTCGAGCCCTGAGTATCATCATAATACAGTTTTGATGTGTGTGTGTGTGTGTGTGTGTGTGTGTGTGTGTGTGTGTGTGTGTATGTGTGTGTGTGTGTGTGTGTGTGTGTGTGTGTGTGTGTGTGTGTGTGTGTGTGTGTGGCGTGCGCCCGAGCGCGCGCCCGCGTGTGAGTGTATATGTGTGTGGGTGTGTGTGGGTGTGTGTGGGTGTGGGTGTGGGTGTGCGAAAAAATATTTTGGTTTGCCTAATCCTAGGCAAATTATAGGCTTGAATGCAGGAACACTGTTCTGATATGTTGTTTGCATCATGTAATACTGATAGAATGGATGTTTGTTCATTATACATAATCTGAACATGTTCGACTGTTTAAGGAATGGATGCTCGATACTTTTTTGATTATGCTTGCAGAATTTGCACACATACAAAGAGTGGATCATATGTCGCACTTCTGGAAAATTGTTATCTCCCTTGTCAAAAGACCTTTTCGGGTAATGACAATAAACAGTTTCAGTTTCAGTTTCAGTTTCTCTCTCTCTCTCTCTCTCTCTCTCTCTCTCTCTCTCTCTCTCTCTCTCTCTCTCTCTCCCACATACATACACACACACACACACCACACACACACACACACACCACACCACACCACACCACACGCCTACATACACCTACACACACATACACACACATCACACACACACACACACGCACGCACGCACACACACACACACACACACACACACACACACACGATTCTTTAATCAAATGACAACTGAAACACGAAAAATACAAACACAAAACCAGAGCAACTGTTTCAGTGATAACTCAGGCAATAATATTTCCATTCACAAGAAAAGGAAGACGGACGTGTCTATGGGGTTTGTACAAACAAACAGCCAAACAAAAAGCACATGATCTTTCACTGACAGCTGGCAGCAACAGTTCCAGTCACCATAACATATAATCAGAGCTGTCCTGGAGGCATGTGTAAACAAACAAACAAACAAATAAACAAACAAACAAACGAACAAACAACACACGATATCTTCCAATGAGAGCTCTCACACCAGCTCCGTTCACGAAGCACACACACCCGTCGTGTGCATGGTAATGTAAACAAAGAAAACAATATTTCAATTTTTTTTAAAGGATCATTGCACTCATGGAGGTTACCTTTGTGCTCACCCTTTTTTTTCCCCATCCCATTTTCTACACCACTTTAATGGCCACAGAAGCTGGAACAGTTTTTATGA
>CM060311.1:19433398-19445898 GCA_030674185.1 Monoplex corrugatus
TTCAGTTTCAGTTTCAGTTGCAGTTTCAGTTTCTCTCTCTCTCTCTCTCTGTCTGTCCTCTCTCTCTCTCTCTCTCTCTCTCTCTCTCTCTCTCACTCATTCTCTCTTACTCTCTCTCCCTTTTCTCCCTCTCCCTCACACACACACACACACTCTCTCTCTCTCTCTGTCACTATACACACACTCACACACACACACACACACACACAACACACACACACACACACACACACACACACACACACCACACGGAAACTTTAGTATGAATACTGCCTGACTCCAGCACTCACTTACATATACAATATACACATGCACACGCCAATACCACCACTTCATCAGCATCCCAAATATCTTCCCTCCTAATTACCCCCATATACATCTATCATCCTCCTCCTCCTCCTCTTGCTCTCGAACCAGCGCTTTCGGACGTCACGCACACTCTATGGCAATATTATGCAGATGCAGAGATGTGTACCAGAAGAAATTGTTCAAGAGTGGACGAGATGTTTACAAACCTGGGTAATTGACCTGTCATTCTTCATCAACGTAACACGCTATACCTTGGTAATTTCTTTAAAAGGAGAATTGGGATCAACCCAGAATATTTGTATTTGGGTGCTCTTTTTTGAGGAGTGTTCTGAGCTTACAGTTTTTGTGCTTTGTATCTGCTTCTATGCTAGCTGCTGAATGGGTAGCGCAAACTATGTTAGATTTGAGAAGTTTCACAACATGGGAGATAATTCCTACGTGACTCTCAAGAGTTATGTCCTTTGGTTGATATTATAAACATTCTCCCTGCTTCCCTCTTATTTTTTTTGGTATTACCTATATGCCTTGGAAGCAACCATGTATATGTTCTGTCTTGTCTATGTGTGTGTGTTTGGACATTACGTCAATCTTGAACATAAGACCAATATATTGTATGAATTTCTCTCCTCTGTCATAGTTGTGTGTAGGGTATTTGCATAGTATAAAGGTAGGCTTGGGCGCTCCTTTTTGAGGAGTGTTCTGAGCTTACAGTTTTTGTGCTTCGTATCTGCTTCTATGCTAGCTGAATGGGTAGCGCAAACTATGTTAGATTTGAGAAGTTTCACAACATGGGAGATAATTCCTACGTGACTCTCAAGAGTTATGTCCTTTGGTTGATATTTGTGCTTGTGTTTATCTCTTTTTTGTCGTCATAGATTTTTGCCATATGAAATTCGGACTGCTCTCGCCTGGAAAAGTGCATCGCTGCAGCATAGCGTCACCTGTTCTTTTTCTGTTCACTGTGAAGAAGTTGTAGATCGTCTGTGTTTGTAAGCTTCTACTACTGTGGTTTCTAAGAAGAATGTTGAGAGTTCCATGGACAGCAAAGAAAACAAACGAGACAGTCTTGATGGAGGCAGACACAAGAAGATCATTCATAAGGAAGATTAGGAAAAGACAGGCAACATTTGCAGGCCATTTTAGGAGGAGAGGGGAATTAGAGCACCTGGTCACAACAGGAATGCTGGCGGGAAAGAGAGCACCAGGTAGACCCAGGGAAAAAACACTGGACGGACTTGCAGAGTGGCTGAGGACAGAGTGGGTGGAGGATGTGCTTGCGGCAACAAGGAATAGATACATATGGAGGGCCACGATCGCCAACGCTGTGCGGCAGGGCACTTTATGATGATGGTGACTATTGTTAAGAAGACATTTGAAATATCAAATTCTTTCGCAGTCTGGCGTCAGTGCATATGGAATTTATTCTCAGCACAGAGACGCCATCTTGAGAAACTGGAACTGACATTTGTTTACAATGGGGTTTTTGTTGTTTACTTACTTGTTTGCTTTTTTTTTTTTTTGTCCAGGACTGCAGTTACAGAATATTTATCTCTATATTCCAAAGCAATTTTTGTGCAGTCATTGTGGTCTTCAGGATTTTGAATTTCTACAATCCAGAGTGTTTTGGTTTCCTCATTCTGAAATGGCTCGAAAAAAAAGATAAAGGCAGAAATACCGTTTTTTTGCCAACTCTTCTTTGAAGATGTCAGACTTGTCCTACCCCTCAGGATTACCGTGACCTTGAAAAAATTAATAGTTTACAAACACGCGGGTCACTGTGTGATACAATCCAAACATCCTCACCCTAAACCATCCCAAGCTTTGTTGCTGTTTGTGTTGATGTTGTTGTCGATGTTGTTGTTGTTGTTGTTGGTTTGGCTTATATGTTGGTGTTGTTTTTAATTTAAATGAGAAATGAGAAACATTGACCAAAAAAAAATTCCAACATTTTTACGCTAAAAGAAAAACGAAATACAGTGACCATAAAGGAAATTTACCTGTGTGGTTTGACCATTCTATGTGACACTGCCCTGCAGCCATTGCGTGACTGTCGTGCAAACCTGTCGACTTCATTTGCCCCTAGTCATTTGCATGCTGCACGTGCAATAATTTTCTTTCTGCTTGCCAAGACATGACCTCGCTGTACGGCATATATGCGTCTGTCTGTCTCTCTCTCTCTCTCTCTCTCTCTCTTGTTTGTTTGTGTGTGTCTCTCTCTGTATCTCTGTCTCTGTCTCTTTCTCTCTCTTGTCTCTGTTTGTCTGCCTGTCTGTCTCTCTGTCTGTCTGTCTCTGTCTCTCTTTGTCTGACTGTCTGTCTCTCTCTCTTTCTCTCTGTCTCTCTCTCTCTCTGTCTCTCCCTCTCTCTCTCATTCTTTGTCTCTCTATCTGTCCGTCTGTCTCTCTCTGTGTCTCTGTCTGTCTGTCTGTCTATCTCTCTCTCTGTTCGTCTGCGTGTCGTGTATATATGCGTGCGCCACACACACATGAGAGCAGTATCCAAGTTAAAAGCAAACTTAGATGGAACTTAAGATGCTATCTTCCACAAACGCGAACCAAATTAAAAATGGTTTATTTGTCCCATTTAATTATGACCCCCGAACGGATGCAGAGCTGACCCCTGATATGATAGGAGCTTGGTGGCCATTTTGAATCGAAAGCAACTCTAGATAAGGAAATGAGAAGAAAACTAAATAGCGTTGTATAGCAAATGAATTTTAAGATCGGAAAACCTTTTTGTGAATGACATCAACGGAAGAAAGATTACAAATTCCTCCACTGTGTTAGCAAATTGTGCTGTGAAGCAGCAAAAAACAGACCTTGTCCACTTCATCTTTCACACTGAAGTACCCATAAGGGCCTACTTGAGGGCTTGTACCTTGATTAATCCTAAGCTTTCACTACAGGCTAGTTTGTCTACCTTGCCAGACATCGTCAACATCTTGTCTCAAACTGAAGTATAGGTATGGGGCCTGTTTCTACATGAGTCGTTTCTGTGATAGTTCCATGAGGACTGACTTAGCAAGGTCGTGGGATCTTGTTACATGGCCATACCAACGTAGTTGTCTTTTCTTAGTTGAAGTCAGTAGATCTTCACATGGTACAATGTGCTGCTTGATGGTTTGATACGTTTGTTCAAGTGATGTAAATAAACATGCAAGCAAGCAAGCAAGTGATGTAAACAAACAAGCAAGCAAACAAGCAAGCTGGAAAGTAGATAAAGAAAAAGTACGCCAGAAATAACCATTAACGACACTTTGCATCTATACTTAAAAAATACTAGCAACCCCCACCTATTGCAACGTAAACTGTTTGATAACACAGTTCTCAGCACAATACAACAGACATCTATAAGCGATACGAGTACTTCACAATGAAGCGGCCATGTACACAGCAGCCATGCACGTTTGTTTGTTCATGATCAGAGTATCTGGTGTTTAGCATCTTGCAATAAACACTTCCTTTGCATGGCTTGGATTCTTGTCTCCAAATCCGCCGTAAGAGTCCAAGTCTCGCATACATACAGTACGAGTAAGATGTAGTGTACTGGTGCCCATATGAGCATGATATTCGTTCGTTCTTTGATTTAACGTCTGTTCACTATATGAGTGATATTAGACGGGGGAAAAAATGGAGGATGAGAGGTGGGCGAGTTGGATTGGGGGCAGAGGGGAGACAGAGTAAGAAACATAAATAAGTGGGTAAATACAAAAATGGAACAAGATCTTAACACTAACAATTAACATTAACAACGTGAAGGGAAAATTTAAAGTACAAACTTCATAAACTTAAAGCAATACATTAACAGGACTGTGAACCAATAATTCTGAAATTTTAACTGACAAAGATTGATCTGAAGTTACTTCTTGAAATGAGTTTCAGAATAGTTTTCTTGTGTAAACATTTTTGGTAAAAAAGAACGCAGCATTTTGCAGTAAAATAAACCGTGAAACAATGTGAACTGTTCTCCACAAATACACTTGATATTTTTACAATATTTTGTTTTCAACGCGAAGAATACTGCGATTTTTTACATACATTTTGATATGAAAGTTTTATCATTTGTTGTTCACAAACTTTTCATTGAAATGTTCATGAAAACGAATCCATGAGCATGATCTTGTGCTCCGTAGAGATGTTCTTGTCCTTCTGTACAGGTGTCAGCCTGGACAGTGCTGTTGTTGTCTTTGCTGTCTCCGAGAGGATTTCTGGTTTGAATCCTTTACTGCCAGAGCAATAAAAGAAATTCAAACATTAGTAATAGAAATAAATTTTAGTCTACCAACAAGTCTTTATGTAGCGTGACCACAGACCAGAACGACCATGCTGGATTGAGCCAACCTCATAACACAACATTCCAATGGGACAAATTTCATAAAGACAGACCTCAAAGCTAATGGACAGATTTTTTCAGATGCGTAGCGATGGACTTTGAAAAAAATATGGATCTATTTTGCACGATCGCAAGCTATGACAAGACAAATCGGAGACTGGGGATTTGTGACAACGAAGTGAAACTGACATGTCTTCATGGACCAGCAGAGAAGTTTCAGTCTTTTCCTCCTAATTTTTGTATCTGGAGCTTGTTTGTTTGTGATTATACGCTTGACAAAGGCCAGTTGGCCGAACATTTGCGCCTGTCTTGTCTTGTTGTATTAAATACGTGTTCTGATTCTTTTTTCGTGTCTGTTCTGGTTCGTATCTTCACTTTGTAAGCGCATCTAACAGCGCAAATGAAAGGGAAGGCTTTTAGTATGGTTTGATCATTTTGGTGCTGATCTACAGACACAACTCTATAATAACCACAGCCAGCACGGCAACCAGAAACGTGGAAAGATAGGCAAATAGATAACAGACAGAATGGATCGAGGAATCCCCAGTGACTCGCGTGAAATCATCAATCTATAGACACAACCAACCGCAAAAACCGATCTCAGTAAATGAAGGAGTCACATGAGTTCAAACGCAACAGATTCGACTTTTTCTCAGGATCACCGCACTTAGAGAGGTTATCTTTGTGCTCACCGTTTTTTTTTTGTTTTTTTTATAGGGTCATCGCACTTAGAGGGGTTACCTTTGTGCTCACCATTTTTTTATAGGGTCATCGCACTAAGGAAGGTTACCTTTGTGCTCACCATTTTTTTATAGGGTCATCGCACTAAGGGAGGTTACCTTTGTGCTAACCATTTTTTATAGGGTCATCGCACTAAGGGAGGTTACCTTTGTGCTCACCATTTTTTATAGGGTCATCGCACTAAGGGAGGTTACCTTTGTGCTCACCATTTTTTATAGGGTCATCGCACTAAGGGAGGTTACCTTTGTGCTCACCATTTTTTATAGGGTCATCGCACTAAGGAAGGTTACCTTTGTGCTCACCATTTTTTTATAGGGTCATCGCACTAAGGGAGGTTACCTTTGTGCTCACCGTTTTTATAGGGTCATCGCACTTAGAGGGGTTACCTTTGTGCTCACCAATTTTATAGGGTCATCGCACTTAGAGGGGTTACCTTTGTGCTCACCAATTTTATAGGGTCATCGCACTAAGGAAGGTTACCTTTGTGCTCACCAATTTTATAGGGTCATCGCACTTAGAGGGGTTACCTTTGTGCTCGCCATTTTTTTTATAGGGTCATCGCACTTAGAGGGGTTACCTTTGTGCTCACCATTTTTTATAGGGTCATCGCACTGAGAGGGGTTACCTTTGTGCTCACCATTTTTTATAGGGTCATCGCACTTAGAGGGGTTACCTTTGTGCTCACCAATTTTATAGGGTCATCGCACTAAGGAAGGTTACCTTTGTGCTCACCAATTTTATAGGGTCATCGCACTTAGAGGGGTTACCTTTGTGCTCACCATTTTTATAGGGTCATCGCACTTAGAGGGGTTACCTTTGTGCTCACCATTTTTATAGGGTCATCGCACTTAGAGAGGTTACCTTTGTGCTCACCATTTTTTATAGGGTCGTCGCACTTAGAGCGGTTACCTTTGTGCTCACCATTTTTATAGAGTCATCGCACTTAGAGGGGTTACCTTTGTGCTCACCATTTTTTATTGGGTCATCGCACTTAGAGGGGTTACCTTTGTGCTCACCATTTTTTATAGGGTCATCGCACTGAGAGGGGTTACCTTTGTGCTCACCGCTTTTTTATAGGGTCATCGCACTTAAAGGGTTACCTTTGTGCTCACTGTTTTTTATAGGGTCATCGCACTTAGAGGGGTTACCTTTGTGCTCACCAATTTTATAGGGTCATCGCACTAAGGAAGGTTACCTTTGTGCTCACCAATTTTATAGGGTCATCGCACTTAAGGGGTTACCTTTGTGCTCACCATTTTTATAGGGTCATCGCACTTAGAGGGGTTACCTTTGTGCTCACCATTTTTTATAGGGTCGTCGCACTTAGAGCGGTTACCTTTGTGCTCACCATTTTTATAGGGTCATCGCACTTAGAGGGGTTACCTTTGTGCTCACCGTTTTTTTGATAGGGTCATCGCACTTAGAGGGGTTACCTTTGTGCTCACCATTTTTTATTGGGTCATCGCACTTAGAGGGGTTACCTTTGTGCTCACCATTTTTTATAGGGTCATCGCACTGAGAGGGGTTACCTTTGTGCTCACCGCTTTTTTATAGGGTCATCGCACTTAGAGGGGTTATCTTTGTGCTCACTGTTTTTTATAGGGTCATCGCATTAGAGGGGTTACATTTGTGCTCACCGTTTTTTATATAGGGTCATCGCACTTAGAGGGGTTACTTTTGTGCTCACCGTTTTTTTATAGGGTCGTCGCATTTAGAAGGGTTACCTTTGTGCTCACCATTTTTGATAGGGTCATCGCACTTAGAGGGGTTACCTTTGTGCTGACCGTTTTTTATAGGGTCATCGCACTTAGAGGGGTTACCTTTGTGCTCACCGTTTTTATAGGGTCATCGCACTTAGAGAGGTTACCTTTGTGCTCACCATTTTTTATAGGGTCATCGCACTTAGAGGGGTTACCTTTGTGCTCACCGTTTTTTATAGGGTCATCGCACTAATGGAGGTTACCTTTGTGCTCAACATTTTTTTTTCTTTTTAGTTTTTTGTTTGTTTGTTTTAGGATCATCGCACTTATGGAGGTTACCTTTGTGATCACTTTTTGGTTTTGTTGCTGGTGGTGGTGGTTGTTTTTTGTTTTTGTTTGTTTGTTTGTTTGTTTAAAACGAAATCCAAAACAAGTGTGACTGCCCGCGTTTAAGCAAACAGGAACCAGAAAAGACACGAAAGACGAATACGAACGCGTATTTAATACAACAATACAAGACAGGAGCAAATTTTCGGCCAACTGGCCTTTGTCAAGCGTAAGATAACAAACAAACAAACACCAGACTTTAAGTCTTTTTCTCAAAATTTTTGTATCTAGTGTTTCTTATTTGTAATCTTACGCTTGACAAAGGCCAGTTGGCCGAAAATGTGTGCCTGTCTTGTCTTGTTGTATTAAATACGCGTTCGTATTCTTCTTTCGTGTTTTTTCTGGTTCCTATTTGTTTGTTTGTTTGTTTTTTGGTGTGTTTCTTTTTCTTTCCTTTTTTTAGTAGGGTCATCGCACTTAGGGGGGCTACCTTTGTCCTCACCTTAATATTTTTTTTGAATGTGTGTGCGTGTATGCCTGCGTGCGTGCGTGCGCACGTGTATTCAAAATTGAAGTAAATAGTAAATCAGTCACTAAGTATTGTAAGTAAGTAAGTAAAGCAAGTAAACAAGTAAGTAAGCAAGTCAGTCAGCCAGTCGGTCAGTTGGTCAGTCAGTCAGTCAGTCAGTCAGTCAGTAAGTCAGTCAGTAAGTCAGTCATTAAGCAAGCAAGCAAGTAAGTCAGTAAGTCAGTAAGTGATGTAAGTAAGCAAGCAAGCAAGAAAGTAAGTGATGTACGCAAGCAAGTCAGCAAGCAAGCAAGAAAACAAGCAAGCAAGCAAGTAAGCAAGAAAGTGATGTAAATAAACATGCAAGAAAACAAGCAAGCAAGCAAGTAAATAAGCAAGCAAGTAAATAAGCAAGCAAGTAAGCAAGAAAGTGATGTAAATAAACATGCAAGCAAACAAGCAATCTGGAAAGTAGATAAAGAAAAAGTACGCCAGAAATAACCATTAACGACACTTTGCATCTATCCTTACAAAATACTAGCAACCCCCACCTATTGTAACGTAAACTGTTTGATAACACAGCTGTCAGCACAGTACAACAGACATCTATAAGCGATACGAGTACTTCACGATGACGCGGCCATGTACACAGCAGCCATGCACGCACTTGCCATATGGCGTATCTCACGCTGAGCACGAGTGGTGTGATTAATTTACGTCTTCTGGCGCCCCAAGGACCGGGGTGGCCCCAGGACACTTCATGATTGTGTCGTTTAAAAGATCGCCGCCATAAGTGCCGCGTTTTTGCTTCTTTGTTTATATGTTTCTTTGTATGTTTGTTTGTTTGTTTGTTTGTTTGTTTGTTTGTTTGTGTCTTTCTTTTTTTCTTTCTTTTGTATTTCTGTCTATCCATCTCTTTCTTTCTTTCTTTCGTATTTGTTTCTTTCTTTATTCCTTCCTTGGTTGGTTGGTTGGTTGGTTGGTTGGTTGGTTGGTTGGTTGGTTTTGGTTTGGTTTGGTTTGGTCTGGTTTGGTCTGGTTTGGTTGATTGGTTGGTTGATTAGTTGATAGGTTGGCTGGTTGATTGGATGGTTGGTTGGTTGGCTGGTTGGTTGGTTGGTTGGTTGGTTGGTTGGTGGTTGATTAGTTGATTGGATGGTTGGCTGGTTGGTTCATTCCTTTGTTCATTTGTTTTGTTTGTTTGTTCATTTGTTTGTTTACAAGATCAAAACCATTTTGATCTTAAGGACCATTATCAGAAATTGAAGAGAACTGCTTCCTGGGAAAAAACTCCCTCCTCTCTATAACATGTAAGATATTCACAGGCTCTACAGAATAATTAGAAAAAAAAATAATTTGCTGTGGTCTTATGCCCGGCTTAACAGGGGGGGGGGGGGGGGCGATATAATGATGTGCCAGGCACTTGTTGTTTATGGAACCCCTGCAATACAAGGAATCCAATCTCGACCTCCTTCTCGATTGAAGCATGCACGCACAGCAGCCTATCCCAATCCAAAAAAATGATATTCTTTGCCGATATGTATGCGCGAATGGTTTTGCAAATATTTCAATACAATCAGAAAAAGAAAATATCTAAAAAAAAAAAAAAGTTTCTGGCATTCAAGAAAAACAAAACACTCTCTGATTTCTCTGTCAGTTTCTCAAATTCACGTCTCCGTGCTGGGAATGAATTCCATGTGCACTCACGTCCCAGGTGCCATGTGTATGGTGATCATGGCACACGCCTTAAGCCTGCACATAAAACCATGAGCTGGCCATAATGTATAAGCTTGTAATAAATCCAGCGCCATCATAAAGTGGCGACAATGAGCAAGATCTAGTGCTATAAACTTTCCCCTGCCATCAATTGTTTAAGCCAAGCGATTTACCCACGACTAGCAAACACGTGTTTATATTTCTAAGTAAACAGACAGTAAAACGTGTCAGTGTGACCCACACACACACACAAACCAACGAAACATGGACAGAGTGACCTACAAACTGGGCCATGCCCATTTCAAACCATAGATGCATTTTCACTGTACACCTGCGCTCAGTCTACAGGTATCAACACAGTTTGTCTGAAATCTGGTCAAACTAATTGAGATACTGTTCGTAGTTTTCTGTCATTTCGTTTTGATCTTCATTCTTTCTTTCATTTCTCTGTCCCTCTCTGTCTGTCTGTCTGTTTCTCTCTCTCTCTCTCTCTCTCTCTCTTCTCTCTCTCTCTTTCTTTCTTTCTTTCTTCTTCTCTCTCTCTCTCTTTCACCGTCTCCTTATTTATGTTTTTTACCTTCTTTCTTCATTTTCCCCTCTTTTCTAAATTTTCTTTTTATTGTTTTCTTGTTGTTGTTGTTCCTGAGTGTATGTGTGGTTTTTGATTGGTGTGAGAGAGAGAGTGTGTGTGCTTGCGTACTTGCGTGTCTGCGTATACGCCTGCTTGCGTGCGTACGAGCGTGGTACGTGTATTCAACATACATTGAGGCACCATGACCTCAAAGAATGATTCACACTCATCAGCAAAACCACTTGGGGGGCCTCTTGTCCCGAAGTTGGTGCAAGCTCATCATCATCATCATCATCATCATCAGGTGCCTTGCCGCATGGCGTTGGCGATTATGGACTTCCATCTGTCTCTATCACTTGTTGCCTCAAGCATCTCTTCCACTCTCTTTGTCCCCAGCCACTCTGCAAGTCCGTCTAGTATCTTCTCTCTGGGTTCACCAGGTGCTCTCTTTCCCTCCAGCTTTCCCGTTTTGACCAGGTGCTCCATTTCCCCTTTCCTCATAAAATGGCCTATAAATGTTGCCTGTCTTTCCTAATCTTCCTTATAAATGATCTACTTGTGTCTACCTCCATCAAGACTGTCTCGTTTGTTTACTTCGCTGTCCATGGAACTCTCAACATCTTTCTTAGAAACCACATTTCGGCTGCCTCAATCTTGTTCTGGCTTTGTTTGTTGACTGTCCACGCCTCGCAGCCGTACAACAGTATTGGTTCTACATAACATTCAAGAACTCTCTTCCTGATGTTAAGCAAACTCATCCATAAACACAAATCGGTAAGAAATCCTTTTTCGGACATTTAACATTTACAAACTGATGGGCAGACAGGCAGACAGGCAGACAGGCAGACTCCACGACTTCTAATTTTCTTAACCTGCCAAGTCGAGTTCGAAAAACAGATCGAAAAAATCAAATGGATTTGTAAGTATAGTGTGTGTGTGTGTCGGGGGGGGGGGGTTGCGTGTGGGGGTGGAGGGTGGGGTTGGATTGCTAGGAGGAAAGAAAGTGAGAGAAGTGAACGAGTGAACGAGACAGAGTGAGAGAGGGAAAGAGAGAGAGTGAGTAAATGATGTATGTGTGTGTGTGTGTGTGTGTGTTTGTGTGCGTGTGTGTGTGTGTGCGTATGTGTGTGTGTGTTTGTATGTGTGTGTATGTGTGTGTGTGAATATGTGTGTGTGGTGAAAGGTATGTGTGTGTGCGTGCATGCGTGTGCGCATGTGTGTTTGTGTGTGTGTGTGTGTGTGCGTGCGTGTGTGCGTACATGTGTAGATGTGTGTGTGTGTGTGTGTGTTGAGAGGGATGTATGTTTGTAAGTGAGTTGAGAGACTGCATGTGTGTCTGTCTGTCTGTCTGTCTGCTGTCTGTATGTATGTCTCTCCATTGTCTAGCTCTGCCTACACGCCTCACTACTGGAGTCTGGTGGCTAAGGCAAAACCAAAGAACGCCAGAAAAAAAAGTTTAAAACATAGATCAGACAAAGATTTTTCTACCTCCACCTCCGCAATTCCACCTCCCTTCCGCTGATTTCAATTAAACGATGGTCTGAGTTTTAGTCTTTCGGATGACACAACAAACTGAGGTTCCCTATAGATGCAACACGCCTTCTGAGTACGTTACTTACCCCACGGCAACAAAAAGGAGATGTTCCTGGGCAAAATTCTGTTGAAAAATCCACTTTGATAGGTAAACAGATCTGCACGTGTACAGAGAAAAGGGTGGCGCAGCACCGCGGCGACGTGCTCTTCCCAGGAAGAGTAGTTCGAATTTGACAATGTGAAGCTATTGTTACAGAAAGGATATAAACACAGTACTCGACGTATTGTTTGTTTGTTTGTTTGTTTGTTTTATTTGTTTGTTTGGGGGGGGGGGGCGGGGGACTCGGATTTTGGGTGAGAGTTAATTTTAGCCGTTTGGCTCCCGCACCCTATCCACCAACAGCAAAAATTTAACCCTTTGATTCCCTCACCCTATCCATAAGTGTCCTGCAGGAAGCTAGCGGATTGGATGAAGGAGTCAAAGGGTTAAGTCTTCGCTTTGCTAGTATGGTTGACAATGCAGGATGTTAGTGGACAGGGTGCAGGAATCAAAGAGTTAAGTCTTCACTTTGCTAGCATGGTTGACAATGCAGGATGTTAGTGGACAGGGTGCAGGAGTCAAAGGGTTAAGTCTTCGCTTTGCTAGCATGGTTGACAATGCAGGATGTTAGTGGACAGGGTGCAGGAGTCAAAGGATTAAGTCTTCACTTTGCTAGTATGGTTGACAATGCAGGATGTTAGTGGACAGGGTGCAGGAGTCCAA
>CM060311.1:19458398-19483398 GCA_030674185.1 Monoplex corrugatus
AAGTGAAATGAAAGCACGAGTATGCACGTAACCATTGCACAGGGTACTCACGCAAATAACGCTCGCGCATCGAAGGCACGGCAGCACGCTAACGCGTGCACACAGACAAAGATATACACGCACACATATGAATACACACGCACGGCAGACACACTCAGACTGCACACAACAGACATAGAATACACACACGACACACAAACACACACGCACACACACAACGTACGACGACAGACACACACAGACCATACACACACAGACACACACAGACACACACGCACACACACACACGTACGCACGCACACACAGACACACAGACACACACACACACAAGACACCACAACACACAGCACACACACACACCAACACACACACGCACACACACACACAACACACACCACCACACACACACCACCACACACACACACACACACACACACACACACACCACACACACACACACACACACACACAAACGCACACACCACACACACACATACGAGTCGTACACACACACACACACACACACACACACACAACACACACACACACACACACACACACACACACACACACAGAGTCACCATGGGTCGCTCTCAACCAGTCTTCCTTTTCTCAAGCCATACACCCCTCTCTCACTCCATCCTTTACTCTCTCCTCCGTCCTTCACCCTCTTAAAGTAAGGAAGGGAAAAATACATATAACATACCTGCTCGTTATGGGCTGTTACTTCATTGAAACAGCATGTAACCTTTTGACTCCCGCACTCTATGCACCAACTGCAAAAAATTAACCCTTTGACTCCCTCACCCTATCTTCAGGGTGAGGGAGTCGAAGGGTTAAGTTTTTGCTTTCCTAGCATGGTTGACATTGCAGTATGCTGGTGGACAGGGTGAGGGAGTCATATCTGCCGTTTTCTCCTGCTCAACAAAACGTCAGAGAAGTCGTCTGCTTTTATTTTCCACAAGTATTGTGCATTTATTCTTTATCTTTGTGTATGCTCTCTCTCTCTCTCTCTCTCTCTCTCTCTCTCTCTCACAGTCTGTCTGTCTCTGTCTCTCTCTATGTGTGTGTGTCTCTCTCTCTGTCTCTGTCTCTCTCTGTCTGTCTCACTCTCTCTCTCTCTCAGTCTGTCTGTCTGTCTCTCTCTATGTGTGTGTCTCTCTCTGTCTCTGCGTCTCTGTATCTCTCTGTCTGTCTCACTCTCTCTCTCTCTCTTTCTTTCTCTCTCACTCTCTCTCTCTCTCTCCTCCTGTCTGTCCCTGTCCCTCTCTATCCCTCTCAGTCTCTCTGTATCTCTGTCTCTGTCTCTGTCTCTCTCTTCTCCCCCCCCCCCCCCCCGATATCATGAATAGTGTCAGAACTGGAAGGAAATGAGTGGTCAATACGAGAACGACAATCAGTCAAGGTCAGCAGTGAACGACATCAGTGCACCACAGCAGACAGCCAGCGGAAGAGATAAACAACCAAGAGAGAGACGGACAGAGAGACAGAGAGAGACAGAGAAAGAGAGAGAGAGAGAGAGAGTAATCATTATCTGCTCTTCCATCCCTCCACCCTGATTTCCCACAACACTTAGTTCTTTGACTCTCGCATCCCATCCACCGACTGCAAAAACTTAACCCTTTGATTCCCTCACCCTAACCAGTATGGGAAGCTGGTGGATAGGGTGAGGGAGTCAAAGGGTTAAGCTCTTGCTTTGACTCCCTCACCCTATCCAACAGCTTCCTTCCTGTTTGTAAGCTGGTGGACAGGGTGAGGGAGTCAAAGGGTTACGTTTTTGCTTTGTTAGCATGGTTGACAATGCAGGCTGCTGGTGGACAAGTGCAGGAGTCAAAGGGTTAAGTCCCCAGAACCCCATCAAGTCAATATACGCAATTCACCATGACCGTCTCCTGCCTGGGACGAATGCCTGAGAGAATGAACAAGTCAAAATCGGATTCTGTACCTAAGGGATTCTGAGCACTTGGGCTGTTCCATATGCGCGCTTCCTGAATCTGTCAGCAGTCAACTGACCCTGCACAAAACCACACACATGTTCTGGTGACCGTTTAATATCACTCATAGTAAAAAAAAAACATTAAATCGAAGAACGAACGACGTTCTGGTGAGTTCTTGAAAGAGATAAACAGGAAATATTAGTCAAGAGTCTAAATCACACAGAAAACTAATACCAGCTAAATGACACACTAAACTGATCAGCTAAAAGGCCAGATTTTATGCTGTAGATTGACCTGAACTCTAGATGTCAGATTTCGATTTCTGTTAGTCCAAGGCTTTAACATGTGAGACAGTCGGCTTATCAAAACAGGGCACCAACTATGAGCTTCCAGAAGGGACATATTTGTTGAAAAGTCTGCTCTTTCTCTCAGTTTCAAATACTATGCTGTGCATTGAACTGATCTCTGGATATCAGATTTCGTATTAGCCCATGGATTCAGCAAGTCGAGACAATCCGTTGACTAAAACAGGACAATATGGTACCAATTATCAGCTTCTAGAAGGGATATATTTTGTTGAAGTCTTTTCTTTCTGTCACTTTCTGTAAGGAATGCTTAGAGTTGAGTGACAGTAGTCAGGTGACTAGAGCAGCCGCCTGGAAAGTACAAAGTACTACGTTCAGTCTCTGATAGGTATAAGGATACCCTCCGCCCCCGCCCCCGCCCCCGCCCCGCCCCGCCCCCTTCTTCATTGTGTCATGAGTGATGGTAAGGATGCTAATCTTTCAGATGATAACAGAGGTTCCGCGTGCAATATACATTTCACACACATATTAAACAATCCACTGCAACGAAAGATTGGCCTCTGCAAAGTTCTGTAGATAAATCCATTTAAAAAGGACAAACAAAAGTGCATTCATACAGAAAGAAAAGTAGGTAGGTGGCGCTTTACAATGGCACATACTTTCCATGTAGACAGCAATCCCAATTTCACGCAGGGAAAAGCATCGTATGTGACGAAACTGATAATGACCTTTTCTCCTTACGTTTGCCCTTTTGGGGATTTTTCTAACGACAGTCTAAATTCTCGGTCCTCTACAAATGTGTGTGTGTGTGGTGTGTGTGTGTGTGTGTGTGTGTGTGTGTGTGTGTGTGTGTGTGTGTGTGTGTGTGTGTGTGTGTGTGCGTGTGTGCGGTGTGCGGGTGTGTGTGTTGTGTGTGTGTAGTGTGTGTGTGTGTGTGTGTGTGTGCTGTGTGTGTGTGTGTGTGTGTGTGTGTGTGAGTGGTGTGTGTTGAGTGTGGGGGTGGTCTTAAGGATAGTAGAGAGACAGAAGAGATATGTGGCGTGTTGGAAATTACTTCCCATTTGATTGATTTTCTTAGCTGAAGAGGGTTAGATGCAGGAAATACAGGGATTACTACTGTCATCATCTGTCATTGTAATTCACAGTATATACAGGCCTATACTTCGTACCTTGCTTATCACTGAACTGAACACGACAGTGACATCTCTGCTTTCTAGCTTGCCTGCTCCTTTTCTCACTGCCTCTAGCGTATCCAGAATTCTGCGGCCCGTCGTGTCCTTCGTAAAAAGAAACACGATCATGTCACTCCCTTGCCTCAGTCCCTTCACTGGTTGCCTTTCACTCAAACATTTCATACAAAATGTATGCGTTCTGTTAAGGGAGTTAACCCTGAAAAAAAAACGATGGAAGGCAAGGGGAAACCACCATCGTAGTTTCCCCAGGACAATTATGGACAGAAAAAATATGGAAAATGAACGACGCAGACACAAGTAGATCATTCAAAAGGAAGATTAGGAAAAGACAGGCAACATTTATAGGCCATTTTATGAGGAAGGGGAATTTGGAGCACCTGGTCACAAGGGAAAGCTGGAGGGAAAGAGAGCACCAGGCAGACCCAGGGAGAAAATGCTAGACGGACTTTGCGGAGTGGCTGAAGACGAGGAGGGTGGAGGAGATGCTTGGGGCAGCAAGAGATAGAGACAGATGGAAGTTCATGATCGCCAACTCCATGCGGCAGGGCACCTGATGATGATGATGATGATGATGAGCTACATGTGTATTTAACAGTTTTTGTACTTATTCATCTCTTCGGCCATCTCCAAATGTACACACCTGCCCGACCTCTCTGTTCTGCTTTTGATACTTTTGTTTACAAATTCTCTCGATACAGATGTCCCCCAGTGTTGGTATCGCTGTTTCTAGTTTTTCTGTTGGATATTGGCCTCATTTTTATATACTCTGGACACTCTAAGCTATTCCTTTTCATCACCTCTTTTCCTGTAGTTACAAACCCTCCATCTATTTCCTTCAATCCTAACTCTGAAGACCATAATCCTGTTTTTGTTCCAATGTTGTGTTATTTTTCCTCATTCATCTCAATTTTCCATCCCTTCATTCCCATCTTATCCCCCTGCCCCCGCCCCCCCCCCCCACTCCCAGTATGCACATTTTTGTGTTGTTGTTGTTGTTTTTGTTTTTTGCTTTTCTTTTGTTATCATTAGATTGTTTTTATTCGTCGTGAGTGTATTTTGGAGTGAACGGTGAGATTGTAAACTTTGATTTGATTTATGCATTAAGTTTAACGTATTATTATTATCATTATTATTATTATTTCATTACTTATTATTTTATTACTATTATTGTTATTATTATCATTACTACTACTATTATATCAATTAATATATCAGTAGCATCATTTCAATCATTATTATCAGTATCATTATTGGTATTTGTATTGTTATCATTATTGTTGTTGTTGATGATGAAAGGTGGTGGTGGTGGTGGTGGTGGTGGTGGTGTGTGGCGGCGGCGGGGCGTCGTGGTGGTGTTCTTGCACTTAGATTGTTCATGGTTTACAGGAATCTGAAGAAAAGAACATCAAATTTCATGTTTTTAATGAACACATAGGATGTGGTGGCTTAGTGGTCCCCACATGCGTGTTCGAATCTCATGTTCGCATTCTTTAAAGCTTTGGCCTACGGACCCAATGCGTTTTCTACCTTCTAAAGTCATTCTAAATGTAAAACATTGTTTGAAATTTACATATGTTCTCGTGAAAACACTCGACGTAAGCATTTGGAATTCTTCTAGCTCATGGGCTGGTTGGTTCTTTTGATACTAAAGATACGATATCTCCAGTTCAGTCCAAGCCCGAAGCATTAACCCTTTGACTCCCCACCCTATCCACACCTGCAAAAACTTAACCCTTTGACTCCCTCACCCTATCCACCAGCTTGCTGCAGGAAGCTGGTGGATAGGGTGAAGGAGACAAAGGGTTAAGTTTTTGCTTTGTTAGCATGGTTGACAATGCAGATGGTGGTGGATATGGTGCGGAAATCAAAGGGTTAAAAAAGCAACTGGTCAGTTCGCTGCCCATCTTAATGTTTCCATCATTTTGGTGTGTCAACTTTGTGTTTCATAGATACCTTCTTCTCCCTCCCTTTCCTCATTTCAAGACTTTGCCAGCCACGTAGATTTTGCGCAGCCTCAGGGAGTCTGCCAGATATATTTCTGGCAGATTCGGGTGGATCGGATATGGAATTGCCCGATGCCCGAGTGAGACGAATCCGTCTTAAATAAACTCTACATTCTAGGAGATGGAATCGTGTTGTGCACCTGGGCCCTGGTTTGCTCGGTCCGTGGAAAATAATATTTATGATCTGGGGATACGGTTCAAGTCCTTTACGAGTATTGGGCGCTCACATATTATTTGGCTGTGCCAAGTACAACAGTGGAGCGCAGTTGATGGATGGTAATGCTACAATCACATAAATATAATCTATCACTAGATGGATCACAGATGACTAAAATTAATGGTGCCTTCTGGCCTGCGCGCGCTAAAGATCTCACGGTATTTGAAAATCATGAAGAGCAGGACATTGACCAATTGCCCTGGTTAAAAAAAAAACTGTAGACAGGTAGGCTCATTCCCAAGGTACTCCCAAGGCCTTCTTGCCTTTCTGAAGTCTTGCTAAAAAAATTTGGGTGGCGCTGCACTGCGGCGACGCGCTCTGAAAGGGGAGAGCAGTCCGAGTTTCACGTGGTAAATCCACTGTGAGAAAAGAAATAGATATGAAATATGAATATGAAATGTTTACATTACCACGGAACCTGTAGATTAGATAGAACCTCAACATCTCGCCAATATACGTCATATAGGGTTTGTGTGTAGGTTGATGTCATCGACCAAAACATATCAATCATATAACAGGTATGGTACAGTGTCTGCCGCATCAATCGAGTGTTTCGTGACAGCTTTTTAGCATAATGTAACTGAAACTGAAAATGATTTGAATATACAAAGAAATTGTTAATTTGCTCTTTCCATCGCTAATGGGTCTGTGCTTGAGGCAAAACTGTAAACCTAAGCTTATTCCTTAACCCTTTGACTCCTGCACCCTATCCACCAACTGCAAAAAAAATTAACCTTTTGACTCCCTCACCCAATCCACCAGCTTCCTGCAGGATGCCGATGGATAGGGTGAGGGCATCAAAAAGTTAAGTTTTTGCTTTGCTAACATGGTTGACAATGCAGGATGCAGGTGGACAGGGTGCGGGAGTCAGTGGGTTAAACGCTTTTTCTCGCCAAAAAAGTCAAGCTTTCCCGTCTACACACAAGCAGTTGTCCATACCAGATGCCGTCCACAAGGGCAAAAAGAAGACAATCGAATTAAACCGAGTTTATACGTTTGTGCTTCTAGACTGAGTAAACTCTGTCTGACCTATGTTGATCTTGTGGAATGAGAGTCTAGACAGTCCTCAGGAACGTGAATTATGTTAGCGCATACAATAGGAAATCAACCGCGAAAACTGCTTTCTCTTCCCTGGCACTGGTTTCAGTGAGTGATGTGAATAATAGTGTTTCTGACAGGTCAGTGATATTGTAAGGTAACATGGTAATGTCTAAAACCTGAAACAGAGAATAAAGATTTCGCCTCCGACATGAACTCTTTTTTTTTCCCCTAACTGTTCTTCACTAAACCAAAATGCAACACCAAAACAAATTTCTCTCTGTCTCTGTCTCTGTCTTTCTCTCTCTCTCTCTCTCTCTCTCTCTCTCTCTCTCTCTCTCTCTCTCTCTCTCTCCTCTTCTGCCTGTCTTCTCTCTCTGCTCTGCCTGTCTGTCTTCTCTGTCCTTAGTCTGTCTGTCTCTGTCCTTTGTCTTCTGTCTTCTTCTGTCTTTCTCTATCTTCTGTCTCTTGTCTCTTCTCTGTCTCTCTTCTCTCTGTAGTCTTTCTCTCTCGCTCTCTGTCTGTCTGTCTCTTCGTCTTCTTCTACCTCTTCTGCTGTCTGTCTTTCTCTTCTGTCTGTCTCTCTGTCTCTGTCTCCTCTCTCTCTTTCTCTCTCTCTTTGTATTTTGCTCAATGACATTTTTTTCATCACCTGTAATTTACACATAATAGTCTCGCAGAAAGACAACACTTCGGACCACCACCTCCCAGAAGAAAACGGGTGAAATCATTTTTTTTATCTATCTGTCAATAAAGAGGATGATTTTGGGGGGTGGGGGTGGGGGGTGGGAGGGGGTAGAAAGGTGAAGGTAGGTATACCTCCGTCAGTGCCAGACATTTTCACACGCTCTGCTCTGTGGCCTCGCGGTGGAAACGGCATCGTGAGAGATCGCTGGAAATGTTCTGCATCAAAGATGTATGTCGCTGTTGTGCGCAGCTGCTGCGATGTGCTGGTGACATTTGATAATATAAGGTTACCCCCAATTGGTTTGCCTGACCTAATTTCTTTCCATTACTACAAATGGTGGCCCTGGGTTTTTTTTCAATGTGTTTTTTTCTCTGTGTGTTGTTATACAGCGATGGTCTTGTGGTTCAAACGATCTGTTTAGGATGTGAGAAGTCTCGAGTTCAAATCATAGACTAGACAAGGATTTTTCTTCCATCCCCTCCTCCCATCATATGTACCTTTAGTAGTGGTGGCATGGGAGCTAACCCTTTACATGAGATAGAAGGGGAAAAAACAACCGTAGGACGTATGTGTAGCACGCACTGAGCATCCTTGTTATTGTTATTGTCATTGTTGTTTAAAGCCCAGCCGACTGCGTAGAGCCATGTCAGGACTAGAATCGCTTCAAAACATACAAAACTTCAACAGGGCAAAAAAAAAAGAAAAGAAAATTAAGTACACATATCAATGCATTCGCGCATATAATCCCAGGAGTGCCCTGGCGTTGACCACTCCGTCCGATTTATCACACAGGGGATTTCAAAAAACACTGCTGAATACAAATATAAGCATACCTTAGGACACCAAAACAATATATATATATATATATATATATATATATATATATATATATATATATATATATATATATATATATATACAGGCATAATTACCAAAAATTGCTTCCGCATATCTCACCTCCCTTGAGCCAAAAATGCACTTGATAATGTACCCAATTATAAAGCCTAGGAAAAAGTACGTAAGACTTCATCGAACACATACAGTGAATGGACCATCAAGGCAGAAAATGACAGAAAGAAATGACAGAAAGCAAAGAACAAGGTAGAAACAAAGAGAGTGACAGAAAAGAGGAAATTTCTAGCACAGAATTTCCAAAAGTGGGGAATACTATTTATACTGAAAGAGCCCCCGGGCATCCCCACGGGGACAGGAACACCCTTAAAAAAGCAAACAAAACAGCAGATAACGACACCGACAACAACAACAAAACAGCAACAACAGCAGCAACAAAGAAACTGGTCCTACAAAAATGTACTATAAACCACTCTCATGGATGAACAAAACATACGCAAGCAGTAAATAAAAGGAAAACGGGGCGTGTTACACAGCAGTAGTTCGGTCTTTACGATAAGAGCAGCTCAACTTTAAATGCAATAAATCCTGTGTGACACACACAAAATAGTAGCAAACCCGTAAGTGAAATGGACACTCTTTTCTGTATGCCTTATTCGTTCATTCGTTTGTCTGTTTGTTTGTTTGTTTGTTGCTTGTGTGTTTGTGTGGTTTTGTTTGTTGTTTGCTTTTTTGTCTGCTTGTTTGTGTTTATGTTTGTTTGTCTGCTTGTTTGTGTTTTTGTTTGTTTGTTTGTTTGCTTGCTTGTGTTTTTGTGTGGTTTTGTTTTTGTTTGTTTGTTTGTTTGCTTGCTTGTGTGTTTGTGTGGTTTTGTTTGTTTGCTTGTTTGTGTTTTTGTTTGTGTTTTTTGTTTGTTTGTTTGTTTTCTGTTTTCCTTTTTCTATTCTCTCTTTCATATTTATAATTTGTCGTCCTATCAACATATCAAGCGGAGACAAAAAAGTCCACGGTCAGAGCCCGTCAGGTGTTGGACCTAAGCCAAGCATCACACAAAAAATACACTGATAATATTCAGCATCATGAATGCTGTAGATGCGTGAGGACACTCACAGGCCATACATCAGCAAACATTGCTTTGCATTATATTGCACAATACTGTACCGAACCACACTACACTGTATCATGTTATTGTTGCGTCAGTAGAATACAGCATAGCTGCAGTACAATTCACACTGCACGCAATCCTCTGTACCCTAAAATGCGGATGTACAAATAATTAGGAACCAGAAAAAGCATGAAAAAAGAATAAGAACGCTTATTTAATACAACAAGACAGGTGCAAATTGGTCGGCCAACTGGCCTTTGTCAAGCGTAAGATCACAAACAAACAAAACACCAGATACAAAAATTAGGAGAAAAAGACTAAACTTCCCTGCTACTCCGTCCAATGTGAGAAAAGGAATAATCACGGAGCCACAGGGAAGTTTCAGTGTTTTTCTCCTAATTTTTGTATCTGGTGTTTGTTTGTTTGTCATCTTACGCTTGACAAAGGCCAGTTGACCGAAAATTTGCGCCTGTCTTGTTTTTTGTATTAAATACACGTTCTTTTTTTCTTTTTTTTTTCGTGTTTTTTCTGGTTCCTGTTTGCTTGAACGCGGGCAGTCACACTTGTTTTGGATTACAAATATTTAGTATCAGAAGTCTTTCTTGTATAGCGCTATTCGCCAAACCCATCCAGACTCATTGTGCGTTACACATACTCAGACTTTTTAAGTAAGCATGGAGAACTCAAGCTGTTAAGCGAGCTGACCACTCTCCACTATATTATTTCACAGTCTGCTCTACGGTTAGCGTGCATGCTGGGTGTTCTCATGCTACCATGAGCCAGCCACTGATGTGACTTACAGGATCTTTAACGTGCTTATTTGATATTCTGCATGTAATCACACTCAAAGGTGGCACTGTCAGGTCTGCACACATGTTGATCTACAAGATCAGAACAAAATCTTAACCCTTTACCCACCAGACAGAGGTATTCAAGGAGAGTTGAACCAGGACCTTCTGACCGGAAGTCTGACGTTAACCTACTTGACTGCTGCAGCAGTTGATTATTCTAGAAGTTCATGTACATACATCAAACACAACTGTTCACAGACAGCTCTGTGTAGTACACCAATAGCAAAGCAGTGGCAGCAAAAACAACAACCATCAAAAACACAAAAACAAGGATGTACCGATACCATCACATTTTACCCATTCCAACGTCTCGCACAAAGCCTGCAGTGGCGGAACGCGCCAGAAGCCAAAGCTTGTCCTGATCCCTAGATTTGTCAGCTGTCCCCACGAGATTCCCATTTCCCTTTCTAATGGAGGAAATGTTGTCCTAAGTCCCCAAGCCACAGTCAACAGATGCTAGGACGTCATCCAGTCATCATGGATAGTGGGACAGTCAACAGACGTTGGACGTCATCCAGTCATCATGGATAGTGGGACAGTCAACAGATGTTGGACGTCAGCCAGTCATCATGGATAGTGAGACAGTCAACAGATGTTGGACGTCAGCCAGTCATCATGGATAGTGGGACAGTCAACAGATGTTGGACGTCAGCCAGTCATCATGGAAAGTGGGACAGTCAACAGACGTTGGACGTCATCCAGTCATCATGGATACTAGGACAGTCAACAGACGTTGGACGTCATCCAGTCATCATGGATACTAGGACAGTCAACAGACGTTGGACGTCAGCCAGTCATCATGGATAGTGGGATAGTCAACAGACGTGGACGTCAGCCAGTCATCATGGATAGTGGGGACAGTCAACAGATGTTGGACGTCAGCCAGTCATCATGGATAGTGGGACAGTCAACAGACGTTGGACGTCAGCCAATCATCATGGATAGTGGGACAGTCAACAGATGCTGGACGTCAGCCAATCATCATGGATAGTGGGACAGTCAACAGATGTTGGACGTCAGCCAGTCATCATGGATACTAGGACAGTCAACAGATGTTGGACGTCAGCCAGTCATCATGGATAGTGGGACAGTCAACAGATGTTGGACGTCATCCAGTCATCATGGATAGCGGGACAGTCAACAGATGCTGGACGTCAGCCAGTCATCATGGATAGCGGGACAGTCAACAGATGCTGGACGTCAGCCAGTCATCATGGATAGTGGGACAGTCAACAGATGCTGGACGTCAGCCAGTCATCATGGATAGTGGGACAGTCAACACATGCTGGGCGTCAGCCAGTCATCATGGATAGTGGGACAGTCAACAGATGTTGGACGTCATCCAGTCATCATGGATAGTGGGACAGTCAACAGATGCTGGACGTTAGCCAGTCATCATGGATAGTGGGACAGTCAACAGATGCTGGACGTCAGCCTGTCATCATGAAAAGTGGGACAGTCAACCTCACGACTGCATCACACATGTGAGGACCATTGCCGGCGATAGACATGGCGAATAGTTGACCACTATTTTGGCAGACCTCAGTAGATGATCCAGAGTTCACGGGAGATTTGAGTCACTACGCCATTGTTGCTGCAAAATCTTGACTGTGTGTGCACGTTGACTGGTTATCACTGACAAATGAACATGAAAGTTACTGATACTTGCACAGTGGTAACAGACAAAATATTGGACGGACTTGCAGAGTGCCTGAGAACAGAGAGGGTGGAAGATGTGCTTGCGGCAACAAGGGACAGAGGCATATGGAGGATCATGATCTCCAACGCCATGTGGCAAGGCACGTGATGATGATGAATAGACACAATTATATGTGGGCAGAATGATATATAAGCATAATGGAACATGGGCAGATAAAAGTTGTGGAAGAGAAAAATGCTACGATTGGCAATGAGGAAAACAAGAAACGATACAATGAAAAAACGCAGAAATACAGAGAAAATATCAGGTGGCTGAAATGAGCAGCGAGGTGAGGGAGGCAAGGTTGAGATGGCATAGATATGTCTCGCGGAAAGAACAACTTCGAGGACAAAAAGAATAAGTAATTGACAGTTGGGACCAGAGAAAGAGAGGAAGGCCATAGAGGAAGATGCAAGACTGTCTAGACGAACCCATGGAGCAAGCAAGTGTGAAGAGGGAGGATGCCACAGATGGAAGACTCTGGAAGGCTAGGATCAGAACTTGCGATTCTATTACCTAGTGAGAAAAGCCCTCAGAAGACAAGGAGAAGAAGGAGAAGAAGGAGAAGAAGAAGAAGAAAGAAGAAGAAGAAAGAAGAAGAAAGAAGAAGAAGAAGAAGAAGAAGAAGAAGAAGAAAGAAGAAGAAGAGAAGAAGAAGAGAAGAAGAAAGAAGAAGAAGGAAAGAAGAAGAAGAAGGAGAAGAGAAGAAGAAGAAAGAAGAAGAAGGAGAAGAAGAAGAAGAAAGAAGAAGAGGAGAAGAAGAAGAAGAAGAAAGAAGAAGAAGAGAAAAGAAGAAGAAGAAGAAGAATGGCACATGGTCAGTTTGGTCTCTGAGCACATTGGTATGCTGATACGACGGTTCGCGGACATAATGGTGCCTGGCACAATAACAGAAGAACACTGGGGCATGTATGCAGACTAGAATGTGGACACAAAGGTATGTGGCATAATTCATACCTGACGTAAGTAAAAATGTGACTTGATCGACAAGGTGTATACATGATGTAAATAAAAATGTGACTAGATCAACAAGGTTTATACTGACGTCAGTAAAACGTGACTAGATCAATAATGTTTAGATATGACGTCGGCGAAAATGTGACTAGATCAACAAGGTTTACACTTGGCGCAAGTAAAAATATGACTTGATCAACAAGATTTATACCTGTCGTAAATAAAGTGTGACTCAATCAACAAGGTTTCGATATAACGTCAGGAAAATGTCAATAAAAATGTGACTAGACCAACAAGGTTTATACCTGACGTAAGAAAAAATGTGACTAGACCAACACGATTTAGACCTGACGTAAGTAAAAATGTGACTAGATCAACAAGATTTATACCTGTTCAGATATGACGTAACTAAAACTGTGACTAGATCAACAAGGTTTATACATAACGTAAATAAAAATGTGACTAGATCAAAAAGGTATCTATATGACGTAAATAAAGATGTGACTAAACCAACAAGGTTTATACATGACATAAGTATAACTATGACTAGATCAACAAAGTTTATACCTGATATAAGTACAAATGTGACTAGATCAACAAGGTTTACACCTGACGTAAGCACAAATGTGACTAGATCAAAAAGGTTTATACCTGACATAAACAAAAATGTCACTAGATCAACAAAGTTTATACCTAAGGTAAGTAGAAATGTGACTAGAGCAACAAAGTTTATACCTGACGTATGTAATAAAGTGACTAGATCATCAAGGTTTAGATCTGACGTAAGTAAAAATGCGACTAGATCAACAAGGTTTAGACCTGACGTAAGTAAAAATGTGACTAGATCAACAAGGTTTAGACCTGACGTAAGTAAAAATGCGACTAGATCAACAAGGTTTAGACCTGACGTAAGTAAAAATGTGACTAGATCAACAATATTTAGACCTGACGTAAGCTAAAATCAGACTAGACCAACAAAGTTTATACCTGACGTAACTAAAACTGTGACTAGTTCAACAAGGTTTATGCATAACATAAATAAAAATGTGACTAGATCAACAAGGTTTCTATATGACGTAAATAAAGATGTGACTAAATCAACACGGTTTATACATGACATAAGTATAACTGTGACTAGATCAACAAGGTTTATACCTGATATAAGTACAAATGTGACTAGATCAACAAGGTTTATACCTGACGTAAGTAAAAATGTGATTAGATCAACAAGGTTTATACCTGACGTAAGTAAAAATGTGATTAGACCAACAAGGTTTATACATAAGTAAAACCGTGACTAGATCAACAAAGTTTATACCTGACGTAAGCAAAAATGTGACTAGATCAACAAGGTTCATACCTGACGTAAGTACAAATATGACTAGATCAACAAGGTTTGTACCTGACGTAAACAAAAATGTGACTAGATCAACAAGTTTTAGATATGACGTCAGTATATATGTGACTAGATCAACACGTTTATATCTGACGTAAGTAAAAATGTGACTAGATCAAGTTTTAGATATGACGTCAACATATATGTGACTAGATCAACAAGTTTATATTTGACGTAAGTAAAAATGTAACTAGATCAACAAGTTTTAGATATGACGTTCGTACATATGTGACTAGATCAACACGTTTATACCTGACGTAAGCAAAACTGTGACTAGACAAACAAGGTTTATACATAACGTAATTAAAAATGTGACTAGATCAACAAAGTTTATACCTGATATAATTAAAAATGTGACAAGACCAACAAGATTTATCCATAACGTCAGTAAAAACGTCACTAGATCAACTAGAACGGAAGGTAAAACGGCATAGGTCACATCTGCAGTATACTGAATTAACCTAAGACGGATGTAGGGGGGGGGGGGGCCATCTGGCGAAGTGACTGCCTGAAAGGTCTGTGATTTGGTGTCTTTTTAGGGGAACAAATACAATGCAGCCAGAACTTCTATTTTTGGTTGGCACTCGTGTCTGTGTTGAGCTCTGTCGAGAGGTCTTTGTACGTTTCCTTGGCTCTGGTCTCCTGACGTTCAGGATATTTCTTTTTATACTCGCACTCAGTGTAGGGGGCCTTGCCAATAAAATCCATATGTTACTTGATGAATTTTTTGACTGTGGAATACCAGCTCTTTGTCCTTTCTGTGTATTGCATATGAGCAAGCACCCACGTTTCCACTCCCTCCCTCACTCCGTCCCTCTCTGTCTGTCTGTCTGTCTGTCTCTTTTTCTCTGTCTCTCTTTCTCTGTCCGTTTTTCCTCCTCTCTCTCTCTCTGTCTCTCTCTCTGTCTGTCTGTCTCTCTCTCTCTCTCTCTCTTTCTCTGTGTTTCTTTCTTTCTCTCTCTGTCATCTCTCTCTCTCTCTGTCTCTTTCTCTCCCTGTCATCTCTCTCTCTCTCTCTCTCTTTTCTTTCTTTCTCTCTCTATTTCTCTCTCTGTGTCTCTTTCTCTCTCTGTCATGTCTCTCTCTCTCTTTCTCGTTTTCCTCTCTCTTTCTCTCTCTCTCTTTCTCTCTCTCTGTCATGTCTCTCTCCCCTCTCTCTCATCGCTCTCTCTCTCTCTCTTTGTGTTTTCTCTCCCTGTGCTCTCTCTCTCCCTTTCCCTCCCCACCCCCCCCCCCCCCTCTCTCTCTCTCTCTCTCTCTCTCTCTGCTTCCCATAAAAGAAAAGGTAATTTGTATGTGGGACTTGAAAAAAAGTCGATCAATAATCAAGAAAGTTTGGAAATACCCTAGAACAGTTTGGAACTACTGAAGACAACAGAGCACTGTAGGATAATATTCATAATATTCAGTGTTATCACCGCAAAAGGCCGTTTCATATGTATAACTCTGTAAATGGTCATTTTGATACCCTATGAACCAGAGACTATTTACAAATCAAAGGACATCAATGAATGTCCATCACGTTGCCAACACGGTAAGTGTCTGAACGTTCTACATGGTGTCAGAAGTGCCAGCCAATCGCGGTTTCCTCACTCATTCTTTCTATCCCAATAGGTAAAGAAATCCAATGCTATATGGCCTGTGACAAGACATTAAGGACTTTACGTCTCTCTGGATAATGGCATGAACATGACACCAGGCATTCAAGGTTTAATCAATGGAAAACCCTGTTCATGACATTCACCCTACACCATTTTTTTTATACATTTTACAGGAAACGAATACAATTTCGTCTTACTCCATAATTACGTTCACTCGAGCTACGTAAGTTTTGATAAATCTTTTCAGATTATACGTTCTGCTTGTGCATTGTTACTAGTCTTTAAGTTTGGATTAATTAGTTTTCACCCTTGATATGACCATTATGGTTAATTAGTTTTCACCCTTGATATGACCATTATGGTTAAGTTAATTTTCACCCTTAAGACTTTAGGTCATCTTAAGTTGGTTATTAGTTTTCACCCTTGATATGACATTATGTCGATCTTTAAGTTTGGATTAATTAGTTTTCACCCATGAAAATGACCATTTTGGTTAAATTAGTTTTCACCCTTGATATGACCATTATGGTCGATCTTTAAGTTTGGATTAATTAGTTTTCACCCTTGATATGACCATTATGGTCGATCTTTAAGTTTGGATTAATTAGTTTTCACCCTTGATATGACCATTATGGTCGAATGGGCCGTAACCATTTGAATGAATTAAATGAACGGATGAATGAATGAATGAATGAATGAATCAGTCAATCAATCAATCAATCATTGAATGGAAAAATGAATGAATGAATGAATGAATGAATAATGAATGAATGAATTAATTAATTAATTAATAATAAATGATGAATGAATAAAATGAATGAAAAGAATGAAATGAAAGAATGAATAGAGATGAATGAACATGATGAATGAATGAATGAATGAATGAATGAATTGAATGAATATTAGATAACTAACAGATGATAGAGTCTCAATATACGTAAATAGACCTACAAAAATTAAGTGACCTCTTAAAAATAATCGGAAAGAAATCTTTATCATCCAAGATGTTGTTCTTTGAAAAACACTGGTACAGACAGTGGCACAATAACACGTCAATACGCAGCTGAAGAAATGCACGTGCAAAAGATGTGTCAAGGACACTATATACATAACAGATACGACTCGTACACCGTAGTGGGTCTAAACCTTTTCGTTCCCGCACCCTATTCATCAACTGCAAACACTTAACCCTTTGAATCCCTCACCATCGTGAAGTGGATAAGGTGAGTAGAGTCAAAGGGTCAGTTTTTACTTTGCTAGTATGGTTGACTGTGCAGGATGCTGGTGGGCAGGATAAGGGAGTCAAAGGGTTAATCCTTTGCCTCCCGTACCCTATACACCAACTGCAAAAACTCAACCCTTTGATTCCCACACCCTATGCAACCAGCTTCCTGCAGAAGGAAGCTGGTGGACAGGTGTGGGAATCAAAGGGTTATGTTTTTCCTTTGCTAGCATAGTTGACACTGCAGATGCTGGTGGACAAGGTACGGGAGTCAAAGGGTTAAATTGAGCGTTTTGAGGGACTGTCGAATGTCCCAGTCTAATTATCCGAGAGCAAATATCACTGCCTATCGACAGACATAATAACTGTGAAAAAAATGACATTTTCTCTCCACAAGAACTTCATTCTAATATTAGCACAGTAGGTTTTTAAGTGCACTGTGTAAACTTTCTAATCACAAATCAATATCAGCGTGGAAGGGACATGATTTTTTTTAAAAAGAATAACGAAAAGATTTGATTGTTATTTCCAGCAAAGACGGGGAACTTTCCATTGTCAAACACACAATAAGACAAAGATTTTCTTTCATGAAGAGTTGCAAGGGAATGATTCACACACACTACACACCACACTACACACACACACCACACACACACACACACACACACACACACACACACAACACACACACACACCAATTCTCTCTCTCTCTCTCTCTCTCTCTCTCTCTCTGCTCTCCTCCATAGACTGCATTTTGTGAATGAATACTTACTCTCCATCTTGCTTTGTGTTGTATAGCTGCCCAAGACGTTTTGTTTTTTGGTTTGGTTACTGTTGTTGGTTGCTGTGGTTGTTGCATTGTATAGTCTGTACAAAGACTTGTTTTGTTTGGTGGAATGTGTAGTTTGGCTGGTTGTTGGAATTTTGGTTTTGTGTTTGTATTAGTCGTGTTCAAAGACGTTTTGTTTTGTTTGGTTTGGTTACTGGTTGGTTGGTTGGTTGGTTGGTTGGTTGGTTGGTTGGTTGGTTGGTTGTTGGTTGTGTTTGTATTAGTCGTGTTCAAAGACGTTTTGTTTTGTTTGGTTTTGATTACTGTGGTTGGTTGGTTGGTTGTGGTTTGGTTGGTTGGTTGGTTTTGGTTGGTTGGTTGGTTGGTTGGCTGTTGGTTGTTGGTTGTTGGTTTCCTGGTTGGTTGATTGTTGGTGGTTGTTGGTTGGTGTTGGTTTCCTGGTTGGTTGGTTGGTTGGTTGGTTGGTTGGCTGGTTGGTTGGTTGGTTGGTTGCGTGGTTGTTGTTGGTTGGTTGGTTGGTTGGTTGGTGTATCATTACCGTTCAAAGACATTTTGTAAAGGAGGTAAGTGATGACCGGGTCGGCTAGGTCAAGCAGGTCAATGTACATGTAGAGAACTTCCGACTGCAAAGTGTCGAGACAAAACTAAGGGAACGGGAGCTGGCAGCTATGCGTGCTGGTGCAGGGCGGGCTGGCCGAGTGAGAAATGAAGGTCCAAAACTGGACGAAGGAGACCTCTTTCATTCTCTTTTGGTTCGATAGCTGGGCTGGACCTGGTTGGTACTCGTTGTGTGGCTTTGTCCCAGGGTTTGTCATCTCCCCTCTTGACATTCAGATTTTAACCTTTCACTCCTGCACCCTATCCACCAGCATCCTGCATTGTCAACCCTGCTAGCAAAGCAAAAAAATAACCCTATGACTCCCTCACCCTATCCACCAGCTTCCTGCAGAAAGCTGGTGGATAGGGTGAGGGAGTCAAAGGGTTAAGTTTTTGCAGTTGGTGCAGAGGATGCAGGGGTCAAACAGATAAACGGACGACTGGGTCCAAATATGTCACAGAATACATGGACAGTCCACCAGTGTCTGCTAAATTGGCTATATTGTGGCATTAGGAGCTGGGAGGTGATTGTCCGGCAGTTGTGAGGCATTGGTGCTCTGGGTCCCATCCAGCATCCTTGGTCATTTCTTGTTAACTATTCAAAGGTATTTTGCTTTGTTTTATTTTTATTCCTGTTAAAAGACATTTTGATATCTTGAGTGTATGTATTGTATGTTTTCAAAGACATTTTGTTTTGATTTCTGTGTGTATCATTCGTGTTTAAAGATATTTTGTGTGTATTATTACTGTTCCAAGACTTGTTTGTTGTGTGTGTGTGTGTGTGTGTGTGTGTGTGTGTGTGTGTGTGTGTGTGTGTGTGTGTGTGTGTGTGTGTGTGTGTGTGTGTGTGTGTGTGTGTGTGTGTGTGTGTGTGATGCTTCAGTTCGTTTGTTTGTTAAGAAGTAAGCCCCACAATGGACAAAACACTAATCTGTGCTTTTCTGCGTCTCTGGCATTATTTTTATTGTGACGGTTATGCTACTGAATTGTAAGAATCCAGTTTGGATTTGATTTCTTTGATGTCTTAAATGGATAGAAAAAGATAAAACAAAATTGCTCACTCTTAGGAATTTCACATTTGGTGTACTACACTTCCTTCAAGATTAATATGACATTGGATTGCAAGCAAAGTATTTTTTTGGGTTTGGGGAGATATCTGATAGATTGCACATTGTGGTGAAACACAGACCCAAAATATTAAAATGTTATGAAAAATCTCGTTCACAAACCCAGATCTCTGAGGTTTTCTTTATGGTTGCCATTCCCGTTTTCCTCACCTCTCAGTCCTTTAAAATTCTTAGATTACTGTCTTCTAGATTAATGTCTTCATGACTTCTCAGTGTACATATATTCCATTCCTTCAACGCAAGAAACCCTTGGTTATACATTTTATTCAGATACATACAGGTAGACAGGCGCTTTACACAGACATACCCTCAGCTGATTCACTTTATTCAATTCAGTTTCAGTTTCTTAAAACGACGTCTCCGCACTCGGAACGAATTCTTTACGCACAAACGTCACAAGTGTATGGTGATCATGGCACATGCCTTAAGCTTTCACATAAAAACCCATGAGTTTGGCCAAGTCCTGAGGCCTCACCTAGCTTATGTCTTACCTAGTCTATATGTTGTATGGTATTGTATCAGCCTATCACTGGAATAATCTTGGTTACATGTAAATGACACTTTATTCAATCTCCCCCCCCCCTCCCTCCATTTCAAAATGAAAATATATGACATAATAAATAAACAACTGTGTACGAAAGGAATTTTCAACTTGTCTTGTCCTTTCAGTATGAGACTGAAGTGCAGGGATTGCGTGACTAAAATTACGACCCCTTGACCCAGTTTGCCCCTCAGCCATTTGCAATGCTGCACGTGCAGTAATTTTCTTTTCTTTTTCCCTTGCCAGAACACGACTTCGCTGTGCGGTGTGAAGAGGTAGCTGTGTGTGTGTGTGTGTGTGTGTGTGTGTGTGTGTGTGTGTGTGTGGTGTGTGTGTGTGTGTGTGGTGTGTGTGTGTGTGGTGGTGTGTGTGTGTGTGTGTGTGTGTGTGTTGTGTGTGTGTGTGTGTGTGTGTGTGTGTGTGTGTGTGTGTATGTGTGTGTGTGTGTGTGTGTTGTGTGTGTTTTAAAACACACCTGATTTTAGAAAAACGACTGTTCATGGAAATTCAGACATGAGTTTCCTGAGATATTAACTAGACAAAATTAGATTAGTTGTGATCTTTACTGTGGTATCTAAAAGGACGCAGAGATGGCATTCTCATGAAAGTGCAGTGAACATTTCGGAAATATGGCAACTTGGACCAGGAAATAATATTAAAAAAAAAAGCTAATTTATGTTCTGTACATAATCAGTCAGATACATAATGCATTGTAAACACGGTCAGTAATATATACATATATATATGAATATATATATTATATATATAACTGTATATATATATATATATATATATACATTATATATATATATATATTTTTATTTATTTTTTATTTTTTTTTTATATGCAATATAAACATACTTAGTCGGATAAATACATTTGCAACTTTTAAAAGGCTAACCCTCTAATTTCATTCCGCGTTGTTTTAGAATACGTTTTTCCTGAGTAGTAATAGAATTTAAACAAATTGTGGATCGATCTTCCCTAGTGGCAAGTTAGTGACTTTGTCCATTAGAGTCAAGTCCTTTTTCATTTCCTAGTCACAAATTCACCAACTGGATGTAAAATGGAAGAACAGTGAGATTTTAAGCATGTTTTGACCAACTTGTTGCTGATCTGCCGGCAGGGGTTATAACTATAATCAGCAATGGCACAAGAACATGGTGAGATGGCAACATAGATACCAGACACAAATGGATTGAGGAATCCCCTGTGACTGGTGCATAATCCAGTCAATCTATATATACACAGCAAACCACGAAAACTGATCTCAATTAATGAAGAAGAGTCACATGAGTTCAAGCGCAACAGATCGACATTTGCCGACTCAGTCACCTGGTGTTACTCAATATGCTTCTTCGGCTGTTTCCTAGTGTGCAGACAATGCACAACACGGGGAGAAAAGTGGCAGAATGGTTAAGACGTTCGCCTGCCAATAACTAAACTCGGGGTTCCAGGATCACAACCGTAGAGGCCTCGACTTTTCTCTTCAGTTTGACGTGAAAATTGAACTGAATTTCTAGTCTTTCGGAAAGGGGAAGAAAAACGAGTCGGACCCGTGCGCCTTCTGGCCAGCGTACGCTAAAGATCCCATGGCGGTTGAAAATCGTGAAGAGCTGGGTATTGCCCGATTGCTCTGGTTAAAAAACATTGGGGAGGTAGGTTGATTTCCCAGGCCCCTCCCCTAGAAGACTAACTAACCTTCTTGTCCTTCTGAAATTTTGGTTACAAAATTGGATGGCACTACTCAGCAGCGACGCTCTCTCAAAGGAGAGACCAACGCGAGTTTCATGAGGTAAATCCACTGTGATCAAATATGAATATGAATATAAATATCAATGTGAATACGAATATAAATATGAATGCAGCAGCCAACAGAGTTGTCATTGAAGGAAGCTGTTATTACTACTGCCTGTCTACTGGAACTAATCAAAGCATGCTTCATGCTGTCACGGCATAATGGTTAGTGCTGTACAATAACTACCAATCGGTGAGAGTATAACACTGTATCAAGTTTGCTGAAATTGATTGTAAGCCTTTTCTTGAAATTCATTGTAAAGCCTTTTCAACTTCAATCTGTTTCGTGTCGTTTTCATTAAGTAGTGCTAAGGAAAGACCCGCCATCTTCACGTTTATGTTTTTTTGTTGTTGTTGTTGTTGTTTTCATGGAATGATTCAAGAATAATGGGATTCTGTTCTGATCGGAATGTTCATACTGTCTACATACTTTCAGATTAAGTTGCTTAACAGCACGAATCATAGACATGGGAAAATGTACGCACTTAATACCATTGCAGAAACCACACCTTGCTCACTCCCCACCCCCCCACCCCTTTCCGTGAGGATGCCGGAGGCTCTTTCAGTATAAACAGTATCCCCACCTTCTGGAAATTCTGTGCTAGAAATTTCCTCTTTTCTGGCACTCTCTTTGTTTCTGCCTCGTTCGCTTGCTTTCTGTCATTTCTTCCTATCAGTTTCTGCCTTGCTGGTCCTTTCGAATGTATGTGTTTGATAAAGTGTTACGTACTTTCTCTAAGGATTGATAATTAGGTACATGTATTAAGTGCATTTTCGGCTCTAAGGAAATGAGATATGCAGAAGCAAATTTAGGCCCATTTAAGTATAAATTTTTTTGCCTTAGCTATGTTTACATTTGTATTCAGGTATGCTTTGTAAATCCCCTGTGTGATAAATAGGATGAAGTGGTCAACGCCAGGGGCATTTCCTTACATTATGTGCGCCAGAGCACTGATATGTACATTTAATTTTCTTTACCTTTTCTTTCCTTTTGAGGTATGGTGTATGTTTTGAAACGGTTATAGTCCTGATATGGCTCCATGCAGTCGGCTGGGCCTCATACAAAAATAACAACAACAGTAACCTTGTTCACTGTAGAAACCTGCATCTGAGTCAGCATGAACATGCCTCAGATGGATACACTAACTACTTAAAGCATGACCGAGCTTGAATGTAGATAAAAAGTACGCCAGAAATAAATATGAATAACGCTTCGCAGCCATCTTCACAAAATGAAACAAAAACCAGAAAAACACGAAAACAGAATCAGAACGCGTATTCAATACAATAAGACAAGACAGGCGCACATTTTCGGCCAACTGGCCTTTGTCAAGCGTGAATGTAAGATCACAAACAAACACCAAATACAAAATTAGGAGAAAAAGACTGAAACTTCCCTGCTGCTTCGTCCAGTGGGAGAAGAGTCCTCTTCTAATTTTGTATTTGGAGTTTGTATATGATCTTACATTCACGCTTGACAAAGGCCAAATTTGAGCCTGTTTTGTCTTGTGTTAAATACGCGTTCTGATTCTATTTTCGTGCTTTTTTCTGGTTCCTGTTTGTTTGAACGCGGGCAGTCGCACTTGTTTTGGAAAATGAAACCAATTCAACATCTTGTGGTATAAGCTCTCTATGGTAGGCTATTACAACTCTCAGTTCACAGCAGCCATCTATGCGATAATTTTATATTCAACAGCCGTCTGTCCACAAAGCAAGCCATACACCGCCATATGGCGCATCTCACGCTGGGCACGAGTGATGTGATTAATTTACGTCTTCTGGCGCCTCAAGGACCGGCGTGGCCCCAGGACACTTCATGATTGTGCTGTTTCATAGATCGTGATGAGTGACGTTTTCGTTTGTTTGTTTGTTTGTTCGTGTGTGCCTTTGCTTGCTTGCTTGTTTGTTTGTTTGTTTGCTTGCTTGCTTGTTTGCTTGCTTGTTTGTATATTTGTTTGTTCGTCCATTCGTTTGCTCGTTCGTTCGTTCGTTCATTCCTTTGTTTGTTTGTTTGTTTGTTTGTTTGTTTGTTTGTTTGTTTGTTTGTTTGTTTGTTCGTTCGTTCAGTTGTTTGTTTTTTTCCTTAGTTTGCTTTAATTAAATGATAAAAACTATTTCAATTCAAAAAGACTATTATCAAAATTGAAAAGGACTGTTTTCTGGAAGAATACCCCCCTCTCTCTCTTAATACGATATTGAAAGCTCTACAGAACAATGAGAAAATATGAAAAAATCATTTGCTGTGTGCTCTTATATCTGTCTCAACAAAAGGGGATGTAATGGTGTACATATCAATTGCTGCTTATGGAATCCCTGAGATACAGCAAATCCAGTTTCAATCTCAATTTCGATCCAGGCATGCCAAGTGACTTAAATCCTTGTAAATGAATTGTTCGCCATCTTACTGAACTTGATTATAACGTTTGTCGATATGTATATGCGAATGATTTTGTGAATGATTCGACATGATTATAAAAAGTTTCATTTTGAAAAGAAGAGTTAATGCTTTAAAGAAAGAAAAACCCAAGTATTCCGTTGATTTCCTTGTATGGTGTATCAAATTGTAATACATCTAACAGCATCACAAACAGCATGAAAATGAGCAAATTTTCAGTACACATTTTTTGTGTCAAACTTCGCTTTGCTCTTTTTTTGTTGTTGTTGTTTGTTTGTTTGTTTGTTGTTGTTGTTTTTTTTTCTTTACACTGCACAATGTAATTTACAATGTAACACCGAACACATGTCAGTCCAAGGGAAGAATCAAATTGTATAGAAATAAGGAATAAAGAAATATAAACACACATGGACAGCAGAGAAAACAAACAAGACAGTCTTGATGGAGGCAGACACAAGTAGATCACTCATAAGGAAGATTAGGAAAAGACAGGCAACATTTATAGGCCATGTTATGAGGAAGAGGGATTTGGAGCACCTGGTCACAACGGGAAAGCTGGAGGGAAAGAGAGCACCAGGTAGACCCAGGGAGAAAATGCTGGATGGACTTGCAGAGTGGCTGGAACGAGGAGGGTGGGGGAGATGCTAGGGGCAACGAGAGATAGAGACAGATGGAAGTCCATGATCGCCAAC
>CM060311.1:19495898-19523398 GCA_030674185.1 Monoplex corrugatus
GGAGAGAGACAGAGACAGAGAGAAACAAGAGATGGAGAGAGAGAGAGAGAGAACGAGGAGACAGAGAGAGTGGGAGAGAGAGAGAAAGAGAGTGAGAGGGACAGAGGGAGAGAAAGAAGCGAGAGAGAGTGAATGAGATGAGAGAAAGAGAGAAAGAGAGGAGAAGAGAGAGAGACAGAAAGAGAGCGAGAAGAGAGAGACAGAAGACAGAGAAGAGAAACAGATGGACAGACAAGACACTGTAAAGGTAAACAGTAAAGACTACTTTTTGGTCCAGTTCCTTGTCTATAATTATCACAGGAGTGATACAGAAAAAGGAATGGACAAGAAAGAGAAACATTTAATAAAAAATGTTGTAAAAAAATTGAACATTGACCATGAGCCACAATTCAAACAAGGTGAGGGACGGGATAGAATGTGGAGCTGGGTTTGCGCAGTCATTACACATTTATGTTGTAATATCGAACAATGTATTGAGAGAAATAAGCATCACCAGAGAGCGAGAATGAAGAAAGAGACAAAGAGTGATAGATAGTAGATAGATAGATAGATAGATAGATAGATAGATAGATAGATAGATAATAGATAGATAGATACATAGATAGTACTAGATATGATAGATAGATAGATAAATAGACAGAAGAAGACAGATAGAAGAAGAAGAGATGACAGATAGAAGATAGATGATTTACAGAACAGAGCAGAGACAGACAGAAATAGCAAAGAGACAGAAAGAAGAGAGAGACACAGAGAGTCAGAGAGAGAGAGATCTCGACAGAGAGAGAGACAGACAGGCAGACAGATGGATAGATAGATAGATAGATAGATAGACAGAAGACAGACAGATACATACATACATACATATACAGACAGACAGGCAGACAGACAGACAGAGAGACAGAGAGAGAGTTAAAAGAGATACAGAGACACAAAAGACACAGAGAGACACACAGAGACACATAGAGAGACAGACACACAGAGACACAGAGCGTGAGAGAGAGAGAGAGAGAGAGAGAGAGAGAGAGAGAGAGAGAGAATAGCAGGAAAACAAATTCATTCACAGACTTTGAGAGCACAACAAAGGAAGACACACACTAGAAGACGGACATACCAAGGAAACGCAGAAATGAGACAATACACATGAAAATGTAATAATGTTCCAAATACCCAGACAGAAATTTTTAACTGAAAAAAGAAAGAAAGATGGATATATAAACGGAGAGATGAACAGACAAACGAAAAATCAGTAGCCTATTTATAGAGTTCTAATGGGAAAGACAAGTCAGAGGAGAGAGAAAAGACAGACAGACGGACAGAAACAGAACTGGATATGAGACCAGACAGAATCTATTATCTGACAAAGACCAACAGAGAAGGTTTAAAGTAAACTGGAAAAAAAAACCAGCAGACGAAAGAAGAGAATTTCAGATTTGAAAAAAATCATAATCGAAAAAGAAAAAAAAACAACATGGAAACTAAATTTTCATAAAAATTATGAACTGAGAAAAGGATGAGGTACAATTTGATGCGCGCGCGCTCGCACGCGCGCGCCACACACACACACACTCACACACACACACACACACACACACACACACACACACACACACACACACACACACACACACAAAACACACACACACACACAGAGTGAGATAAAGAGAGAGAGTCAGACAGATAGAAAGACAGACAGAAACAGAGACACAGAAAGAGAGAGAGTTAGACAGAGACAGACAGACCGACAGAGAGAGAAAGAGACGGACAGAGAGAGACAAAGAGAGAAAGACAGACAGAGAGAGACACAGAGAGAGAGAAAGTGCAACAAACGAACTCTTACCGTCAGTTTACTCTTGCCACCAGCCACATTGTGAGGGAGAGGAATGGAGGAGGAGGAGGAGGAAGAGGAGGTGATGGCGGACATGGTACGTGCACCAGACACAGGGATACGGGTACTGGTGCCCCGAGGTGGAGCCACCGTGCCCGTTGCCATGGTAATCCAACACGATGGCGGCAAATATTGTCTCACGGTAATTGATGTTGCTTTATTAATAACACCACACACATGCGTTCACGGTAATGGCAACACCACACGCCTGCTACATGTGAAGAAAGCGGTCATTTCTGTCTGAAGCGATCTTTGCATACTTAACACTTTCATCATATACGGCAAACTTCAGACCAGGCTTCCAATATGTTCTTGTTTCGAAACCAACATCAACAGAAATAACTTCTACGAAAACGAAAGTTTTTCGAAAAGGTGCAAGGCTTGCAAACGTTTCTGTTATAACACTGCATTGATCATCAGTATGATAAATGACCTACGGAATTATGATCAGCGTCATTTATGTCACTGTTAATAGAACTAAAAGAATATTACTCTTTATCCATAGCAGAGAAAGTTTCACCAAATTCATATTAAACTTAAATCAAACTGTCCTAATGCTGTGTTAAAACGTTCACCACTTAGGGGTAGGTCAGAGACGATAGATAACTCTATCCAAAGTCTTCATTCAAATTAAAACAATAAAATGGTAGAAGTAGGTTAGTTATACGTACTTCTTGTATCATTTGTTGAATCCTAACAAAATATACAGACAGTCCAGATCATTTTTCCAAAGTCTTCATTCAAATCTAAACAGTAACACAGCATAAGTGAGTCACTTATAAGTAAAGCTTTTATGGTTTCAGTATACAAGAGAAGTCCAGATCATTTTCCTTCTGTCCTATAGAACTGGAACATACGGTGTTGGCTTCACGCAGAGAATCTGCCTGGAGGCTTTCCAACTTTGAGGTAACTTTGATGAAATTGTGACACGTCTACTCTCGTTGAATTTTCCTAGTATATCACATGAGAAATGTAAGATCACAAGTCTAAAAGCTTTTTAGATTCAACAGAGCTTAGAAAACCGGTAATTATGCTCTTGCTAAGGTTATATTTATCGCTTTCTCTGACTATGATACCTGACAATGTCGTTTGCTGCACTGAACTTTGAAACAGTCAACGATAAAGATCAGTAAAGATGCATTCCATTGCCTTTTTTTGTTTATCGTTGTTCCATTTTGTCTCTGTTCAAATCAGATTGATTTATTCCTTGATTTTATTTAACAAGAACTATCATTACTATTTTGTCACTTTTTTCAGTACTGTATTCCCTGAGTACATGCATTCAAGTACTGTAATGACGGTTTAAAAAAAATTCTGTAGAACTGGCTAGTGAAGAGGCATTCAATACAGGAAAAATGTCTCCAATGTTCAAATCAGGTTTCAGCATAACACCAATATTTCTCATATTTCAGTCCATGAGACAGTACCCACTGAACAGATTACTTAACACAGGCCTAGTATCTCTGCTGAAAAGAAAATCCATAAACAAAATAGCGATTATTTTGAAAAAAAAACAATAAGGATAAAAACCACGTTCTTTGCTGCGGTTTTAACACCCACTTCTGGACACCACTACTGGGCGGAGTAGCAGGGAAGTTTCAGTCTTTTTCTAGTAGTTTTTATATCTAGTGTTTATTTGTGATCTTACGCTTGACAAAGGCCAGCTGGCCGAAAATTTACGTCTGTCTGGTTGTATAGAATACGCGTTCTTATTCTTTTGTCGTGTGTGCTTGTTTTTCTTTTCTTTTTTTTTATCTGGTTCCTGTTTGCTTGAACGCGGGCAGTCACACTTGTTTTGGATTCCCCCTTCTTTGTCAGTTCACACGAATAAAAACTTTGCAAGCCAGTGGATCTCAAGATCTACACGAAAAAAGAATCTGCCCCAGAACTCCTGAGATATTCAAAGCACTGCACATCATTCGTTATCTACTTCTTCATATCATGTCAACGTCATACATCCTCAGTGTCAGTGGCACACGTTATGTCAACAGAAGCAGATGGCATGAAACGCTGACAACAACAGTGTGTGTGTAGCACGTCATAATGAACTCAGCATCACAGTTCTCCATCTGTGACGAAACAGAACTCTGACAAAGATGGCCACAGACGTATATATCTGTGCATCCATCTCACAGTCAATCCACTCTGACAAAGATGGCTACAGACGTAGGCCTATATATCTGTGCATCCCTCTCACAGTCAATCCACTCTGACAAAGATGGCTACAGACGTAGGCCTATATATCTGTGCATCCCTCTCACAGTCAATCCACTCTGACAAAAATGGCTACAGACGTAGGCCTATATATCTGTGCATCCATCTCACAGTCAATCCACTCTGACAAAAATGGCTACAGACGTAGGCCTATATATCTGTGCATCCATCTCACAGTCAATCCACTCTGACAAAAATGGCCACAGACATATATATCTGTGCATCCATCTCACAGTCAATCCACTCTGACAAAGATGGCTACAGACATATATCTGTGCATCCATCTGACAGTCAATCCACTCTGACAAAGATGGCTACAGACATATATATCTGTGCATCCATCTCACAGTCAATCCACTGACAAAGATGGCTACAGACGTATATATCTGTGCATCCATCTCACAGTCAATCAGCACAGTGCCATTACACACACTCATACATACATTCATACACACATACGTTGTTACCTCATACCGTTCATGACCTTATTGCTGATTCATGGTATTGTGGTATCGATCCCCCCCCCCCCCCCCCCCCATCTATAGATGCCTCGCTAACAGAATGTACTGGTTCACTCACTCCCTTTTTCGCCCTGCCCTGCTCTCCATCCCACCCCGCCATACACAAATACGCGTGAACTTAGATGAATGGTGGACTGGCGCACGAATACGAAAATGCACACAGTGGCGTGCATGCTGATATGGACTAAGACTGTTGTGGCGGAAGACAGCACGAGGAAGACAGGAAAGCACCACGTGGGGTGTAATTGCTAAACATGTAAGTTAGTTTGGAGTTTGTCAAAAGGGATTCATGCACTTGGAGAATTCTGTACGCCCTTCATCCTTGATCTCAAAAACAGCGGAAAAATAATCTTAAAAGCGTGTAGCAACCTGAATGAATACCGTGGCCTTCAGTGGCATTAAAGATGGACAGGAATGACACACACTATTTAGAGAATATCCTCTACATGCCAGGTAATGTATTTTGTTGCCATAAATTGACTGTCTTGTATTCTGTGTCCATGTCGAGTAGAGGATCCACATTTTTACACAAATAGCCATTATAGCCAGAAAAAAACATATAAAAGACAACAGAAAAGACAACAAAAGAAAAGAAAAAATAGTCAAGCCATTTTAATTATCCCCCCTTATCAGAGAAAATCCACGTGTTGTATTTCTCAATATTACCAAGGCCTTGAAGAAACTTCACTTGAAATAAAACTTGACGTGCAAGAAGGAGAGAGGTACATTGTCACAAAAATGAGATCTTAAGTATTGTCAAAAGATCTTGCTGTTCAGACGCTCTTTTTGAAAAGTGTCAGTTTTAGGTGCTTTCGGGGGGGGGGGGGGGGGGTTCCACGTGACCTTAAAGTTGTTGCCATAGCCAAAAACCTTAAGCTTTCGTGATTCTTCAAAAGCCTAAAACTTTTACCAAACCTAAGGAAAGATCCACTCATCCACAGCTGAAAAAATTTGTTCATGCATTTTTTCTTACAGACAAACAGATGCACAGACACCCCCTCCTCCAGTCGATATAATCTCCCTTTTTCTTTTCAAAAAAAAAAGCTAAATGAAAGAAATATGAAAAACGATGTTACCATGTCTCATCCAAACAGATATTATAACACAATTTGTAAACATAGATCAGTAGCCCAGCTAATTTTTTAAAAAAATATTAGCATGGTTTAAAAACAGAAAAAAGCATGGTTTAACCCTTTGACCCCCGCACCCTGTCCACCAGCTTCCTGTATTGTCAACCACGCTAGTAAACCAAACACTTAACCCTTTGATTCACTCACCGTATCCACCAGCATCCTGCAGGAAGCTGGTGGATAGGGTGAGGGAGTCAAAGGGTTACGTTTTCGCAGTTGGTGGATAGAGTCTGGAAGTCAAAGATTTGAACACAAAATATCGAAAAAATATTAAACTGATTTAACCCTTTGACTCCCGCACCCTGTCTACCAACTTCCGTGCAGGAAGCTGGTAGATAGGGTGCGGGAGTCAAAGGGTTAACAACAGAATATTAGTGTGGTTTGACAACAGCAAATTAACATGGCACAAAAGTACAGAACTTTAGCATGGCTGTTTCACGTGTTCCAATCAATGTTCTTACAAAGAAAAAAAAAGAAAGAAAAAAAAAACAGAAGATGAGCACAACTTCAAACACCAGATCATATCCACATCTTAAAACATTAGCACCGTTTAACCTTCTCCTATTTCCGCTTCTCTTCTACGTTTCGTGTTTCAACATTAATACCACAGGCTTTGAATTCAGGGGTCAGCTCTTAAGAGCCGGATATGTTTTCAGGAGCGACACCAGGAGGGCTGTTATGCTGCACGTGAAAGAGGTGTTATGTGGCCGGGAGTGGTAATAGTGCAATCAAGCATCCCACCCTCTCCCCCCTATACAGAAATCCCCATCGATCCCCGCCAGTCTCCACTGTGCTTTGAAGGGCCTGGGGCCTAGCAACGTTCCTGGCATAGGCATGGAAAGAGGGGAATAGGGGTAGGGGTGATGGGTTGGTGCCAGAAGCATAAACACAAGCGTTAAGTCAACACAAAACAAACACAAGAGGGAAGAGTGGGTAAAACCTAGAATTTCCGATCAGAAGGTCCGGGGTTCGATCCTGCCTGGGTAGCTCCCCCAGAAGGGTAAAGGGTTGAGAATTTTCCGATCTCCTAGGTCACCATGCGTGCAGTACTGTTAGTGCTTAAGCCCCCTTCTGGTATCTACGCAAGCAGAATATCAAGTATGCACGTTGATGATCCTGGAAGTCCTGTTCGTGTCCGGTGGCTTACGGAAACAGGAAAATACCCAGTCTGCACGCTCACTAAAGAGGGAGTACGCAGACAGTGCAGGAACCTACCGCATGCGTAGAGTGAGCAAAACATCGTGCATATACGCATAGAAAAAGTTCAAACTTCGAATAAATAAATAAATAAATAAATAAGCAAAAAATAAATAAGTAAACAAATAAATAAATGAATAAATAAATAAATAGATAAATAAATAAGTAATAAATATTTTTTTTAAAATACAAGAAAGAAATACAAATGAAAATATCGAAGCTTTATATGCTTTTATGTGCACATGGACACACACACATGTTTTCACACACACACACACACACACACACACACACACACACACACACACACACACACACACACACACACGTACACACACACACACAGAAACACACACACACACACACACATTACAACCGCTATGGGCTAATCGCTCGCGCGCGCACACACACACACACACACACACACACACACACACACACACACACACACACACACACACACACACGCACACACACAGAAACACACACACACACACACACATTCCAACCGCTATGGGCTAATCGTTAGCGCGCGCACACACACACACACACACACACACACACACACACACACACACACACACACACACACACACACACACACACATACAGAAGATGAGCACAACTTCAAACACCAGATCATATACACATCTTAAAACATTAGCACCGTTTAACCTTCTCCTATTTCCGCTTCTCTTCTACGTTTCGTGTTTCAACATTAATACCACAGGCTTTGAATTCAGGGGTCAGCTCTTAAGAGCCGGATATGTTTTCAGGAGCGACACCAGGAGGGGCTGTTATGCTGCACGTGAAAGAGGTGTTATGTGGCCGGGAGTGGTAATAGTGGAATCAAGCATCCCACCCTCTCCCCCCTGTACAGAAATCCCCATCGATCCCCGCCAGTCTCCACTGTGCTTTGAAGGGCCTGGGGCCTAGCAACGTTCCTGGTATAGGCATGGAAAGAGGGGAGTAGGGGCAGTGGTGAAGGGTTGGTGCTAGAAGCATAAACACAAGCGTTAAGTCAACACAAAACAAGCAAAAGAGGGAAGAGTGGGTAAAACCTAGAATTTCCGATCAGAAGGTCTGAGGTTCGATCCTGCCTGGGTAGCTCCCCTGATGGGTAAAGGGCGAAGAATTTTCCATCTCTCAGGTCAATATGCGTGCAGTACTGTTAGTGCTTAAGCCCCCTTCTGTATCTACGCAAGCAGAATATCAAGTATGCACGTTGAGGATCCTGGAAGTCCTGTTCGTGTCCGGTGGCTTACGGAAACAGGAAAATACCCAGTCTGCACTCTCACTGAACAGGGAGTATGCAGATTGTGCAGGAACTCATCGCATGCGTCGAGTGAGCCAAACATCGTGCATACACGCATAGAAAAAATCGAAACTTCGAATGAATAAATAAACAATAAGTTTTAAAAAATACAAGAAACACAAATGAAAATAGCGAAGCTTTGTATGCTTTTATGTGCACACGGACAGACACGCATGTTTTCACACACACACACACACACACACACACACACACACACACACACACACACTCACACACACACACACACACACATATTACAACCGCTATGGGCTAATCGCACACACACAGAAAGACACACACACACACACACACACACTCGCGCACACACACACACACACACACACACACATACGTATAACACACACACACACACACATACACACACACAATCACACACACACACACACACACACACACAAACACACACACACACATTACAACCGCTATGGGCTAATCGCACACACACAGAAACATACATACACACACACATACACACACACACACACACACACACACACACACACACACATACACACACACACACACACACACACACACACACACACACCCGCGATGGGCTGACCCTATCTACACCTCCTTCTCCATACCCCCTCACCCACCCACCCCAGTCTCTTTAAACAAGGGAGACAAAAACATGTTCCGGGAATAAAGTTGTTGAAGCAAAACACCAGTTGTAGTAGACTTTGTTATAACATTACCTTTAAGTAAACAAGAAACACCGAGAGTGCGGATAGGACCCAGAGTACCAATGCCTCGCCGCTCTCCGGACAATCGCCTCCCAAGTTCCCGAAGCCACTGGATAGCCATTTCATCAAGCAAAGGGGGGGGGGGGGGGGTTGTCCATGCGTTGCACGACCCATTCGGACCCAGTCATCAGTTACTTTGTTTTATAAACCGAAAGACAAGGTGGGGAGATGACAAACCCCGGGACATAGCCAAACAACGCGTGTCAACCAGGTTCAAACCCAACCACCTGACCAAGAGAGAGAGAATGAAAGAGCCCTCTCTCGTCCCACTCTGGTCTATATTCTCTCTTTCGGGCAGCCCGAATTTCCACCAACTCACACAGCTGCCAGCCCCTTTCCCCTCACTATTACCTTAGTTAATTACCGCTGACGATTGTCATATCAGTACATAATCCTAAGCACAGGATTGGCTTCATTTTCATTCGTCTATAGCCCTTGTGCACGCGTACGCTTTCTGACCAGTAGCAAGAAACTTTTAGGGGAGAGCTGGACAGGTCCTCAGAGTTTCTGTTTCAGTTTCAGTTTCTCAAGATGATGTCTCCGCGCTCGGAATGTATTCCATATGCACTATCATCACAGGTGCCAATGTGATGGAGAAAATCCAGAATGATTAAGGCACGAGCCTTAAGCCTGCACATAAATCCATGAGCTGGCCAGGTCCTGAGGTCCTACCTGCATAGTTCCATAACCCTGAGGTCGAAGAAGAGCGAGATGACAGAGACCGCAACTTTTCCCGGGGCCAGCTCCGCGAGGGCGGTGCCCATCCCCTCTCCCTCGATTCAAATTGATATTATTTTTTTAAACCAAGACTTCAGAAAGGCAAGAAAGCTAATGGTCTTCAAGGAGTGTTAACCTGGGAAATCAATCTATTTGATACCAAGGCAGCCGGGCAATACTCTGCTCTTCACGATTTTCAACTGCCTTGGGATCTTTAGCGTGGGCAGTCAGAAGGTACACGGGTCCGACTCGTTTTTCGTCCCCTTCCGAAGGACTAGACGCTCAGTTCGATTTTCCGGTCAAACTGAGGAGAAAAGTCGAGGCCTCTACGGGGAGCGAACCGTAACTGGAACCTCGAGTTTAGTTATTGGCAGGCGAACGTCTGAACCATTCCGCCACTCTTCTCCCTCAGAGTAGAAGTCCCTCTCAGGCAAGTGTTTCGGCCATCAGCTTCTCACGCTCTAATGGGGCCAGGCCGCATTTAAGGACACGACACCTGGCTATCTTTATGCTGTCGTTTACAGTCTTTCTGACCAGGATTACTATGTTGAGTCAACCCCCCCCCCCCCCCCAACAGCACGTTGCCATGATGTAAGTTTCTGAATTTTTTAAATTACAATATATTAAGATAGACATCTTTCTCTCTCTGTCTCTCTCAGTCTCTGTCTTTCTCTCTCTCTCTCTCTCTCTCTCTCTCTCTCTCTCTCTTTCTTTCTTCTTCTCTCTCTCTTTCTCTCTCTCCCTCCCTCTCTCTCTCTCTCTCTTTGTCTCTCTCTCTCTCTCTTTCTCTCTGTCTTTCTCCGTCTCTCTTTCTGTCTGTCTCTCTCTCTCTGTCTCCTTGTTTCTCTCTCTCTCTCTCTCTCTCTCTCTCTCCCCTCCCTCCCCCCCCCCCTTTCTCTGTTCCTGCCTTTATCTCTTTCCCAAAGGCAAATTTGAAAAATAGCTGTTAGTTTACAACTTCTCCACTGGGAAGTAAAGTATCACTGCCATTCTCTCTCTCTCTCTCTCTCTCTCTCTCTCTCTCTCTCTCTCCTCTCTCTCTCTCTCTCCTTCCTTCCTCCTTTTTGATTGCCATCCACTACTTTGTTTCCCTGTTTCTTTCAGACACAATGATGAGCTTCAGAACTAGAAGGAAATGAACTGTCAACAAAAGGTCAGGATCAAGGTGACCAGTGGATGACATTAGTACACCACAACAGGCAGCCAGCTGAATACATAAGCAGAGAGAGACAGAGACTGACAGAGAGAGAGAGTGAGTGAATGAGTGAGAGATACAGACAGAGACAGAGACACACAGAGAGACAGAAACAGAGAGAAAGAGACAGAGACAGACAGACACAGAGAGACAGGCAGGCAGACACAGGCACAGAGAGAGAGAGAAGACAGAGAACGAGAGAGAGAGAGAGAAAGTGACAGAGAGAGAAAGAAAGAAAGAGAGAGAGAGAAAAAAAGAGGGAGAGAGAGAAGAAAAAGAGAGACAGACAGACAGACAGGCAAAAAGACAGAGAGAAAGAGACAGAGAGAGACAAACATACAGAAACAGAGGCACAGAGAGAGAGAAAGAGATAGAAGGAAAAAATGAGAGAGGGAGAGAGAGGGAGAGAAAATGTGAGAGAGAGACAGACAGACAGACAGAGACAGACAGACAGACAGACAGACAGACAGAGTCGGTTTATTCGTCATGTCCCCTCAAGAAAGGCATGAGAGGGGGACAGACAAACTCAACAGAGAGACAGACAGAAAGCAAAAAATTATTCTTGCCTACGTCCATCCCACCCCCACCCCACCCCCAGTCTAACAGGAACCCAAGGGGCCGACAAATCAGACAGCCATAGCTGCCTGCTGCATGAGATGTGAGACGAACAAGTGCCAGAATGAGCGAGCCAAAGTTGGAGTCTTTCCAAAAGGGCTTCGTCGCACTCGGGTTGTCCCATGCGTGCTCTAGCTAATTTAGGCCACTAATGATCAGACAGGTTCCATGAATTTGGCAGAAACCTGGATGAGGTCTCTTGAAATTGATGGGAAACGGTCGTAAAAAGTAAAGCCGATGTGCTTACGCTTACATATCAAATCGTTGGATGGATTATCATCATCATCATCATCAGGTGCACTGCCGCATGGCGTTGGCGACCATGGACTTCCAACCATCTCTTATCTCTCGTTGCCCCCAGCATCTCCCCCACCCTCTTCATCCCCAGCCACTCTGCAAGTCCGTCCAGCATTCTCTCCCTGGGTCTACCTGGTGCTCTCTTTCCCTCCAGCTTTCCCGTTGTGACCAGGTGCTCCAAATCCCCCTTCCTCATAAAATGGCCTATAAATGTTGCTTGTCTTTTCCTAATCTTCCTTATGAGTGATCTACTTGTGTCTGCCTCCATCAAGACTGTCTCGTTTGGATGGATTATAAATGCCTTAAATTATTAATTTCGGGGGTGGGGTGGAGTGGGGTGGCAGATTTTCAGACATCCCTGACGTCACACTTGAGAATGATGTCATGGATTTCCATTTCAGATTGAGACAAAGTGGCGAGGCTTACTTCCACGACCCCTTTTACAAACTATCCCGGCGTCAGCCAGTCCCGGGAAATACAGACACCTGTGTTGGTGGTCAGGAAATTTTGAGCTACGCTTTCAATGACGTATGTGTAAAGTGGATGAGACTCGACTATACGGTCCCAGTCTTTCTCAACGAGTCCATAGCACGCTCGACACTTAGCTGGAGCCGCTATGGGCCGAAAACTCCCACACTGATTTTACAGTGATAGGACTTGATGGGATTCAAACCCTTAACCTCCTAATCGTTAGTCTGTTGTGCTTAACACTCCGCAACGGCAACTGGTTGTTTTTGCTCCCTTGCTTTATGTTTTTATGATAGAGTAAACTCCATAAGCTAGATAGAACAACCAGAAAATCCATAGGCTAAATAGAACAACCAGAAAATCCATAAGTTAGATACAACAGATAATCCATAAGCTAGATAGAACAGAAAATCCATAAGCTAGATAGAACAACCAGAAAGTCCATAAACTAGATAGAACCAGAAAATCCATAAGCTAGATAGAACCAGAAAATCCTTAAGCTAGATAGAGCCAGAAAATCCATAAGCTAGATAGAACAACCAGAAAATCCATAAGCTAGATAGAACAACCAGAAAATCCATAAGCTAGATAGAACCAGAAAATCCTTAAGCTAGATAGAACAGAAAATCCATAAGCTAGATAGAACAGAAAATCCATAAGCTAGATAGAACAGAAAATCCATAAGCTAGATAGAACAACCAGAAAATCCATAAGCTAGATAGAACAACCAGAAAATCCATAAGCTAGATAGAACAACCAGAAAATCCATAAGCTAGATAGAACAACCAGAAAATCCATAAGCTAGATAGAACCAGAAAATCCATAAGCTAGATAGAACAACCAGAAAATCCATAAGCTAGATAGAACAACCAGAAAATCCATAAGCTAGATAGAACAAACAGAAAATCCACAAGCTAGATAGAACAACCAGAAAATCCATAAGCTAGATAGAACAACCAGAAAATCCATAAGCTAGATAGAACAACCAGAAAATCATTAAGCTAGATAGAACAACCAGAAAATTCATAAGCTAGATAGAACCAGAAAATTCATAAGCTAGATAGAACCAGAAAATTCATAAGCTAGATAGAACCAGAAAATCCTTAAACTAGATAGAACAATCAGAAAATCATTAAGCTAGATAGAACCAGAAAATCCATACGCTAGATAGAACCAGAAAATCCTTAAGCTAGATAGAATCAGAAAATCCTTAAGCTAGATAGAACAGAAAATCCATAAGTTAGATAGAACAGAAAATCCATAAGTTAGATAGAATCAGAAAATCCTTAAGCTAGATAGAACAGAAAATCCATAAGTTAGATAGAACAGAAAATCCATAAGCTAGACAGAACAGAAAATCCATAAGTTAGATAGAACAGAAAATCCTAAAGCTAGACAGAACAGAAAATCCATAAGCTAGATAGAACAGAAAATCTTTAAGCTAGACAGAACAGAAAATCCATAAGCTAGATAGAACAGAAAATCCTTAAGCTAGACATAACAGAAAATCCATAAGTTAGATAGAACAGAAAATCCATAAGTTAGATAGAATCAGAAAATCTTTAAGCTAGACAGAACAGAAAATCCATAAGTTAGATAGAACAGAAAATCCATAAGTTAGATAGAACAGAAAATCCTTAAGCTAGACAGAACAGAAAATCCTTAAGCTAGATAGAACAATCAGAAAGTCCATACGCTAGATAGAACCAGAAAATCCATAAGCTAGATAGAATCAGAAAATCCTTAAGCTAGACAGAACAGAAAATCCATAAGTTAGATAGAACAGAAAATCCTTAAGCTAGATAGAACAGAAAATCCATAAGCTAGATAGAACAGAAAATCCATAAGCTAGATAGAACCAGAAAATCCTTAAGCTAGATAGAACAGAAAATCCAAAAGTTAGATAGAACAGAAAATCCATAAGCTAGATAGAACAGAAATTCCTTAAGCTAGATAGAACAGAAAATCCATAAGCTAGATAGAACATAAAATCCATAAGCTAGATAGAACCAGAAAATCCATAAGCTAGATGGAACATCCAGAAAATGCATAAGCTAGATAGAACAACCAGAAAATCCATAAGCTAGACAGAACAACCAGACTCACCTAGTGCAGGATTTATAAAGTGCAGTTATAATGTCTCTTCGACAGACACACTCTTTTTCTTCCATTCATTGCTAATTTACCAACATATCATTTTGTCCAGAAATAATTTCTCTCCCTCCCCCCCTCATCCAGCACCATTGACGTCTCTTTCCTCCCCCCTCCCCCCACTACCTGCCATCACAATCCTCTCCTATCCTCCCTCTATTACGTGTGCATGTGGTTTTCCTGTATATCCGATCCTTAAGTTGTTTTTGTCACTGCCAGTGAATGTTGGCGTGAACGATGAGAGTATGGCGTTTGATTTTGATTTATGCATAAATATTCAGTGCTTTGTAACGTTATTATCATCATTATTATCATCATCATTATCGTCGTCATCATCATCATTACTAGTATGTTAATATCATCATCATCGTCGTCGTCGTCGTCGTTGTCGTCGTCATCATCATCACCATCATCATCATCACCATCGTCATCACTACTACTACTATTACAAATACTATTACTACTACTGCTATCATTATTATCATTATTGTTACTATTATCATTATTAGTCTTATTATTATTATTATTCTTACCATTATTATTATCATTTGTAATGTTGTTGTTACAGTTATTATCAGCAGTATTGTCATCATCATTATCGTCATCATCATCATCATTACTAGTATGTTTATATCATCATCATCATCATTGTCGTCGTCATCGTCGTCGTCGTCATCATCATCATCATCATCACTACTACTACTATTACAAATACTACTACTACTACTGCTACTGCTATTATTATTATCATTATTGTTACTATTATCATTATTAGTCTTATTATTACTATTATCATTATCATTATTAGTGTTGTTGTTACAGTTGTTGCTATAGTTGTTATTATTGTTATTATTAGCAATATTACTTCATTGGTAGTAGTAGTAGTAGTAGTATCATGCACAGGCTTATGATATGTGCCATGATTTTTTTTTTGGGGGGGAGGGGAAGGGGGAGGGGACTCCCATCTCTCGTGGCATTTGTTTTGAAGTGTCTTTGACGTGAACCATGCCCCACAACACGTTCTTGAGCAAGCTGAAACAGTTGCAGCAACGTGGATAATTACAGTTAACACCCTCTGATGTCACTAAGCCACCGGTGGCATGCCTGTGGCAAAAAGGGAAAAATTGATGTTAACCTGACTTTGAATGTTTCCTCTTCAAACGTTTCGTCTTTCCACCCCAAATTAACAAGCTCTTCATATCTATAGGCCATGCGCAGCAGCAACAGTAGTCCCAAGTCTGATGTGGTTCACCTACCTAGTACAAAAAGAATGAATTCACATACCTTTTTTTCTTCCTTGAGTTCTTCTCGTTTCTTCCTGTCTTTCTTTGTTGGTGTAAAGGGGATTTTTTTTCTTTCTTTCTTTTTTTTCTATCTTTTTTACGACTTCTGTTCTTTTAGATAATTCTCTCTCTCTCTCTCTCTCTCTCTCTCCTCTCTCTCTCTCTCTCTCTCTCTCTCTCTGTTTGTCTGTCTGTCTCTCTCTCTCTGTCTTCGTCTCTGTCTGATTGTCTCTCTCTCTGTCTCTGTCTCTTTGTCTCTGTCTCTGTCTCTCTGTCTCTGTCTCTGTATCTCTCTCTCTCTCTCTCTCTCTCTCTCTTCACCACTGGTCCCACTTTGATATATTATGCGAAGAAAAAGAATAATCTATTTTGTACACACGCGTTAAAAGCATATAATCAGTTTAGTCATAGAACAGAACCAGAAACGTCTTCTAAAATGCTTGCTGAACCGGTGCAAGTCAATGATAATCAATTGGTGACAAAATTATACCACATACAGACTGGATGAGAACTGGCATTTATTGTATTGCACACTTCATGAAAGACAGTGGAGAATTCTTTGTAAGAAAAGAAATTAACGCAAAATGTAGCGTAAATGTATCTTTATTATGTTTGCTGGAAGAATCTCATCTATTAAAAACTGTATACAAAACTGTAATAAAGAAATTAAAGAGAACGTGTCATTGCAGACAACCCTTGCACTGAAAACACTCTACTCGGTGCAAAAAGACACTAAATTCTTATATGATATTTTGATATTAAAAGGCAGTAACCCCAGATTTTTTTTTTTGTTTCAAAATGGAACGAAAAGTTTAATCGTACAATTGTATGGAAAGCCGTCTTTTGTAAAATGCTTAAAAATAAGGACACGAAGCTTAGCTGGTTTCAAAATCGGATTGTAAACAGAATCGTTGTCTCAAAGTCGTCGGTTTGAAAGAGATGAAAATTGTCAACGATAATCTGTGTAGTTTCTGTTGAGAACATGAAGATACCATTGAACATCATAATAGAGGTGTCAGCATGTAATACAATTATGGCAAAATTTTGACAAATTCTTGAATAAAACATGTGCTCTGTCGTGTAGCATGAAACTCAACGAAAATATGGTTTTAGTTGGAGCAGACGTTGAATTCAGGATAGACACAGTTCTTGATTTCATAACATTGTTTGCTAAAATGTATGTATATAAATGTAAGTTAACAAGTATCTTATCAAACATTTCTGCTTTCAGATGAGAACTGCAATAATAGAGATACAAAGTTGGAAAATATAGTGCAAAAATTAAGGGTAACTACATCAAATTTCAGTCGTATTGGTTATTTTATTCTTCAATTATTGATTCCTCCATTGCGAATTATTATTTAAAAAAAGTGTGACTTGTCATTGCATTGTGTGTCAAATTTCTTGGTGCTAATGATGATGTACGGTTTCTATTTGTATTGTATATCCAACTCTGACAGCTTGGGTCTATCACGTTCTTGACTTTGGAAATGCTGGAGCTGAGTGGTTGCTCTTTGTTTTACCCCTTCATGTGTTTCATTTTGTGTTTCTTTGTTCCCCTTGGATTAAAACGTTGTAAATGGCATTGTGCATTGTTGAAAATATGACAAGAAGAAGTTTAGGGGAAAAAATATCGATTTCAATGTCAGTCGGCAGCGCTTCACAAAAGCATGAGAGCAAAAGCCAGATACATGCATGCAAACATACATCAGCCACAAACAACAAGGGCAACAACTGCAACAATAACAATAACATAATCACAGTGATAGTAACAGCAATTACACACACGCGCCGCGTATATATCAACAATGAAAATAACAACAGTACAAGAAAACCATAATTTGCAGATATAAAATCAAACAAACGAGACAATCTTGATGGAGGCAGACACAAGTAGATCATTCATAAGGAAGATTATGAAAAGACAGGCAACATTTATAGGCCATTTTATGAGGAAGAGGGATTTGGAGCACCTAGTCACAACGGGAAAGCTGGAGGGAAAGAGAGGACCAGGTAGACCCAGGGAGAAAATGCTAGACGGACTTGCAGAGTGGCTGAAGACGAGGAGGGTGGAGGAGATGCTTGGGGCAACAAGAGATAGAGACAGATGGAAGTCCATGATCGCCAACGCCATGCGGCAGGGCACCTGATGATGATGATGATGACAATCAAAGGAAAAGGAAAAAGCAGAGGCAGCATCAAACATAAGTAACGGAAAAGGAGGGCTGTGCAAGGGGGAAGGCACATGTCAACTCTGACGCTATGATGAAAAGCGTTGAGCCACCTAATAAGCCAACTTCCTAACAATAGTAATCGTTCAGTCGTGAAGCAAAACAGAACTGAAAACTCCCCACCTCTTAATAAAAAGACTGTCGCTGCATCCTTCCAATGACAGCCTCCCCCTAATAAAAAAAAAAAGAAAAGAAAAAAGATACTGTTGCTCCAACCTTCCAACGACGATGATGATGATGACGATGACGATGATGATGATTATGATATCATAGAAGTAGTAGCAATAGTAGTAGTAGTAGTAGCAGTATAGCAGTAGTAGTAGTAATAGTAGTAGTATAGCAGTAACAGTAGTAGTATATCACAAACATTCCGAATGAAAAAAGTCCTTGTTAGAGAATGTTCGTCGCACATCACATTTTAAAAAAATAAAATAAAATGTTCTCTTAGATACTACGAAGTTCTAGTTCAGATTAAGACTATTCAACGGGATTTCCCTCCACGCTCCCTTTCACGAACTATCCCGACATCAACCAGGCCCGAGAGATACAGACTCCCAGCGGTACTGGTCAGGAAATGTGAGCAACGCTCTCTCAATGGCGTATCATTAAAAAGCAGACGAGACTCGACAGCATGGTCCCAGTCTTTCCAACGAGCCTCTTGCACGCTCAACTCTGGCTGGGAGCATGTCACAATCCAGTCTAGACAAATCCTTAGAGATGGGAGTCAGGTAGCGTGTACGATACGTGAAATCAGCCATGAAAACGGCTGTTTCTCCCGCAACATCGACCACAATGAATAATGTAAAATCATGCTGATTTCGTGCACAGCAGGAAACACTGCATGATTGGATCATCATGTTCAAGAATTAAATGATATTTTCAAAACTTCTCTCTGCAAAAATTCTCTCTCTCTCTCTCTCTCTCTCTCTCTCTCTCTCTCTCTCTCTCTCTCTCTCTCTCTCTCTCTCTCTGTGTGTGTGTTTCTGCGTCTGTCTGTCTGTCTGTCTCTCTCTCTCTCTCTGTGTCTTTCTGTCTGTCTATCCGTCTGTCTGTGTCCGTCTGTCTGTCTGTCTCTCTCTCTCTCTCTGTCTCTCTCTCTCTTTCTGTCTGTCTGTCTCTCTTTCTGTGTCTGTCTCTCTGTCTGTCTCTGTCTGTCTCTTTGTCTCTCTCTCTCTCTGTCTCTGTCTGTCTGTCTCTCTCTCTCTTTGTCTCTGTCTGTCTGTCTCTGTCTGTCTCTCTCTGTCTCTCTCTCTCTGTCTCTCTCTCTGTCTCTGTCTTTGTCTGTCTGTCTCTCTCTGTCTTGTCGTCCTCTGTCTCTCTCTGTCTCTGTCTCTCTCTGTCTCTCTCTCTCTCTGTCTGTCTCTCTCTGTCTCTCTCTCTCTCTGTCTGTCTCTCTCTCTCTCTCTGTCTCTCTCTCTCTCCTCTCCAGGGTTAGACATCTTCACAGGTTCTGATGGCCTCCTGGTTACAACACTGTCCTGACTGACGACCACAAACGTTAGCATCAAAGATTGAGGTCAACGTTGTGTTCAGTGGACATGCTGTGCTGCTGGTGGTGGTGGGTGTGGTAGTGGTGGTGGTGACGGCGATGGTGGTGATGGTGGTGGTGGTAGCTATGGTGGTGATGTTAATGGCGATGGTGGTGGTGATGATAATGGTGGTGGCTATGGTGGTGATGATGGTGGTGGTGATGGTGGTGATGATGGTGGTGGCAATGGTGGTGATGATGGTGGTGGCAATGGTGGTGATGATGGTGGTGGTGATGGTGGTGATGGTGGTGATGATGGTGGTGGCAATGGTGGTGGTGATGGTGGTGATGATGATGGTGGCTATGGTGGTGATGATGGTGGTGGTGGTACTGGTCACGGTGGTGATGATGGTGGTGGTGATGGTGGTGATGATGGTGGTGGCAATGGTGGTGATGATGGTGGTGGTGATGATGGTGATGATGATGGTGGCTATGGTGGTGCGATGGTGGTGGTGATGGTGGTGGTGTCTATGGTGATGATGGCTGTGGCGATGACTTTGGTGGTGGTGGTGGCTGTAATGGTGATGGTGGTGGTGGTGGTCACAATGGTGGTGATGGTAGTTGTATTCTACAATAGCAATGACAAGAGATCGATAGGTGTGGGTTTGTGGTTTGTACGTGCGTGGGTGGATGCGGGGTTATGTTTGCGTTTGTGTCTGTGTGTGAGTTTGTGCGTCTGTGTCTCTGTGTGTATACATATTTGTGTACGTGCGTATGTGCATGTGTCCGCCTGTCTACGTTCTCTGTGTGTGTATGAAAGCGTATGGGGGTGTATGAGTATGTATCAATGTGTGTGTGTGTGTGTGTGTGTGTGCGCGTGTGTGTGTGTGTGTGTGTGTGTGTGTGTGTGTTGTGTGTGTGTGTGTATGTGTATGTGTGTGTGTGTGTGTATGTGTGTGTGAATGTATGTATATGTATACATATATATATGCATATATATATAATACATACATGCATATATGTATATGTATATATATGTATGTATATAAATGTATACATATACATGTATATATATATATATATATTGTGTGTGTTTGTGTGTGTGTATATGTATTGTGTGTTTGTGTGCGTGTCAAATAAGCAAACATCAAAAAAAAACAATGGCAATGGCAACGACAACAACAAATACAAATTATTCAAAAATAACGCACAAATACACAGATATATTCAAATATGTGTGTCAACTCATCTGAAAAAAAAACACCAAATGTTTAAATACATGAGAGCTGTCTGTTTACAGTTCAGCTGTTTCACATACAAATAGGATCAAATGTATCACTTATACAAGTTATAATTAAATCACTATGGACACATTACCAGACATACACTCATACATAAGCAGATTTGTATTGGTATACGAGTAGAAGCCATTAACGTCAGCATCTATGATAACAGAGAGAGACATCCAGACACAGACAGACAAACAGAAACAGACAGAGAGACAGACAGACAGACAGATATACAGACAGACATCAAGACACAGACAGACAAACAGAGGCAGATAGAGACAGACAGACAGACATCCAGACACAGACATCCAGAGCCAGACAGAGAGAGAGACAGACAGACAGACAGAGAGACAGAGACAGACAGACAGACAGATATAGACAGAAAGAGACAGACAGACAGACAGGCAGACACACAGAGACAGCCGGAGAGAGAAAGAGAATTCCTGAAAGCATGAAACGAAACAACAGTTTTATTATCGATCCAAGAAGAGTCAGTCTGTCTGTCTGTCTGTCTGTCTGTCTGTCTGTCTGTCTGTCTGTCTGTCGGTCGGTCGGTCGGTCGTCGATGTGTCCGTCTACCTGCCATCCCAAATGTTCATCTTTTACTGAAAGTGATACGTCCCCAGGGGTGCCTCAGATGTTGAAAGATGGATTATTTCATGACAGGAATGACAGCGGTGGTCTCAGAAAGCGTCATCAATCTCTTTGTCATTTTACATTCTCTCTCTCTCTCTCTCTCTCTCTCTCTCTCTCTCTCTCTCTCTCTCTCTCTCTCTCTCTCTCTCTCTCTCTCTCTCTCTCTCATGACTATATTTATAAATCTTGTTTCGAGAAAACGTCGCCGAAAAATTTAATGACTTTGTTTTATGCTCCTTGCCACAAGGACAAAAATGTCAATGGCAATAAACCATTTTCAGTTCAGTTTCAGTTTCTCTCTCTCTCTCTCTCTCTCTCTCTCTCTCTCTCTCTCTCTCTCTCTCTCTCTCTCTCTCTCTCTCTCGCTCTCTCTTCTCTCTCTCTCTCTCTCTCTCTCTCAAGACAGGTCCTTTGGTCTTTGGATTGTTATCATTATTGTTAGTATTATTATAATTATCATTAGTATCATTATACTATTATTATCAATATCATCATCGTTATCATCACCATATCATCATTATTCTCATCATCATCATCATCATCATCGCTGTTGATGGTGGTATTGTTAGTGTTTTGATTAGCATTAACATTAACATTATTATATCTACTTTTATCAACATTATCATCATCATGATAATAATTATCATCACCATCATCTTACCTGCCTGTTTCTTTTCCTGTTATCCTTTAAAACACAGAAACAAAACACGAAAAAAAAATCCACACCCACCTGAACAATGGCCCTGAGTACAAGAAAATAAAATAGGCAGTTATTTCCCTTGTTTACACGGTGTGAGTATTAGTGGGGGGGGGGGGGTTTAACAGGAAAAGACCTCCTTGGTTTAAACAATTATACACTGTGAAATTTCCTGCGGTTCTGGCGAGCGAGCTAGAGAGAGAGACAGAGAGACCGACAGACAGAGAGAGACAGAGAGAGAGAGACAGAGATAGAGAGAGAGAGACAGAGACAGACAGACAGACAGACAGAGAGCGAGATACAGAGAGACAGAGAGAGAGATACAGAGAGATGGAGAGAGAGAGACACAGAGAGAGAGATACAGAGACACAGAGAGAAGAGAGACAGACAGAGACAGAGAGATACAGAGAGAGACAGAGAGAGAGATAGAGAGAGAGACAGAGAGAGATAGAGACAGAGAGATACGAGAGAAAGAGACAGAGAGACAGAGACAGGAGATACAGATAGACAGAGACACACACACAGAGAGAGAAAGAGACAGAGAGAGACAGACAGACAGACAGACACTCACACACAGAGACAGAGAGAGAGAGAGAGATCGCTAAAACTCCTGTTGACACAAATTGTCTGAAAATACCGAGAATTCATACAGACGCGGTAGACGCCACGGACCCGATTTGAATTACTCTTCTATTTGTCCATGTTACAGTTGCAATTTCAGCCTTGCCAGAGAAGGTACCATAATGCGCAGATGTTTCCATACGCGTTATCCCACAAAATACCATGTAATAGAATGCAGATAACGTCAGACATCATTAGCCTGTACATGTACTTTCTACATGTTGGTAAGGTCTTGATTCTGTACCTACTTTACAGGTTCTAAGTAATGACAAGTAACACTGTCTGATCCTGTAACTGTCAGGGAATAGAACTATGAATGCATCCACACGCTTCCCCATCTCTCAATCAATGCTTCTACTTAGTGTGAGGACCCATTCGTGGCAAAGTCTTCAGCCACCCTTCAAAAAATATCTATCATTGCCATTGCCACGAGGACCCATTCACAACTGATTGGTAAAATGGTCCCCCAATACACCACCGAGACCCAAGGGCCAATTCACAAATTCTCATCCACTCATCTTCCATCTAGCATCCCTCTTCTTCTACGGGTATTCACTTTGGACGCTGCTTGCTCAGACAGAAAAGAGACTTCAGGCCGTTGAGACCAAGAGCCTGAGGAAACTGTCTGGCATATTCTACTCGAATATGAACTTGAAAAGCACGTATGAAATGAGATCAGTTTTCTGTGGACCAGTTACCGTGGCAACAGTCTGATGATTTGGAGGTTGAATGTTTGAATCCTTATCAATTTATGTCACTGTGGGGTTTTGAGGCCTGAACTGACACCTGCCCAGTGTTGAGTATCTTATGGGCTCATTGAGAATATTGTGATCACACAAGTTCAGCTTCATCCATTTCATGGATGCGTCATTGATGTGTGCGTCATTGAGGTGTGGTGCGTCATTAAGGGTGTGTGTCATTGAGCGTGTGCGTCATTGAGGGTGTTGCCCAAACTTCCTAACCAGCATTCATCCTCAGGCCTAGTTTTATAATAATTTTATTCATTAGAATTATTGCACTGAGAGAGGTTACCTTTGTGACACCTTTTTGTTTTCGTCCCATTTTGTACGCCATTTTAACTATCACAGAAGCTGAACATTTTTTTTACAATGCGATGATGATGATGTCGATAAGGATGATAATCGTGATGCTATGAAGTTCCATCTAGGACTGAGACTGCGTGACAGGGCTGTACTCTACGCTTACTATCATAACATATTCCGGTGTCAACCAGGCCCGAGAGATACAGACACCCTGCGGTGTTGGTCAGAACATTTTTAGCAACACCCTCAATGACGCATCCGTGAAGTGGATGAGACTCGACTGTGTGGTCCCAGTCTTCCCAATGAGCCCACAGCACGCCCAACTCTAGATAGGAGCCGGTTAGAGTCGAAAAATCCACAATGATTTTTGAAGGACTGATGGGATTCGAATCCAAAACTTTCCGGTCAGTAGTCCGTTGCGTTAACCACTACATCACGGTGACTGGTCCCTCAGGCCTAGTTGACCCAAGGATAGAGTTGGAAGGAAGAGTAGAGTAAAGGCCTTTTATGCAGTCTCGTTTCGAAATAAAATTGCATAGCATCATTTACTATTATCTCAATATTGAGTACCGCCTTAGCATCGTGCAAAACTGTCCAGGCTTCTGCGCCACTTCATGTCTACTACCGTAATGAACTCAGACCCCCATGACGACCCCCATCCAGGACACCATGGAGTATGATCTTGGACAGTGTGTCATGGGGATTGGGTGACATGACCCAACCAAGCAAGATAATGAATGATTGCTATGATTGTTATTTCGAAACGACACTGCATAAAAGGCCTTTTACTCTACTCTTCCATCCACACTCTACCCTTGGGACAACTAGGCAAGTTGGGTGGTGTGTTAGATAGCTGGAATGAACGGGATGGAGACAGGAACATAAGGACAATTCAGAAGCCCAGGCAGGAAACAATAAACAGATGGGCCCACAGGAACCGCTTCTGGTACCAGTGAAGCAAGGCACGCATGCCTGGCTGGGTCATGTCACCTGACCCACCATGACACTCTGTCCAAGACCATACTCTATGGTGTCTGATGGGGGTCGACATGAGGGGTCGACAGAGGAAGAGCTGGGTGGCAAACAGAAATGAATAAATCTCTTGCTTTTTGAAACCAACAAATGCCCATCATCAACATCAGGAAGAGAGTTCTTGAATTTTTTATAAAAACCGATAAAGTTATACGGTCGTGAGGCGTGGACAGTCAACAAGCAAAGCCAGAACAAGATTGAGGCAGCCGAATGTGGTTTCTAAGAAGAATAATGAAAGTTCCATGGACACTAAGAAAACAAACGAGGCAGTCTTGATGGAGGCAGACACAAGAAGATCATTCGTAAGGAAGATTAGGAAAATGCAAACAATATTTACAGGATATTTTATGAAGAAATGAGAATTAGAGCACCTGGTCACAACAGGAAAGGTGGAGGGAAAGAGAGCACCAGGTAGACCCAGGGAGAAAATATTGGACGGACTTGCAGGGTGGCTGAGGACAGAGAAGGTGGAAGATGTGCTTGCGGCAACAAGGTATAGATACATGCGGAGGACCATGATCGCCAACGCTATGCGGCAGGGCACTTGATGATGATGATGATGACTCAAACCCATACCACCACCACCCCCAGACAGATGCAGACGATCCAGTGTTCTGCTACGTCATGTCAGTCCCAGTGACAACACCGATTACTGAATAACAGTGATCATGATGATAAAGTAAAAGCACAACACAAAAAGAATTTAAGATCTGATATCTCGAGTTTAATCCCAGCCCATCACAAGGAAAAAATGTCTCCAGTCTAGCAACCTCCATCCCAATCACAACTCTACACCCACCCACCTCCTTCCCCACAATAACAAAGACATGTATCCTTCAAGACTTTTTTCCATTCCGGCTTTAGAACACACCACCAACACCAACTTCATTCAGACTATGTCCTAGAGCACAAGATGCTTACGAGAGCCAGAGATGTCAAGCTGCCATGTGGACACCCACTACAGGAGACCTCGCACTGCTGCTGTGTCACTTCGATGGAGTTCAACAGTACTTGGTCTGATCCTGCTTACTAAGGACGTTGCTTACTAATCTCCCTACTAAATACAGTAACTGCTCAGTCGTGGAGCCAGATCGTGTGAGCATCAGTGAAGACCTTTTTCACACACAGCGACAGACACACAGACACATAGGAAGAGTAACAGGGGCAGCGAAAGAGAGGCAGAGAGATGTTCGAACTCCCATCACAATGACACAGCAATGGTGCAGAGTCTCCTATGACGTGTGGATACATGGCCGTTGAAATAGTCACACAGTTACGGGCAGAATGATACCGTTTAAAGTTCACAATCTTGTCAGTGCTATTCTAATCAGAATTTACATTCGTTCAAAGCACACTAACTCAGCGACGGGTTCCAGCAGAAGTTCAAGGGTAACCCAACAAACGTGTAACCCTTTGACTCCTGCACCCTACCAACCAACTGCAAAAACTTAACCCTTTGACTCCCTCACACTATCCAACAGCTTCACATAGGAAGCTGGTAGATAGGGTGAGGGAGTCAAAAGGTTAAGTTTTTGTTTTGCTGGCATGATTGACAACGCAGAATCAGTAGTTTGAGTTTGAGTTTGAGTCTCTTTAGTTGGTGGATAGGGTGAGAGAGTCAAAAGGTTAAGTTCTTGCTTTACCAGCATGGTTGGCAGTACAGGATGCTGGTGAACAGGGTGCGAGAGTCAAAGGGTTAAAAGCAAATCATCGTTTACTCTTCCTGAAACAACACCCACAGGAAGCGAGCACTCTTGTTTTGTCATCCAACCACTGAATGTCATTTTAAGCCCCTCCATTGTCACTCTCAGCCCCCACTCCCCCCCCCCCCCCAAAACCAACAGAATAACAAACTTCTTTCCCCAAACCTACTTCACTTCGGAATTTTCCCCATCGTCCACACACACACACACACACACACACACACACACACACACACACACACACACACACACACACACACACACACACACACACACACACACATGAAATATGTGATTGAAAAATCAATACAAACACAATTGCGGGCGGTTTTTAGGCTTAATGCAGCTGTGCTCTTTGCGAAAACCAGGAAGGCAAATTGACGAAGCGAGGCAAAATGAAATTTCATTCTGGTGAAATTAGGCATCGTGACGTTTTCTCTGGAAGATGCTGGATTGTGTTCCTCAGTTTTAGGGGGATATCCCTGGAGAAGTTGCAGTTCAAGAGATGTCACTCTAGTTTTTCGGGTTCAAGAGAACACTCATGCGCTCTCTCCTTGTTTATTAATTTCTAGTAGTTGAAAACCTGATCCACCCTATTCGGACACTAGCTTACACGGACATTTTAAGTTCTTTACAGATGCAAAGCGTGGACAGTCAACACGCAAAGTCAGGACAAGATTTAGGTGGCTGAAATGTGGTTTCTGATAAGAATGTTAATAAGAGTTCCATGGACAGCAAAGAAAACAAACGAGACAATCTTGAAAGAGGCAAATGCAAAAACAATATTAATTAAGAAGATTGGGAAAAGACAATCAACATTTATAGGACATTTATTCAGGCAAGAGAAATTCGAGGACCTAGTCACAACAGGAATGGTGGAGGGAAAGACAGCACCAGGTAGACCCAGGGAGAAAAATACTGGACGGATTTGCGGCATGGATGAGGAGATAAAGGGTGGGAGGTATACTTGCAGGGACAAAAGACAGATTCATATGGAGGGCCATGATCGCTAACGCCATGTGGCA
>CM060311.1:19538398-19543398 GCA_030674185.1 Monoplex corrugatus
CAGTTAACAGTAATGACGAACAGATAAAAGACATATAAAGTTCCTTCTAATAACTATCACCGAATTTCCATAAGCCCTCACTCGAGTACGCGGACTAAAAATTAGAATTCAAAGACAAGATAAACAGCTCTTATAAATTTGGTTAAGAATAAGTTCATCACAGGGTAAGAGAAAAAATTTGTAAACGAAGACACGAATGTAGAATGCAAATCATTGTCATCAGTAAAAGCAAGAGGAGTAATGATGTAAGGATGTAAGTCTAGCAGATACACACAGCAAAAAGAGGTCTACAGGGAAACAGGGTGACGCGCAGCCCATTAAATAAAAACTATCTTTAAAGCGACACGTGCTGGCTTTGATGGAACGAAAGCGTTTTCCTGAAGGAAGTGGAGTGAACAGACTGTTCGCTGGGTGATCTTTGTCAGCTATGATATATTTAACCTTCTTCTTAGTTCTTTTTTCGTAGATGGAATCGATGGAAAGAAGAGTAATGCCGATGATCTTGGAGGCAGTGCTGACAATTCTGTTTAAGCCATCTTTCTCAGTTGTTGTACAGTTACCATACCAGACTATGATAGAGAAAGTTAAAACACTTTCTATCACTGCTCGGTAAAACTGAATCAAGATAGACTGGCTAACCCCAAACTTTTTAAGCTGACGAAGGAAATAGAGACGCTGCTGTGATTTTTTAATGATTAGTTTTGTGTTTTCCTCCCACTTTAACGAATTCGAAATTGTTGTTCCCAAAAGTTTAAAACGTGTCTACTACTTCTACCGTGTCTCCCTTGATCACTAGAGGAGATAATGGTGTCTTTTTTCTTCTATTGTCTATAATCATTTCTTTTGTTTTCACAACGTTTAACTCTAAGTTGTTTGTCGCACCAGCGAACTAATCTGTCTATCAGTAGAGACACAATCATTTGTAAACAAAGTGAATAAGAGCGGTGACAGGACACAACCTTGAGGCGCTCCAGTGTTCAATGTCAGGGGACTAGAACTCAGACCACCGATTTTGACAACTTGTTTTCTGTTAAGGGGGAAATCTAAAACCCATTTACACATTTGAGGACTAATTTTAAGCTCTAGAAGTTTGCTATAGAGTTTTGCTGGGACAACTGTATTAAAGGCAGAGCTAAAATCTACAAAAAGAATGCGTGCATATGTTTTGGGGGACTCCAAGTGCTGCAAGATGTTGTGCATTAATGGGGAGACAGCATCATCCACTGATCTGTTTGCGCGATGCGCAAACTGCAAAGGGTCGAATAGATGGTCAGTGACGGATTTCAGAAATCGCAAAACAATTCTTTAAAACACCTTCATGACAACAGAGGTGAGGGCAACAGGTCTGAAATCATTAAGGGAAGAAACTTTAATCATTTTGGGTACAGGAACAATATAGGCAGACTTGAAGCAGGATGGAATTGTACAGAGTTGTAGAGATTTATTAAAAATATCACAGAAGACAGGGGCCAGTTGGTCAGCACAGGACTTAAGTACGGCTGTGGACACGTTGTCCGGCCCAGCAGCTTTCCTAGCGTTTTGCTTTTTGAACAGGGATCTAACTTCTTGTTCAGTTACATGTACAACAAAGGGAGGAGAGGTAGGGGTACCAGAATAAGAAAGCAGAGTTTGGGGAGGTGGGTCGTTATTTTGCCTGTCAAAGCGGGCATAAAAATGGTTCAGCTGGTCAGGAAGCGAGGGGTCAGAGTTACAGACATTTGAATTCTGCTTAATCTGGGTAATGGCTTGCAGACCTTGCCACACTGCACGAGTGTCATTTAACGCAAACTGCTGCTCTAGTTTTTGGCAGTACTTTCTCTTAGCTTACCCTTTCACCAGTATGTAGATATCATAGTAAATATTCCACCAATATGTAGATACAATTACTCTTCCACTACTATTAGATATGATTACCCTTTCACCGATCTGTTTGATATCATAACTACCCTTCCACCAACACGTAGATAACATAATTACCTTCCACAAACGTAGATCACCACACGTAGTATATTATAATTACCTTCCACCAATATGTAGATAACATAACTACCCTTCCACCAATATGTACATGTAGATATCATAATTACTCTGCCATCAATATACAGATATCATAATTACTCTTCCACCGTTATGTACTGTCATATCTTATTACCGATAATGTGGCATCGTGCAATTATTCATGTATGTATACGTTTATACTGATATATTACGTGAATATGTATATTTCAATGTGTGTGGATATGTGTGTAAGTGTGTGTGTGTGTGCGTGCGTGCGTGTGTGTGTGAGTGTGTGTGTGTGTTTGTGTGTGTGTGTGTGTGTGCGTGGTGTGGCGTGCGCGTGTGGTGGGTGTGTGTGTGTGTGTTGCGTGTGTGTGTGTGTGTGTGTGTGTGTTGTTGTGTGTGTGTGTGTGCGTGTGTGTGTGTAGTGTGTGTGTGTGTTGTGTGTGTGTGTGTGTGTGTGTGTGGTGTTGTGTGTGGTGTGTTTTGTTGTGTGTATGTGTATGTGTATGTGTGTGTGTGTCGTGTGGTGTGTGTGTGTGTGTGTGTGTGTGTGTATGGTATGTGTATCAGTGTTCTGTGTGATTACGTGTTTGTTTGGAATGTGTATGCGATGTTTTGGGGAAGTAGAGCTATTCACGAATGATCACTCATCATCACCATTCATCCCATATCACATCGTTCTTTGTCGTCATGCAGGGTGATTTCGTATGAAGGCTATGTGACTTCGATGAGGATTGAATAGACTTTCGATAGAGACATATGATAGCGTTGATAGAAGGAATATGAATGTTTCGATGAAGGCATATGATAGACTTTCGATAGAGGACTATGACTGACTTCGATAGAAGGCATAGAAAGACTTTCGATAGAAGGATATGAAAGATTGATAGAAGGCATGTTTCGATAGAGGAAGTATGAAAGACTTTCGATAGAAGGACTATGAACAACTTCGATAAGACATATGATACTTCATAGCATTACGCAAACATTGAAAATTTCGATAGAAGACATGACAGACTTCGATAGAGGAATATGAAAGACTTTCGATAGAAGGACATTGAAAAGACTTTCGATAGAAGACATTGACAACTTTCGATAGAAGGACATATGAAAAGACTTTCGATAGAAGGACATATAAACAGACTTTCGATAGAAGGACATATGAACAGACTTTCGATAGAAGGACATATGAACAGACTTTCGATAGAAGGACATATGAACAGACTTTCGATAGAAGGACATATGAAAAGACTTTCGATAGAAGGAAAGTTGAAGGGACTTTTGACGAAGGACAGGTGAAAGGAACTTCGACAGCAATGACAGGTGAAGAGACTTTCGACGAAAGGACAGTTGAATGGATTTTGACAGGAGGACCGACGAAGAAACTTTCGATAGAAGGACAGTTGAAAAGACTTTTGACAGAAGGACAGATGAAAAGATTTTCGATAGAAGGAAAGTTGAAGGGACTTTCGACGGAAGGACAGGTAAAAGGACTTTGGACAGAAGGACAGGTAAAAGGACTTTCGACAGGACAGGTAAAGGACTTTCGACAGAAGGACAGGTAAGAGACTTTCGATAGAAGGAAAGTTGAAGGGACTTTCGAAAGAAGGACAGGTAAAGGACTTTCGACAGAAGGACAGATGAAGAAACTTTCGACAGAAGGACAGGTGAAGAGACTTTCGACAGAAGGACAAGTGAAGAAACTTTCGACGAAGACAGTAAAGGACTCGACGAAGGACAGGTGAAGAGACTTTCGACAGAAGGACAGTGAAGAGACTTTCGACAGAGAACAGGTGAAGAGACTTTCGACAGGTGAAGAGACTTTCGACAGAAGGACAGGTGAAGAGACTTTCGACAGAAGAAGGTGAAGGACTTTCGACAGAAGACAGGTAAAGGACGTTCGATGAACGAAAACTGAAGGGCTTTTCGACAGAAGGAGAGTAAATACAGATACGTCAACTCAGCCTCAGGAGAAGAACAGCAGTTTTAGTCTCCCTTGAGACTGCGAAAACAAACAAGAATAGCAAAAACGAACCGCACTCTGAAAGCTAACATGCAATATGTTGTCGAGTTTAACTCAATGATGTCATACATGACCAGCTGGTTTACATTTTTGTCCCTTTCGTCCTCTTTTTCTTTTTTTTTATGCAGATTCATTTTTTCTTTTGCAGCTTTTGCATCCTCCCTGAAATTGAATGCGTGTTCCATGTTAGAGGACAAACAAATAACATTGCGCATTGTAAAGGAAAACCAAACAACACAAGTTTTTTGAAAACAACAACAACAAAAAAGACATATGACAAGAGAAATGGAACACAAAGACAGATTCACATGCAGAGAAAAAAAAACCGAGAAATAGAGATGAGATGGGGAAAGAGGAGACAGACAAACATAGAACATGGAAATGCATGGCATGCCAGAAAGAGAGAGAGAGAGAGAGATGCAGACAGACAGAGAGAGACATGCAGACAGACAGAAAGAGACATGCAGACAGAGGAGACAGAGAGAGAGGCAGGCAGAGTGAGAGAGAGAGAGAGGCAGACAGAGAGAGAGAGAAGACAAAGACAGAGAGAGAGAGAGGCAGACAGAGTGAGAGTGAGAGAGGCAGACAGAGAGAGAGAAAGACAGACAGACAGAGAAGAGAGCAGCAACAGAGTGAGAAGAGAGATGAGCAGACAGAGAGAGACAGACAGACAGGACACAGAGAGAGACAGGGGAGGGGGAGAGACAGAGACAGGACAGACAGACAGACAGACAGAAGAGACAGAAGACAGACAGAGAGACAGAGAGAGAGACAGAGAGAGACAGACAGAGAGAGACAGACAGACAGAGAGAGAGAAGACAGGACAGAGAGAGACAGAGAGAGAGAAGACAAAAGAGGAGACAGAGAGCAGACAGACAGAGAAGAGACGGAGACAGAAGAAGAGAGAAGAGAGAGAAGAGAGACAGAGAGAGAGACAGATAGCAGACGAGAGACAGAGAGAGACAGAGAGAAGGCA
>CM060311.1:19553398-19555898 GCA_030674185.1 Monoplex corrugatus
TGTTAGCATGGCTGACAATGCAGGATATTGGTGGACAGGTTGCGGGAGTCAAAGGGTTAAGTTTTTGCTTTGTTAGCATGGCTGACAATGCAGGATGTTGGTGGACAGAGTGCAGGAGTCAAATGGTTAAGTTTTTGCTTTGATAGCATGGCTGACAATGCAGGATGCTGGTGGACAGATTGTAGGAGTCAAAGGGGTTAACACACTAACCGCCCCCTCCGCACTCTAAAAGTCTGTGTGCTGGTCAGCCGCATACAGAAAAGCCGGAATAACGAAGCCATTCATCACCAGATTTGGCGCACGAAGTGTCCAAACCCTACTTGAAACTGGAAGCACGTTGCTCGCAATGGATTAACCCTTTGACTCCCGCACCCTACCCATCAATTGCAAAAACTCACCCCTTTGACTCCCTCACCCTATCTACCAGCTTCCTGTGCAGGAAGCTGGTGGACAGGGTGAGGGAGTCAAAGGGTTACGTTTTTGCTTTGCTAGCACGGCGGACAATGCAGGATGTTGGTGAACAGGGTGCGGGAGTCAAAGGGTTAAGTTTTTGCGTTGCTAGCACGGCTGACAATGCAGGATGTTGGTGGACAGAGTGCGGGAGTCAAAGGGTTAAGTTTTTGCTTTGCTAGCACGGCTGACAATGCAGGATGTTGGTGAACAGGGTGCGGGAGTCAAAGGGTTAAGTTTCTGCTTTGATAGCATGGCTGACAATGCAGGATGTTGACGGACAGGGTGCGGGAGTCAAAGGGTTAAGCTGGCGACAGCAATGCACTCAAGGCATGATCACATTTGTACAGCACAGAACAGCTCGCTATTCAACAGAAGAGGGACCGGCTGAAGACAGAACGCAAGGCCACTGGATCCCTTCCCATGTAGTTCATGTGGCTCCTGGAACTGTCTTGTATCCTACATGAAGACTATAATATCAGGTGATCCAAAACAAGAGAAAGCTACTGGACAGGGTGAGGAAGTCAAAGGGTTAAGTTTTTGCTTTGCTAGCATGGTTGACAATGCAGGAAGCTTGTGGACAGGGTGAGGGAGTCAAAGGGTTAAGTTTTTGCTTTGCTGGCATGGTTGGTAATGCAGGATGTTGATGGACAGGGTGCGGGAGTCAAAGGGTTAAGTTTTTGCTTTGCTGGCATGGTTGACAATGCAGGATGTTAGTGGACAGAGTGCGGGAGTCAAAGGGTTAAGTTTTTGCTTTGCTAGCATGGTTGACAATGCAGGAAGCTTGTGGACAGGGTGAGGGAGTCAAAGGGTTAAGTTTTTGCTTTGCTGGCATGGTTGGTAATGCAGGATGTTGGTGGACAGGGTGCGGGAGTCAAAGGGTTAAGTTTTTGCTTTGCTGGCATGGTTGACAATGCAGGATGTTAGTGGACAGAGTGCGGGAGTCAAAGGGTTAAGGTTTTGCTTTGCTAGCATGGTTGACAATGCAGGATGTTAGTGGACAGAGTGCGGGAGTCAAAGGGTTAAGTTTTTGCTTCGCTGGCATGGTTGGCAATGCAGGATGTTGACGGACAGGGTGCGGGAGTCAAAGGGTTAAGCTGGGGACAGCAATGCACTCAAGGCATGATCACATTTGTGCGGCTGAAGACAGAACGCAAGGCCACAGGATCCCTTCCTACGGCTCCAGGAATTGTCTTGTACTGCCTACATGCAGACCGACATCAGGTGATCCAAAACAAGTGTGACTGCCCGCGTTCAAGCAAACAGGAACCAGAAAAACACGAAACTAGAATCAGAACGCGGATTTAATACAATAAGACAAGACAGGCGCAAATTTTCGGGCAGCTGGTCATTGTCAAGTGTGAATGTAAGATCACAAACAAACACCAAATACAAAATTAGGAGAAAAAGACTGAAACTTCCCTGCTGCTTCGTCCAGTGGGAGAAGAGGACTGGAAAGGACCAGTAAGCTTACCCATCCGTCGGATCGATAAGAGAGTCCATCATCATCATCATCATCATCACATTAACCCTTTAACTCCCGCACCCTGTCCACCAGCATTCCCGCATTGCCAACCATGCTAGCAAAAACAAAACCTGAACCCTTCGATCCCCTCATCCTACCCAGAAGCCTCCTGTAGGAAGCTGGTAGATATAGGGTAAGGGAGTCAAACTATTCTGTGTTTGTAGTTGGTGGGCAGGGTGCTTAAGTCAAAGGGTTAACTTGAAATCCTTTTTCCTTTTTTTTTCCCAAACATTTTGATGCTATTGATTTTTTGTTTTGTTTTGTTTTGTTTCTTGTATTCTTTTCAGCTTATACAGGTTATTGGTGTATTAAATGCATTAGGGAAACTCTCCTTTGACAAAGGCTGGATGCTAAAAGCGTGTGTCTGCTTTGTTCATATCCTTCTAACAGTTCTTTTTGTTCTCAATCTCCTGTCTCCCTCTGTCTTTACCTATCTGTCTGTCTGTCTGTCTGCCTGTCTATCTGTCTGTCTGTCTGTCTGTCTATCTGTCTAAATGTAAGTCTGTCTATCTATCTATCTGCCTG
>CM060311.1:19575898-19588398 GCA_030674185.1 Monoplex corrugatus
AAATAATTAATAATCTGTTTTTGGAAAAGAAAATACTTAATAATCTGTCTTTTGGAAAGAAACGCTTAATAATCTGTCTTTCAGGATAAAAAAAGTACTTAATAATCTGTCTTTGGAAAAGAAATACATAATAACCTTCCTTTTGGAACAAAAATTAATAATCCACGTGTTGGAAATAAATAATCTGTAATAATCTGTCTTTGGAAAAGAAACATGAATATGTCTTTGGAAAAAAATATTTGCTAAATTTGTCTTTGGAAAAGGAATACTTAATAATCTGTCTTTGTAAAAGAAATACCCATAATTGGTCTTTTGGAAAAAATACTTATTAACATGTCCTTGGAAAAGAAATACTCATGATCTCTTTTTGGAAAAGAAATACTTAACAATCTGTCTTTTGGAAAAAAAAAAAAAACACTTAATACTCTGTCTTTTGGCAAGAAATGTTTCATAATCTGTCTGTCAGGAAAACATCTTTAATAATCTGTCTTTGGAAAAGAAATACATAACAAACTGTCTTTTGGAAAAAAAAGAATATTTGATAATCTGTGTGTTGGAAAGAAATACGTAATAATCATGTCTTTGGAAAAGAAATGCTTAATAATCTTCTTTGGAAAAATATTTGTAAATTGTCTTTGGAAAAGAAATAATTCATAATCTGCCTTTGGAAAAGAAATTTTTAATCTGTCTTTCGAAAAAATACTTATAATCTGTCTTTGGAAAATAATACGTAATGATCTGTCTTCTGGAGAAAAAAAAACACTTAATAATCTGTCTTTTGGAAAAGACATACGTAATGATCTGTCTTTTGGAAAGAATACTTAATAATCTCTTTGAAAAAGAAATACGTAATAATCTGTCTTTTGGAAAGGAATACTTATAATTCTCTTTGAAAAAGAAATCGTAATGATCTGTCTTTTGGAAAGGAATACTTAATAATCTCTTTGAAAAAGAAATACGTAATAATCTGTCTTTTCGAAAGAAATACGTATCATCTGTCTTTGGAAAAAAAATTCGCAATAATCTGTCTTTTGGAAAAGAAATACGTAATTATCTGTCTTTTGAAAAAGAAATTCGCAATAATCTGTCTTTGGAAAAGAAATTCGCAATAATCTGTCTTTGAAAAAGAAATTCGTAATCACCTGTCTTTGGAAAAGAAATTCGTAATAATCTGTCTTTGGAAAAGAAATACGTAATAATCTGTCTTTTGGAAAAGAAATACGTAATCATTTGTCTTTGGAAAAGAATTCGCAAAAATCTGTCTTTGGAAAAGAAATGCGTAATCATCTGTCTTTGGAAAAGAAATACGTAATCATCTGTCTTTTGAAAAAGAAATACGTAATAATCTGTCTTTGGAAAAGAAATACGTAATAATCTGTCTTTGGAAAAGAAATACGTAATAATCTGTCTTTGGAAAAGAAATACGTAATAATCTGTCTTTTGAAAAAGAAATACGTAATAATCTGTCTTTGGAAAGAAATACGTAATAATCTGTCTTTGGAAAAGAAATAAGTAATCATCTGTCTTTTGAAAAAGAAATACGTAATAATCTGTCTTTTGAAAAAGAAATACTATAATCTGTCTTTGGAAAAGAAATACTTAATAATCTGTCTTTGGAAAAGAAATACGTAACATCTGTCTTTGGAAAGAAATACGTAATATTCTGTCTTTTGGAAAGAAACACTTGATAACTGTCTTTTGGAAAGCAATACTTCATAACATGTCTTTTGGAAAAGCAATACTTCATAACATGTCTTTTGGAAAGAAATACTTCATAACATGTCTTTTGGAAAGCAATACTTATAATCTGTCTTTTGGAAAGAATACTTCATAAATCTGTCTTTTGGAAAAAAATACTTAATAATCTGTCTTTTGGAAAAGAAATACGTAATTGAACTGTCTTTTGGAACAATAATTATAATGTCTTTTGGAAAGAAATATCTTAATAATCTGTCTTTTGGAAAAGAAATAACTGTAAACAATGTCTTTTGGAAAGAAAATACTCTTAAAATCTTCTGTCTTTGGAAAAGAATATACTGCTAATAATCTTGTCTTTGGAAAAAAAAAGTACTTAATAATCTGTCTTTTGGAAAAGAAATACTAATAACTGTCTTTGGAAAAGAAATACATTAATGATCTACTTTTGGAAAAAATATATCTGTAATAATCTGTCTTTTGGAAAAAAACTGAATAGTCTTTGAAAAATATCTAAATTTCTTTGGAAAAGAATATTAATAATCTGTCTTTGGAAAAAAATACAATAATCTGTCTTTTGGAAAGAAATACTATACATTCCTTTTGGAAAGAATACTATAATCACTGTTTTGGAAAGAAAATCTTCAATCTGTCTTTGGAAAAATACATAATCTGTCTTTGGAAAAATTTTCATAATCTGTCTTTGGAAAAATAATACTTATTTTGCTTTGGAAAAAAAATATATTCTGTGTTTGAAAGAAATATTAATAACTGTCCTTTGGAAAAGGAAATACGTATATCTTCTTTGGAAAGAATTACGTTATAATTGTCTTTGGAAAAGAAATATTCATAATCTGTCTTTGGAAAAGAAATACTGTAATATTGTCTTTTGGAAAGAAATATATCTGTCTTGAAAAGAAACTAATAATCTGTCTTTTGGAAAGAATACGTAATGATCTGTCATTTTAAAAATACGTAATCTGTCTTTTGGAAAAGGAAACTTAATAATCTGTCCTTTTGGAATAGAAATACGTAATGATCTGTCTTTTGGAAAGAATAATGATCTGTGAAATGAAACATCTGTCTTTTGGAAAGAATAGTAAATCTGCTTTGGAAAAGAAATACGTAATACTGTCTTTTGAAAGAATACTTAACGTCTTTTGGAAAGAATACGTTTTGATCTGTCTTTTGGAAAGAATACGTATGATCTGTCTTGGAATAAGTATTATAATTGTCTTTTGAAAAATCTAATATCATGTCTTTTGAAAGAAACTTAATTGTCTTGGAAAAAAATGCGTAATAATCTTCTTTTGAAAGAAATACGTAATCATCTGTCTTTGGAAAAGAAATTCGCAATAATCTGTCTTTGGAAAAGAAACACTTAATAATCTGTCTTTTGGAAAAGAAACACTTAATAATCTGTCTTTTGGAAAAGAAATACGTAATATTCTGTCTTTTGGAAAGGAATATTTAATCATCTGTCTTTGGAAAAGAAATGCTTGATAATCTGTCTTTGGACAAGGAAAAACTTCTTAATCTGTCTTTGGGAAAATATTTGTAAATCTGTCTTTGGAAAAGAAACACTAAATAATCTGCCTTTGGAAGAAATATTTGATATTTTGTGTTGATGGTGTATGAGTAGATGTCACGCCAGCAGGCAGCAAAAGTGTGTGTCGTATTTTACAGTGATTTTATCGTGGTTCTATTTGATTTTGTGCATTGAATTTTATATCAGTTTATTCCTCTTGGGTCCCGACAAATGGTGGTGTAAAATTTTTTTAAATTTTGAATATTTTACCGGATAATCTGATTTTGGAGTTTCGTATGCCTACTTTTCGTCATTTTAATTCTGCCGCTCAGGTCGGACATTTAATCTGTGAACTGTGTTAACATTTTAGCCTACTGTGTTCGCCCAACGCTACAGCTCCCAAACCTTCGTTGTTCTCTGATTCAATTGTTGTGAACTGACCAACCCACACACCAACCTGCAAACATCATCCTCTCCTGACTGGCTGTCAATTATGGATCCGTCCTTTCTTAAACAAATTGGACTGACACTTTTTAAACACAGCAAATGCTACCTCGGTGGAGGCGTCTACCAGTGCTTACATACATTGGGGCTGTGTAGCAAGCCCCGCACTGCGCGATCCTGTCGTGGTGGACGTCTCCACCGTCTTTGGCACAACCTGCCTCCTGCTGTGCCAGCCCGACGCCACTTTTCTTCCTCTGCTTCTTCGTCTCCTCCACTGCCCCTGCCTTCGACCTCGCTGCTGCAAACTTCGTCTCCTCCTCTGCCATCTTCACCTTCGCCTTCTATCCTGATAGTACCGCCTTCACCTTCCGTCCCGCTGGTGCCGCCTTCACCTTCTGTCCCGCCGGTGCCGCCTTCACCTTCTGTCCCGCCGGTGCCGCCTTCGTCTTCTGTCCCGCCGGCGCTGCCCTCGTCTTCTGTTCCGCCGATGCTGCCTTTGTCTTCTTCTTCTGTCCCGTCGTTGCTGCCTTCGTCTTCTGCCCCGCTGGTGTCGCCTTCGTCTTTTGTCCCGTCGATGCCGCCTTCGCCGCCACCTCGGCCACCGCCATATGACTGTGATAAACTAAAACTATGCCTTTTTAACGCTCAGTCAACATGCAAGGATGGCAAAGCCGAAGTCATTGCTGACTTTATCGCAGATGAGCATGTTGACATTTCTTTTATCACAGAGACATGGCTTAACCCCCTTGGTCATGAACCTATACATGCTAGCCTCACTCCGAGTGGTTACAGGCTTGCTTCTTTCCATCGCTCATCTCGAGGTGGCGGTATCGCCATCCTCTACAACGACTCACTCCATTCCCGCCTATCTTTCTCGCAGTCTCTGCCTTTCTCCCATCCTTCTTTCGAGCACGTTGAAGTATCCTTCCAATCCACCCCTCACCCCATCACCTTCTCCTGTGTCTATTGACCTCCACCTAGCTCTGCCAACAAACTCACCACATCCACGTTTCTCTCTGACTTTGACTAACTGCTTGACCACTACTGCCTCTTAACTGGAAATCTCATCATTCTAGGTGACATCAATGTCCACTATGACAACACTCACCGTTATGACACAAGACATATCATCAACTCTCTGTCCAATCACAATATGACTCAACACATTTCTGAACCAACCCATCAAAAAGGTCACATTCTTGACTGGATCATTTCTCGTGATCACCACAATTCAGCTACTGACAACTGCTTAGTTCTTTCTACCCGTCTAACTTCAGTCCTTCCATCTGACCACTCTGCAATTCTCTGTTCTCTTGACATTTCTCCTCCTTCCCGTACTATGCGCACAGTGACTCGACGCAATCTCAAATCTATTGACCTCTCCACATTTTCATCTGATGCCTCCCGTCTCCTTTCTGAAAAGTCACATAACCTTGCCGATGAATTCTATACTACTCTCCACCATCTTCTGGACACTCATGCTCCAGCCACAACCCGTCTTTTACCCGACCACCCCCCTACCCCCTGGCTCACTCATGAGATTGCCTGTGCAAAACGTGCCTGCCGCAGAGCAGAGCGCCGCTGGCGCAAATCCAAACTCACTGTACACAGGCAACTTTTCCAAGCCTCTAAAACAAAAGTATCCACCCTCATTGCATCTGCAAAAACAAGCTATTTCCAAACCAAAATCCTGAATGCCCCTTCTTCAAAAGAACTCTTTACAACCATGAATCATCTCCTTGGCACACGAAAAGATTTACCTCTCCCAACAAAACATACAAATGAAGAACTCCCATCTGTATTCTCCAAGTATTTCACCACCAAAATACAAACTCTTCGTGACAGGCTTGACAGGACACCCTGTCAACCATGCCCACCTGACCCTTCCTTCTCTGGCACACCTCTTACTACTTTTACCCCGTCTCACAAGAAGAAATTTTCAACACAATCAGATCCATGTCGTTCAAAACCTGCGAACTGGATCCTCTTCCAGGTTCTCTCTACTCCAACTGTCTCCCTACTCTCCTCCCATTCATCACTGACATCATCAACACTTCTTTACAAACTGGAACTGTCCCAGATTCTTTCAAGTCTGCTATTGTTCACCCTCTCCTCAAGAAACACAATTTAGACCCAAATGAACTGAAAAATTACCGGCCTATCTCTAATCTCTCTTTCTTGTCAAAACTCCTTGAAAAAGTCGTCCTCAACCAGCTGAACTCTCACCTGTCTGCCAACAATCTCCTCAATCCTTTCCAGTCAGCCTACCGCCAGTGCCATAGCACTGAAACTGCCCTACTACACATTCTCAACAATCTCCTCCTTGCAACTGATACTGGCAAAGTCTCTCTCCTCACACTCCTTGATCTGTCTGCAGCCTTTGATACCATTGACCATGGTATTCTCCTTTCTAGACTTCATCATACTTTTGGCATCTCTGACATTGCTCTCTCCTGGTTCACTTCATATTTATCAAACAGAAAACAAACTGTTCTCATCAATGGCACTTACTCTCAACCTGCATACCTGACCTGTGGTGTTCCACAAGGATCTGTCCTTGGCCCTGTTCTTTTCACTCTTTACACCTCCCCCCTGTCCACCATCATCAACTCCCACTCTATAAAACACCACTTCTATGCTGATGACACCCAACTTCAAGACAGTGACTCACCTGATAATATACAGCGCCTGTTGACTCGCACCACTGAGTGTTACTCGGACATTAAGAACTGGATGACACAATAGACTTCAGCTTTTAATGACGACAAGACAGAAGCTATCCTCATTGGCACCCGTCAGAAACTTTCTCAGCTGCCTCCTCTTTCTCTCCCATTATGTAACACATCATTCCCAATTTCTGATTCAGCTAAAAACCTTGGTGTCTGCATTGACTCTACCCTCTCCATGAACAACTTTGTTTCTCAAACTGCCAGATCTTGCTACTATCATCTCCATCGTATAAGCCTGATCAGGAAGTATCTCTCTGTCGAAACAACTGCAAAACTCGTTCTCTCCTTCATAATGTCTCGCATTGACTATTGCAATTCACTCCTGTCTGGTCTTCCTGCCTCCACCATTCACATCCTACAGCGCATTCAAAACAACGCTGTATGCCTTGTACTCAAAAAGAAAAAAGCTGACCACATATCTCCTCTCCTGGCACAACTTCACTGGCTCCCTGTATCAAAGCGCATACAGTACAAACTAGACACCATGTGCTACAAAAGCCTCAATAACGCAGCCCCCGATTACCTGTCAAGCCTACTTGAGATCTATGTTCCCTCACGTACCCTCCGCTCTGCCTCCGATCCTCTGACTTTTCGCTTTCCACGCACTAAGCTCAATACCTATGGTCCACGAGCCTTCTCTGTTTCTGGTCCACTCTCCTGGAACAAACTTCCTCTCTCAGTCCGTCAGCAACCTACTTTTGTCTCCTTCAAGTCCGCTCTCAAAACTCACCTTTTCTCCTCTGCATAAAATCCTAACCTCACTCAACCCCCCTCTGCAGCCTGTCTCCGCTCGGAGGGGAATCACTTTGTTATAATATATAATTTGTATATGATATGCTCTCTATAATTTTCCATTGCTTTTATTCTTGCTTTTATTGCTTTTATTCTTTCTCCCCATTTATAGCCATGCGTGTGTGTGTGTGTGTGTGTGTGTGTGTGTGTGTGTGTGTGTGTGTGTGTGTGTGTGTGTGTGTGTGTGTGTGTGCGTGCGTGCGTGCGTGCGTGTGTGTGCGTACGTGCGTGCGTGCGTGCGTGTGTGTCTGTTTCAGCGCTTAGATTTGATTTTGTCGAGATTTTGCGCTATGTAAATATTGTAATTATTATTATTATTATTATTATGAACATTTAGTACGCCTAATCAAATTAATGCCCTAGGCGTTAACAATGGCAAAACATATAACCGAAATCACAAGCACGCACACACACGCCCACAAACACACACACGCGCACACACACACACACACACACACGCACACACACGCACACGCACACACACACACACACACACACACACACACAGCACGACATGCAAATGCAATGACACATTGACACTAAGACATTATAAAGCCAACATTACGTTACATGGGGGGAGGGGGGCAGAAATTACCAGTTATTTGGGAAACAGATGAGTTTTGAGGGAGCGTTTGAATGTGGACAGAGAGGGTGAGTATCTGAGTGAGCGAGGTAGCTGATTCCAGATAGTTGGAGCTTGATAGGAAAAAGAACGCTGCCCAAACCTTTTAGTGCGGACTATGGGGATACTATAGAGACGGGTGTCGGATGAGGACCGCAAAGCTCGAGATGGCGTGTAGAGATGTAACAGATGGGCGAGATACTCAGGACAGGAAGACTCAATAGATTTGAAGCAGAGACAGGCAATCTTGTAGGATATTCTTTGCTGAACCAGGAGCCAGTGAAGAGAACAGAGCAATGGCGTAACATGGTTAAATTTTGAAGAGCGGAAGATGAGACGGGCAGCATGATTTTGAACTTTCTGAAGTTTGTTAATGAGGTGAGAGGGGGAACCAGACAAAAGAGCATTACAGTAATCAAGACGAGATAGAACAAGTGCACAGACAAGAGTCTTTGTCGTGTCTTCTGAGAGGAGATGGCGGATAGAAGCAATTCGGCGGAGTTCAAGAAAACAAGTCCGACAAACGTTGCTAACATGCAGATGGAAGGACAGGGTTTGGTCAAGAGTTACACCAAGGTTACGGGCAGAATAGGAGAGAGTGATAGACGAGTCAACAAGTGTGATGGAGGTTGGAAGAGAGGGGTGATTTTGGAGTTTGGGTGGGGTGATCAAGATCAATTCGGATTTCTCTTCATTCAATTTCAGTTTGTTTTCAGTCATCCAATCCTTCAGGTCGGCTACACAAGATTGGGTGTTTTGGATCATGAGGGGAAGGTCAGGGAGAGGCCCAGAGACATACAGCTGATTGTCATCCGAGAAAGAATGATGCTGAAGTAGGTGTTCTTGGACAATAGAGGAGACAGGATAGGTGTAGAGAATGAAAAGTAGGGGGCCCAGAACAGATCCCTGTGGCACTCCATAGGTCAGACAGGAAGCATTAGAAGAAAGACCATTGACATAAACTACTTGCAGACGATCGGTGATGTAAGAATGAAACCAATTCAAGACAGTATCATGGAGCCCAAAAGAGTGATGCAGACGGGAGAGAAGGATAGAGTGGTCAATAGTGTCAAAGGCAGCAGATAGGTCCAAGAGAGTCAAAAGTGATACATTGTTAGAGTCAAGAGTAGTCAGTAAGTCGTTGCAGATTTTGAGAAGAATCTGTCTTTTGGAAAATAATACTTAACGAATCTTTCTTTTGTAAAAGAAATACTTAATAATCTGTCTTTGGAAGAAATATTTAATAATCTGTCTATTGTAAATGAAATACTTAATAATCTTTCTTGTGGAAAGAAATACTAAATAAATCTCTCTGGAAAAGGAATAGTTAATCATCTGTCTTTTGGAAAGAAATACTTAACAATCTGTCTTTTGGAAAGAAACGCTTAATCTACATTTTGGTAAAAAAAACAACTTAATAATGTGTCTTCGGAAAAGAAATACTTAATAATCTGTCTTTTGGGAAAAAATACTTAATAATCTGTCTTTGGAAAAGAAATACGTAATAATCTGTCTTTTCGAAAGAAATGTGCAGTAAGTTGTTTTTGGAAAAGATACTTAATAATCTGTCTTTTGGAAAGAAATATTTAACATTTTGTTGTTTGGAAAGAAATACTTAATAATCTGTCTTTAGAAAGAAACACTTAATAATCTGTCCTTTGAAAGAAATACTTAATAATTTGTCTCTTCGAAGGAAATATTTATGAATCTGTCTTTTGAAAAGAAATAGTTAATAATATATCTTTTGGGAAAAAAAAGCTTAATGATCTGTCTTTTCGAAGGAAATATGTAATAATCTCTCTTTTAGAAAGAAACAATTAAGTTTTTGCTTTAAAAAGAAATAATTGACAACACTCAACACTCTCCATTTTAGAAAGAAATGTTTAACACTCTCCCATTTAGACAGATATATTTAACAATCTCTCTTTTAGAATGAAATTCTGAAATATTAATACTCTCCTTTTTAGAAAGAAATACTTAACATGTGTATGTGTGTGTGCGTGTGTTCACGTATGTGTGTGAGAAAGATTACGTGAGTGTGTGTGTGTTTGTGTATCTCTCTGTCTGACTCACGGTGTCAATGACTTTCTCTCCACTTCAGAGAAAAATATAAATGAAAGTTTTCGCATGCACTGCTGTGAATCTCATTTCCTCCTTTCATGCGCACAGTAAACAAACATGCAGATGGTGCTTTGCACAGCCAGCTGGTGTGTGTGTGTGTGTGTGTGTGTGTGTGTGTGTGTGTGTGTGTGTGTGTGTGTGTGTGTGTGTGTGTGTGTGTGTGTGTGTGTGTGGGTGTATATGTGGGTGTCTTTGTGTGTATGTGTGTATGTGTGTGTGTGTCTGTGTGTGTGTATGTATATGTATGTGTGTATGCATGTGTCTGTGTGTGTATGTGTGTCTGTGTGTGTATGTGCGTATACATGTGTATGTGTGTATATGTGTGAGTCTGTGTGTGTGTCTGTGTGTGTGTGTCTGTGTGTGTGTGTGTGTCTGTGTCTGTCTGTGTCTGTGTGTCTGTGTGTTTGTGTGTATGTGTGTCTGTGTGTGTGTTTGTGTGTCTGTAGGTCTGTATGTGTGTGTGTTTGTGTGAGTGTGTATGTGTGTGTGTCTGTGTGTGTCTGCGTGTGTCTGCGTGTGTGCGTTTGAGAGTGTGTGAGTGTTTGTGTGTGTGCACGTACATGTGTGTGTTAGTGTTATGTGTGTGCATGTGTATAAGTGTGTGTATGTGTGTGTAAGTGTGTGTGTGTGTGTGTCTGTGTGTGTATGTGAGTGTGTGTTTGTGTGTGTAAGTGTCTGTGTGTGTATGTGAGTGTGTGAGCGTGTATGTATGTGTGTGTGTGTGAGCGTGCATGTGTTTGTGCACGTGCATGTATGTCTGTGTTAGTGTTATGTGTGTGCGTGTGTATGTGTATATGTGCGTGTGTGTGTGTGCGCGCGCGTGTGTGTGTGTGTGTGTGTGTGTGCGCGCGCGTGTGTGTGTGTGTGTGTGTGTGTGCGTGTGTGTGTGTGTGTGTCAGTGTGTATGTGCGCGCATGTGTGCGAGCGTGGGCGTGCATGTGCCGTAGTGTTGATCAACCAGCTCTTGTGCAAGTCAAGCCGGTCTTTCATTGAAGGGAGACAACGATCATCACAAACACTATGGAAATGTTGCAGAGTTCTCTACCTTCCGCCCAGGCCGTACGAGTTCCCATCACAGAGGTTTGTTTGTTGTCCCCCTTGAATGCCGCTTGTCTCTGTAATCATCATCAATAGCGCCATGAACTCAGGAACTGGATGTCTCGAGTTCAAACGTAGCCTCATCATCATCATCATCAGGTGCCCTGCCGCATGGCGTTGGCGATCATGAATTTCCATCTGTCTCTATCTCTTGTTGCCCCAAACATCTCCTCCACCCTCCTCGTCTTCAGCCACTCTAAACCTAGCCTACAACTTTAAAATCTGGCCTGCTGGCTGCAAATTTCAATGCTCCTATGATTCTAATGGTGTCATCTTAGTGTTTCACACTCCATATTCTTTCCTCCCCTCCTCCTCTGTGTTTTAAGGCATTCCGACATCACAGTTTTGTGCTGGCTCGATTAGTCTACAAGATTATTGCTGTCAGATATGGGTGGAGCGCATATGGAAATCTTTTAATATGTGATGTGTCTGTCTTGATCAAAATTCCGGTATCTCCTCTCTCTCTCTGTCTCTCTGTCTCTGTCTGTCTGTCTGTCTGTCTCTCCCTCTCTCTCTCTCTCTCTCTCTCTCTCTTTTCTCTCGCTCTCTGTCTCTCTTCCTCTCTCTCTCCCTCTCTTTCTCTCTCTCCCTCTCTCGCTCTCTCGTACTCTCTCTCTCTCTCTGTTTATTTTTCATTCTTTCTGTCTCTTTCTCTATCTGTCTTTCCCTCTCTCTCATCTCTCTCTCTTTCTCTTTCTCTTTCTCTCTCTCTCTCTCTCTCTCTCCCTCTCCCCCTCTCTCTTCCTCCCTCCCTCCCTCCTCTCTCTCTTTCTCTTTCTCTCTATCCCTCTCTCTCTCCCTTTCTCCCCCTTTCTCTTCCTCCCTCCTTCGCTCACTCCCTCCTCTCTCTCTTTCTCTCTATCCCTCTCTCTCTCTCTCTCTCTCTGTCTTTCTCTCTCTTTCCTTCTCTCTTAATGCCATAGAAGCTGGAACAGTTATTACAATGCGATGATGATGATGATGATGAGGGTGATAATCATGATGCTATGGAGTTCCATTTAGGATTGAGACTGCGTGACAGGGCTGTACTCTACACTTACTATCATAATATATCCTGGCGTCAACCCAACCAGGCCCGAGAGATACAGACACCTGCGGTGCTGGTCAGAAGATTTGAACAACATCCTCAATGACGTATCCGTGAAGTGGATGAGACTCGACTGTGTGGTCCCAGTCTTCCCAATAAGCCCATAGCACTCCCAAATCTGGGAACGAGCTGGTTAGAGCCGAAAAATCCCACAATGATTTTTGAAGGTACCGATGGGGATTCGAACCCACAACCTTCCAGTCGGTAGTCCGTTGCGCTAACCACTACACCACGGCGACTGGTCCATTGGACGACATCTTGGCCACGATATGGTCCATGAATGCCACAATGAACAATGAACACTAAGTTTGATCAGTTGGATGAGCCAATGAATCAACTAAATGAACATTATGATTTTTTTACAGTGGTATGAGGGCTCTGAGA
>CM060311.1:19628398-19683398 GCA_030674185.1 Monoplex corrugatus
CTGGTGCTCTCTTTCCCTCCAGCTTTCTCATTGTGACCAGGTGCTCCAAATCCCCCTTCCTCATAAAATGGCCTATAAATGTTGCCTGTCTTTTCCTAATCTTCCTTATGAGTGATCTACTTGTGTCTGCCTCCATCAAGACTGTCTCGTTTGTCTTCTTCGCTGTCCATGGAACTCTCAACATTCTTCTTAGAAACCACATCCTAGCTGCCTCAATCTGAAGTAAAACCCTGTAACACTGTCTCAGTCCAAAATGGAACTCCACCGTCCTCCTGATCTTCCTCATGCATAATCACAACATTGTAAAAATTATCACACACACACACATACACAGACACTCACTCACAGAAAGAGAGAGAGAAAGAGAGAGAGAAAGAGACACGAAGAGAGAGAAACAGAGAGAGAGAGAGAGAGAGAGAGAGAGAGAGAGAGAGAGAGAGAGAGAGAGAGAGAGAGAGAGAGAGAGAGAGACACGCAGACAGAGACAAAGAGACACAGAGAGAGAGCCAGAGAGAGACACAGAGACAGAAGAAAGCCATTATGTTAACAACGGATGTAAACTGGAAACACGTAATAATACTAGTACCACTAATAATAATAATTTCATTTGTCTAGCTCAAAAAGCCCACGTCAAAGTATGCTGTTTGAACTCATCAGAGAACTCTAAATCAAAGTTAACACCCACATTCAAGCAAATAGGAACCATAAAAACATAGAAATAGAATGAGAATGTGTATCTCATATCAATATAAAGGACAACAAAGAGCATACATAGAACATTTTGGGGAAAAACAGACAGACTTCAAAGATGAAACTTCGTCCAGCAGGAGGAAAAAATGTTTCCCCTCAACTTTGTGTATTTGTTCTTTTGTCTTTAGTACACACTTCACAAAGGCTTGGCCGAAAGTTTGCACCTGTCCTGTTTTGTTATATTAACCCTTTGGCTCCTGCACCCTATCCACCAGTAGGAAGCTGGTGGATACTGAGGGAGTCAAAGGGTTAAGTTTCTGCTTTGCTAGCATGGTTGATGATGCAGGATACTGGTGGACAGAGTGCGGGAGTCAGAGGCTTAGTTAGACGTTCTGATTCTATTTTGTGTTTTTCTGGTTCCTGTTTGAACTTTAGACAGTCCTTTTTGTAATAGCTCAAGATGCTTCCCCCTTTAGTTTTGTTGTTAATACACATCCAATGGCACAGTAGTTTCACCACGGTGACTTAACACTGAAACAGACAAATAAATAAGTGATGAAAAGTCTTAATCAAAATGACTGCCTGTGTTGAAGCAAACATAAACCAGAACAGAATATAGAATGAGAATGTAGGCCCTACATCTAATCCATAAACACAAGACAGGCACAAATTTCTGACCAACTGGCCTTTGCCAATTCACGAAACTTACAAAGAAAACAATAAACATACCTTCCCTCGTGTTTAACTGAGCTTGGGCTGAAATGAACTGAAATGAACTCATACGGGATTTGTTACATGCAGTCATCAAGAGTTAGGGGAGAAAAATGTGATGAATTGACTCTTTGACTCCTTGTCCATCAGCATCCTGCATTGTCAACCATGCTAACAAAGCAAAAACTTAACCCTTTGAATCCTTCCTCCTGTTCCACCAGCTTCCTGCAGGAAGATTGTGGATAAGATGAGGGAATCAAAGGGTTAAGTTTTTGCAGATGAAGGTGTAATGAATTCTGCAATGTAAAAGCGAGCAACAAAAGTGCCAATACTCGTAAAATAATGACTAAAGGTCATGCCCATTCATGTTTATATATTTATAAGATCTCTTGTACAGCTAACTACAATCACGATTCAAATTTAGTAAAGATCCATCAGTAAACTATTGAGAATTTCCCACTGAAAACATCTGGGATACAGACATGCATAAAGACTTGACAGACACACAATCGAATGAATGTCTGAATCATTCATTTTCTTACAAAGGGAAATCTTTTTGAATACATCGTCAGACAATCTCTCATAATTACATGTACATATGCAGCCTTGGAAGTTTTTTTTTTACTTTGGTTAGAATAAGTTTATGTTGCACAGATATTTCATCAACTTAACTTGTTTTCAAATGCATTTTTTTTCCTATTTGCACAAAATACGCCCAAAAGGATTGGGTTTCTGTTCTGAAATGTATTGTTCTGTTTTTGCATGAATTACTCTTTCAACTACTAATGCAACAAACCATGCTTTGTTTTTCATAATCCCTTCAGGGACCTGGAAACCTTCATAAACGACAAAATCTCTCTGACTACCTTAAGAAAAAAAATCATACAATATTGATTGCTGCAGGGCACTCATTTTGATGCTAAATTAAAAACAATAGGTCTCATCATAATAGGGATCTAAATGGTTTTTCGTATCATTTAAGTCCTTTGCATGGGGAGTAGCAAGTATTATTTAATCACAACTTTCAATTCAAAACCAACAATATAGAAAAAGATGACAGTGGAAACTTTGTGATCATATCCATGACTTCTATTTCTTTGCATTTTGTGTTCAGCCAGTATATATATAGAGAGAGATATACATATAGATATATATACATACATATATGATATATATATATATATACATATATATATATACATACATATACACACACATATATATATATATATATATATATATATATATATATATATATATATATATATATATATATATATATATATATATATATATATATATACATATATATATATATATATATATATATATATATATATACATATACATATATATCCATACTTTTTGTCTTTTCTATCAGACAAAAAAATGGCTTCAGCTATTTTTCTTTTTAGTACTTTTAGAAAGCATAAGGATGGCATATTTCATAAACATCTCTCTCAACCTGTGTCATATTATGAACTGTATAATACAAAAAGATGTTAAAAAAAAGATGTTATTTTTTTCTTTGGCTTTCATTGTAGCAAAAAGTTACATGATTTATCATGAATGTAGAGACTTGCTTTGGTCTGACTGGAAGAGGAAATACTGCCTGTAGATAATAATCTTGAGTACACATCGTGATCAACTTCCCAAAAATTTTAACTCCAGACAATGAACATCATCCACAGAGCACACAATTCACTTGGAACGCCCTTCACTGGACACCAGAGGACCTTAATTAAAACACCTGACAACATACAACAGGAGACGACCTCTGGGCCTTGAAACACCTAAAAACACCTGACAACACACAACATATGACCACCTTAGGGCCCTGAAACACCTAAAAACACCTGACAACACACAACATATGACCACCTTAGGGCCCTGAAACACCTAAAAACACCTGACAACACACAACATATGACCACCTTAGGGCCCTGAAACACCTAAAAACACCTGACAACACACAACATATGACCACCTTAGGGCCCTGAAACACCTAAAAACACCTGACAACACACAACATATGACCACCTTAGGGCCTTGAAACACCTAAAAACACCTGACAACATACAACATATGACAACCTTAGGGCCCTGAAACACCTAAAAACACCTGACAACACACAACATATGACCACCTTAGGGCCCTGAAACACCTAAAAACACCTGACAACACACAACATATGACCACCTTAGGGCCCTGAAACACCTAACAACATACAACATATGACCACCTTAGGGCCCTGAAACACCTAAAAACACCTGACAACACACAACATATGACCACCTTAGGGCCCTGAAACACCTAAAAGCATGGAGACGACTTCAGGGTTCTGAAACACCTAAAAACACCTCACAACATACAAAAGGAGACAACCTTAGGGCCATGAAACACCTAAAAACACATGACAACATACAACAGATGACCACCTTAGGGCCATGAAACACCTAAAAACACCTGACAACATACAACAGATGACCCCTTAGGGCCCTGAAACACCTGACAACATACAACAGATGACCACCTTAGGGCCCTGAAACACCTAAAAACACCTGACAACATATGACAGATGACTTTAGGGTCCTGAAACACCTAAAAACACCTGACAACATACAACAGATGACCACCTTAGGGCCCTGAAACACCTAAAAACACCTGACAACATACAACATATGACCACCTTAGGGCTCTGAAACACCTAAAAACACCTGACAACATACAACATATGACCACCTTAGGGCTCTGAAACACCTAAAAAACACTGACAACATACAACATATGACCACCTTAGGGCTCTGAAACACCTAAAAACACCTGACAACATACAACATATGACCACCTTAGGGCTCTGAAACACCCAAAAACATATAGGAGATGACTTCAGGGTCCTGAAACACCTAAAAACACCTGACAACATACAACAGATGACCACCTTAGGGCCCTGAAACACCTAAAAACACCTGACAACATACAACAGATGACCACCTTAGGGCCCTGAAACACCTAAAAACACCTGACAACATACAACAGATGACCACCTTAGGGTCCTGAAACACCTAAAAACACCTGACAACATACAACAGGAGACAACCTCAGGGCCATGAAACACCTAAAAACACCTGACAACTTACAACAGGAGATAACCTTAGGGTCCTGAAACACCTAAAAACACCTGACAACATACAACAGATGACCACCTTAGGGCCCTGAAACACCGGTAAACACCTGACAACATACAACAGGAGATGACCTTAGGGCCCTGAAACACCTAAAAATACCTGAAAACATACAACAGGAGATGATCTTAAACAGACTTGTAGTACAGTACAGAGGCTGGCCAGGTACGGACAGAAGTAAAGGACGTTCATTGCTGCCTGACAAGCCAGAGAGATAATGGGCATTCAGTTATTGTTATTGTTGTTAAAGTCCAGCCAACTGCATAGAGCCATATCAGGGCTATAACCACTTCAAAACATCCAAAACTCCAACACGAACAAAGAAAAGAAAAGAAAATTAAGTACACACATCATTGCACTCGCGCACACAATCCAAGAACAGGCCCCCAGCACTGACCACTCCGTCCAATCTACCACACGGGATTTAAAAAAACACACCTGAATACAAATTTAAGCATACGTAAGGACACCAAAACATATAAATACGGACCAAATTGTTTAAAACTGCTTCTATATATCTCACCTCCCCAGCGCCAAATATGCACTTAATACATGTACCCAATTATAATCAGTCCTAAGAAAAAGTATGTAAGATTTTATCGAAAACATGCAAGTGAATGAACCAGCAAAGCAGAAAATGATAGGAGAAATGACAGAAAGCAAAGGAACAAGGCAGAAACAAAGAGAGAGACAGAAAAGAGGAAATTTATAGCACAGAATTTCCAGAAGGTGGGGATACTATATATACTGAAAGACCCCCCCAGCATCCCCATGGGGGAGGGCATTCATTAAGTAATGAACAAATTACTCATACTCTAAAAGAAAAAAAAAACCGGATGAATGATACAATTCAATTTTATGGCACGAAGGGTCCATGAAAGATCATTATTACAGGTGACCGAAACACAACCGACAACAAGACGTAAGATCTGTGTATATATGTCTTCTCACTGTGCTTTACATTGAAAGGTGATTATTACAGTTGATCAAATCACAACCGACAACAAGATATAAGATCTGTGTATATATGTCTTCTCACTGTGCTTTACATTGAAAGGTGATTATTACAGTTGATCAAATAACAACAGACAAGAAGACGTAAGATCTGTGTATATATGTCTTCTCACTGTGCTTTACATTGAAAGGTGATTATTTACTGTGCTTTACATTGAAAGGTGATTATTACAGTTGATCAAATCACAACAGACAACAAGACATAAGATCTGTGCATATATCGATGAGCTTTTGTTGTATCACAGAACAGGCGTTTTTCTTTCTTTTTCTTCTTCTTTGTTTTGGTTTTGTGACTGTGTGTGTGTGTGTGTGTGTGTGTGTGCGTGCGTGCGTGCGTGCGTGCGTGCGTGCGTTGCGTGCGTGCGTGCGTGTGTGGTGTGTTGGTTGGTTGGTTGGGTGGTTGACTGGTTGTTTGTTTTTTTTGTTTTTGTTTTGTTGTATTGCACCATCTTCTATACCACTCCTGCTTCACCACCCCCAAGCCCCTCATTTTGGTCCTACAACACACCTTCACATCAACCAAAACTGTGGTCACCATGACAACTTTTCAAAATGTTATCATGACAAGAGTATGGATGATAATGAAGCTATGGAGTTCTGTTTTGGATGGAGGCCATGCAACAGGGCTGTATTCTGCGCCATCTTTTATAACATCGCCTGAGATCAACCAGGCTAGAGTGATGCAAACACCTGCGGAACTGATCTGGAATTTTGAGCAACACTCTCACTGGGAAGACTGGGACTACACAGCTGAATCTCATCCACTTCACAGGGACGTCACTGAGTGTGTTGTTCAAATTTCCTGACCAACACTGCAGGTGTCTGTATCTGTCAAGTCTGGTTGATGGCAGGACGTATTATAACTGTAAGTGTAGAGAACAACCCTGTCACGCAGTCTCAATCCTAGACGGAACTCCATAGCAAGAACCTCATTGCCATCATCATCATGGCATAGTAAAAATTGACCAAACTTCTGTGGCTAGAAAGATGACATAGAAAATGGGATGAAACAAAAAAGGGAAGCACACAGAAAACTGGTTAAAGACAATGATCCTTAAACAATGTATTAAAAAAAGTATGCAGATCAATATATTCATGGACATAATCCAAGGAATGCTACTGACGCTGACCATTCTGTCCAGTTCATCACCGTTCATGTGCACGGTATGTGTACGTGTAATTAAAATGACGTTTGCAATCACCAGCGCAGTTCGCACAAGCAATAGATCTCACACACCTCAGCACTTTCTCACAATGACCATAATTAGTTGCGCTGATAAAGCTTGTGTATACAGGTATAAAAAGGAAGGTTGAACTACTGAAACACAAGTATAAAGAGGAAGGTTGAACTACTATGACAAACTTTCTGATCATAATTTCATTACTTAAAAATATGACTATGTGATAAAATTAGTTAATAATTTCATTGTTATTTTGTTATTTTAGCCAAAAGATCTGTAAGACCTACAAGGCTTCTGTCTAAAATCTCTGTCCACAAGTCAATCATAAGTCAGAAATTCAAGTCATCCAAATTATTAAAAAAATACACATAACGTTTAAAATAACCGCACACCAGTAATTTCAATTAATCTCTCTTTTCCAAAGGCAATAGTATTTACTAAGTTACTGCACTCAACTACATGTCCTCAGAGTAGTCCGTATGCACATGTAAGGTTTTCCATGTAAAAAATGCATTACACTTGTATTCATATTACTACTTTGATGGAGGATAATATTTTCTGTTTGCAATCATACTGCTGTTTTGGGCAGATATATGCACATGTGCGTACTGACAAGTGTGTGTGTGTGTGTGTGGTGGCTGTGCGGTGTCGTGGCGCGTGTGTGCGTTCCAAGTGCTTGCATGCATGCAGACATAAATGCGCAAATTCTTCTAATTCTGCATTCACCCATGGCCACAAGTCAAATGATCAATCCAGTGGATAGAAGATGGAGTCTTCAGCAAGTCCTCTTTGTTATCTAAATCTCTTTGTTATCTAAACACTGTTCTTCAACAACTGACCCGACAGGCCACTGCTCTGTTTTCTTTAATATCTGAACAGTCACTAAAACAGCAAAATGTACACAGGAGACCGTTTTCCTGTCTGGTACAAGAACTATTACAAATGTGCTGTATGGATTGTCCATAACGGTGGATACAGTATCACAAAAAATTGACATATTACTACCACTAAAAAACATATTACCACTAAAAACAATCTACTAACAGCATCACAAAAATCTGATATACTGTTACCATTAACTCATAGCGACGGAACGCTATAGCGGTCGTGAGGAAAGGCACGGTTCCGTATGACGGAACGCTATAGCAGTTTCGATAATTAAAAAATTTTAGACGCTCCCCTTTAGATCCTGCACGCCTACCATAGCTACACTGGTCACTGCAAACATGTCAAGGGTCAAAGGGAAAGTTACTTCGTGAGATTCATAGCCATACACTCGTCGGGAAACGATTGACTTCGGTACCCTACACGAATGGCTAATCTGCATTCGTGTCGAAAATGGCATCGCAGGTGAGTACGAGTTTTCGAACAAAGTAGATCGCGACGTCGCCGTTTTACTGCTGCTGAAGTGATTGAAGTGCTTCAGACTGAAGGATTGGACATCGAGGAGTATGATGAAGATAATGATGAAAGTGTATCAAGTGATGGAAGCTGCCAGCAAGGAGGAACTGACAGTGACCCAGTTTCAGACGACAGTGAAGTGGGAGAGGGTGGTGGGCGTACACGTCACAAGAGGCGAGCAGTCAGCAGATCAAGCACAGTGAAACGCATGTCTGATGGAGGTTTCATTCACTTTCCTATGCATGACTGGCACGAAGATTTTAGTTTTTCTCCCACTTTGCCTCTGTTCTCTGGCTCTTGTGGCCTGCATGTCCCAGTTCAGTGCCACGCCCCCTTTGATTTCTTGAATCAGTTTGTGACAGAAGACTTTCTAAATTCCACTGTCATAACAGAAGGCATAAGAGAACTGTGTGGCAAGCAGAATGAGCATTTCTCCTGACCTTCTCACCTTTGACTGTGTGATCATGGAGCTGATCAGAGTGTGTGACTGTACAGTGATCCTGACCACAAAATTTGGGGTATTTTCAACATGGCACATGACGAAGAAATATTCAAGGAAGAACTTCGATATTTTTTCATGAACTAACCCAGCATGTAAATATTCAGATCTGAAAGTTTCATTTTGTTCCTTTATGTTTTGTATTTTTTGTCCCTGGGGAAATGCAAGGGAAAACTCTTCGTACCGAGTGAGTTAAAAAACTCTACTAACAGTGTCACAAAAATCTGACATATTACTACCACTAAAAACATATATTATTACCACTAAAAACAATCTACTAACAGCGTCACAAACATACTGACATATTACTACCACTAAAAACATATATTATTACCACTAAAAACAATCTACTAACAGCGTCACAAAATCTGACATATTACTACCACTAAAAACATATATTATTACCACTAAAAACAATCTACTAACAGTGTCACAAAAATCTGACATATTACTACCACTAAAAACATATATTATTACCACTAAAAACAATCTACTAACAGCGTCACAAAACATCTGACATATTACTACCACTAAAAACATATATTATTACCACTAAAAACAATCTACTAACAGCGTCACAAAAATCTGACATATTACTACCACTAAAAACATATATTATTACCACTAAAAACAATCTACTAACAGCGTCACAAACATCTGAATATTACTACCACTAAAAACATATATTATTACCACTAAAAACAATCTACTAACAGCGTCACAAACTCATATTATAACTAAAACATATTATTACCACTAAACAATCTACTAACAGCGTCCAAAATCTGACATATTACTACACTAAAAACTTATTTACCCTAAACATCTACAACAGGCACAAACTCTGATATCACTACACTAAAACACATTACACTAAAACAAACTACTAAAGCGTCACAAATCTGATTACTAGCCATAAAATCTGATATATCATTAGCACTAAACATTATACCATCACATCTGATCTGATTCTGCTAAGTGCCGTACCAGTGTCTTCTGCAGCTGACAGTCTCTGACGTCAATGTTCATCGAGTCACGGTGGTGTGTGTGACCTGCCGTCTGCGCGAGACGGTACGAACTTTGGGCTGCTCTGTAGCATGTCGGACTGTAGCCGCAACAACTTCCTCTCCAGGTCACTGGTACCTGGGGCTGGCACTGTATCTGTTGTGGTGCTGGTGGTGGAGGCGGTGCTGGTGGTGGAGGTGGTGCTGGTGCTGCTGGCTTTAGAGTCATTGTCTTCTTCATCGTCTATGTCTGGCACCACCTGGAGGGGTCCAGAGTATGCCATGGCTTTCCTTCAGGGACAGTAACGCATTTCACAGGTTATAGAATATTTACAAGAGTTACAGATCGTAGAATATTTACAAGAGTTACAGATCGTAGAATATTTACAAGAGTTACAGATTACAGAATATTTACAATTACAGATTACAGAATATTTACAAGAGTTACAGATTACAGAATATTTACAAGATCTACAGATTACAGAATATTTACAAGAGTTACAGATTACAGAATATTTACAAGACTTACAGATTACAGAATATTTACAAGACTTACAGATTACAGAATATTTACAATTACAGATTACAGAATATTTACAAGAGTTACAGATTACAGAATATTTACAATTACAGATTACAGAATATTTACAAGAGTTACAGATTACAGAATATTTACAAGAGTTACAGATTACAGAATATTTACAAGAGTTACAGATTACAGAATATTTACAAGACTTACAGATTACAGAATATTTACAAGAGTTACAGATTACACAATATTTACAAGACTTACAGATTACAGAGTATTTACAAGACTTACAGATTACAGAATATTTACAAGACTTACAGATTACAGAATATTTACAAGACTTACAGATTACAGAGTATTTACAAGACTTACAGATTACAGAGTATTTACAAGAGTTACAGATTACAGAATATTTACAAGACTTACAGATTACAGAATATTTACAAGACTTACAGATTACAGAGTATTTACAAGACTTACAGATTACAGAATATTTACAAGACTTACAGATTACAGAGTATTTACAAGACTTACAGATTACAGAATATTTACAAGACTTACAGATTACAGAATATTTACAAGACTTACAGATTACAGAGTATTTACAAGACTTACAGATTACAGAGTATTTACAAGAGTTACAGATTACAGAATATTTACAAGACTTACAGATTACAGAATATTTACAAGACTTACAGATTACAGAGTATTTACAAGACTTACAGATTACAGAGTATTTACAAGACTTACAGATTACAGAGTATTTACAAGACTTACAGATTACAGAATATTTACAAGAGTTACAGATTACAGAATATTTACAAGACTTACAGATTACAGAATATTTACAAGAGTTACAGATTACAGAATATTTACAAGACTTACAGATTACAGAATATTTACAAGACTTACAGATTACAGAATATTTACAAGACTTACAGATTACAGAATATTTACAAGACTTACAGATTACAGAATATTTACAAGACTTACAGATTACAGAATATTTACAAGACTTACAGATTACAGAGTATTTACAAGACTTACAGATTACAGAGTATTTACAAGACTTACAGATTACAGAATATTTACAAGACTTACAGATTACAGAATATTTACAAGACTTACAGATTACAGAATATTTACAAGACTTACAGATTACAGAATATTTACAAGACTTACAGATTACAGAATATTTACAAGACTTACAGATTACAGAGTATTTACAAGACTTACAGATTACAGAATATTTACAAGAGTTACAGATTACAGAATATTTACAAGACTTACAGATTACAGAATATTTACAAGACTTACAGATTACAGAATATTTACAAGACTTACAGATTACAGAATATTTACAAGACTTACAGATTACAGAATATTTACAAGACTTACAGATTACAGAATATTTACAAGAGTTACAGATTACAGAATATTTACAACAAGAGTATACCTTAAATACAATTACATCCACACTGGAGTGTTTGGCTTTGTGGACAAAACACACATCTACGATGCAAGAAACTCAGGTTTGATTCCCAGGTGGACGAAGATTTTTCTTCCCTTTTCCACCAGACCTTGAATGATGGTCTGGTTAACAGTCTTTCAGAGTAGATGCTACACTGAGGTTCCATGTGTAGCATGCATTTACAGCACATTAACCCTTTGACTCCCGCACCCTGTCCACCAGCAGCCTACATTGCTAACCATGCAAGCAAAGTAAAAACTTAACCCTTTGATTCCCTCACCCTTTCCGCCAGCTTCCCGCAGGAAGCTGATGGAAAGGGTGAGGGAATCAAAGGGTTAAGTTTTTGGAGATGGTAGATAGAGTGCAGGAGTCAAAGGGTTAAAGATCCCACACAATAAAAGAGTTGTTCCTGGAAAAACTCTGCAGAAAAATCACTTTCCCTCGAAAACAAAAATACAAGTATACAGGAGAAATATAAAGTAAAAAATGGGTGGTACCACACTATGCCAACGTGCTCTCTCCAACCAATCCGATCTCTTTTCCATTTTGAAAGTTCCATCAAGGTTCTTTCAACCCATCTCCATTCCCCCTACACCAAAAAAGAAGTGAAAACTTACGCCTGAAACATCCTAGTATCAATACTGCTGTCACTTTGTTGTTGAACACTAAAATATTGCCAATGATAATCAATACAAACACACTAGAACCAGTGCAATAAACTCTTGTTTTTATCAGAAAAACACAAAACAGAAAGGGAACATATATATCTAACTCACAAAACAAGGCAGACGCAAATTTTCAGCCAACTGGCCTTTGTCAAGCGTATACAAAAAAACAACAACAAAGAAACAAACATGCAAAACTTAGGAAGAAAACAACAATGACCAAACTTCCCTGATTTTTTTAAGCTGGAGCTAGTTTTTATCATCAACAGCAATAATTATACTGCCCAAATAACTTTTCTCTTTTTTTAGTTTTGTTTGTTTGTTTTCTCATTAAACTTATCAACAATCAACAGCAAAAATGACTCTTGATACACAGTTTATAATTTCATTATTGGAAAACTGTCCACATAAACTGAAGTGACCACTCACCACTGTGCAATGATTGTCCCAAGAGCATCAAGGACTTGCGAAGCTGTCATGCGCATCTGGGAGTCCAGTTGTAAGAGCCGACGAATCACCAGCTTGGTGGCATCAGATACACGTCCGTCACTGTACAGAAAGTTATCATCACTCAAGTACAATGCAAAAATGTCTCTCTAACCTGTATGAACATCAGCCTGCTCTGACAAGTTTCACCGATTCACAGAAACAAATTCTCTCTCTCCTTCTCTGCCAGAAAAAAAATTTGCCCCTTTTGTCCCAATATTTTAGAAGATGGATCCCATTTCCTGTTTGATTGTCCAATTTATAATGATATCAAAATATGTGTCACCAAGGAATCACTGGAAATAATTCTTATCCCTCTTGGAGAATACTCCTGAAGTGTAACAATAAACAACATTCCAGAAAAATCAGCAATGTTTATATTGTATGCTTTAGAGCTTCAAAATGATGCAACAATTTGAAACTTTTCTTTTTCTACATACCTATAACAAAACAGATAATAAATGAAAAACATTGTCTAAATTAAAATGTTATCCGCTTCCCACAATCCCTGGTTTGCGTATGGGTTGGTGGCCTTCATATCACACCATGTGTCAGTGTCAGTATCAGTCTCTCTCTCTCTCTCTCCCTCTCTCTATCCTTTAAAAATCATTAAAAAATCAGTTCATGTGATACATGATCTTCTTCAAGGTTGGGGACAACAAAGCAATGGGGGAGAGGATGAGGCACTACTATTCGACAGATGGCACAGAAGTAGAAAAGTCTCCACTAACTCAATGTCCAATGACATTACAATTACATTTTTTAATATGTTTGGTAAGCAACATTCATTACACAAATGACACTGTGCTAATTGCAGAAAATGAAAGGATCAATGAAACCTTGTGAATATAATAGAAACAGAAAGAAAAAATAAAGGGTTGGAGCTAAATAGCAAGAAGACAGAAGTCATGGTAATCAGTAAAAAACGTAAAACCCCCTCATGCAAAATAACAGCAAACGGCACAACCTTGACACAGGTTGATAAGTTTAAAAATCTGGGAACGGTCATCTCACCAGACAGCAGATGCACATCAGAAATAGCCAGCAGAATCAGCCAAGCCAAAACAGCATTCAAGAACATGAAAAGCATTCTTACCAGCAAATGCCTATCCATTAACATCAGGAAGAGATTTCTTGAATGTTACATAGAACCAATACTGTTGTACGGATGCGAGGCATGGACAGTCAACAAACAAAGCCAGAACAAGATTGAGTCAGCCGAGGTGTGGTTTCTAAGAAGAAAGTTGAGAGTTCCATGGACAGCAAAGAAGACAAATGAGACAGTCCTGATGGAGACAGACACAAGAAGATCATTTATACAGGCAACATTTATAGGATATTTTATAAGGAATAGAGAATCAGAGCACCTGGTCACAACAGGAAAGCTGGAGGGAAAGAGAGCACCAGGTAGACCCAAGGAGAAAATATTGGACAAACTTGCAGGGTGGCTGAGGACAGAAAGAGTGGAAGATGTGCCTGCCACAACAAGGGATAGATACATATGGAAAGCCATGATCACCAACACCATACAGCAGGGCAAATGATAATAACAATAAAATATGTTTGGTTTCAGTTTTCCTTCCTGGTTACAAAATTTAGCACACTGATCTGAAGGCAGCGAGAACTATACCACAAAAATGCATGTGCACACGCATAGATCATGGCATTTTTTTTTCTTCTTTTTTCTTTCTTTTTTGTTTTCTGATCTGGTTAGTATTCCCACACCTTTCTCTATTTTTCTCCCATCTCTAAACACGAAATATTACTTATCAGAAGAAATCAATTTTCCGTTATTAATTCAACCAACATTTCATCAATCACCAAACACAAGAAATCGTATCTTCCAAGACTTCACAAAGCAGAGTTTATGCACGGCCTTACAATTTAATTTTCTGAATTTAGAACAATCACTCAGAAGATGAACTTCATTAAATGTAGAATTATTCATATAACCCTTTGATTCCCGCACCCTGTCCACCAGCATTCTGCATTGTCAACCATGTTAGCAAAGCAAAAACTGAACCCTATGACTCCCTCACCCTTTCCACCAGCTTCCTGCAGGAAGTCAAAGGGTTCAGTTTTTGTAGTTGGTCGGTACGGTGCGGAGTCTAAGGATTAATCAGACTAAAATAACAGACTAACTCACTGCGGAATAGAGTATTCTGCCCCCTTGATTTTCCTGAAGAGTTCCTGAGGACTGCTGTCATAGAACGGAAACTGCCCGTACACCATGGTGAACAGCACAACGCCAAGAGCCCACATGTCACTGGGTTTACCTCTGTAAGGTTTACCTGCAAACATTCAGTTACCCTGAGAATAAAGAATAGTACCTAATTCTATCATATCTTGTTATTGTTATTGTTGTTTAAAGCCCAGCCAACTGCACAGAGCCATATCAGGAGTATAACTGCTTCAAACCATACAAAACTTCAACAGGAAAACTAAGAAAAGAAAAAATTAAGTACACATATCAATGCATTCGCACACACAATCTAAGGACATGCCCCTGGTGTTGACCACTCCGTCCAATTTATCGCACAGGGGATTTAAAAAACACACCTGAATACAAATTCAAGCACACCTAAAGACACCAATACATCTATAAAACAGGCATAAATTACCAAAAATTGCTTCTGCATATCTCACTTCCCTGGAGACAAGAATATGCACTTAATACATGCACCCACTTATCAATCCTAAGAGAAAAGTACGTAAGACTTTATCGAACACATAATATATAATAATAATAATTACAATATTTATATAGCGCAAAATCTTGATAAAATCAAATCTAAGCGCTGAAGCAGACACGCACGCACGCACGCACGCACGCACACACACGCACGCACGCACACACACACACACACACACACACACACACACACACACACACACACAAACACACACACGCATGGCTATAAATGGGGAGAAAGAATAAAAGCAATAAAAGCAAGAATAAAAGCAATGGAAAATTATAGAGACCATAGCATATACAATTATATATTATAACCATGTGATTCCCCTCCGAGCGGAGACAGGCTGCAGGGGTTGAGTGAGGTTAGGATTTTATGCGGAGGAGAAAAGGTGAGTTTTGAGAGCGGACTTGAAGGAGACAAAAGTAGGTTGCTGACGGACTGAGAGAGGAAGTTTGTTCCAGGAGAGTGGACCAGAAACAGAGAAGGCTCGTGGACCATAGGTATTGAGCTTAGTGCGTGGAAAGCGAAAAGTCAGAGGATCAGAGGCAGAGCAGAGGGTACGTGAGGGAACATAGATCTCAAGTAGGCTTGACAGGTAATCGGGGCTGCGTTATTGAGGCTTTTGTAGCACATGGTGTCTAGTTTGTACTGTATGCGCTTTGATACAGGGAGCCAGTGAAGTTGTGCCAGGAGAGGAGATATGTGGTCAGCTTTTTTCTTTTTGAGTACAAGGCGTACAGCATTGTTTTGAATGCGCTGTAGGATGTGAATGGTGGAGGCAGGAAGACCAGACAGGAGTGAATTGCAATAGTCAATGCGAGACATTATGAAGGAGAGAACGAGTTCTGCAGTTGTTTCGACAGAGAGATACTTCCTGATCAGCCTTATACGATGGAGATAATAGTAGCAAGATACAGGTGAATGGACCAGCTAGGCAGAAAATGATAGGAAGAAATGACAGAAAGTAAAGGAAGGCAGAAACAAAGAGTGACAGAAAAGAGGAAATGTCTAGCACAGAATTTCCAGAAGGTGGGGATACAATTTATACTGAAAGAGCCCCCGGCATCCCCACGTGTGGGGGGGGGGGGGGTGTCTATCATAGCTGATGAAACAGAAGACACTTAAAAAATCCACCTTACTTTTGTCCTGTAGGAGAAAACTGAGCAGATTCTGTGTCTTAAATTTCATTGAATGAGGCAGATTCTAAATCTTTTACTGACTAACTAAGCCAAATTCTGTATCTTTTGTTTCATCAACTACTGAGGCAAATTTGTGTTTTTTGTTTCACTGACAAACAGAAGCAGATTCTGTATATTCTGTTTCATCAAGAAACTGAGGCAGACTGTGTATCTCATATTTCATCAACTAACTAAACCAGGCCCTGTATCTTTTGCTTTATCATCAACACAAAAAAAACTGAGGTAAATCCTGTATTATCTGTTTCATCAGACACATTCTTGATATCTTCTGTTTCATGAACTGAGGAAGATTTCTGTAGGTATGTCCTGTTTCATCCACTGAGACAGCTTCTGTAGATATCTGCTATTTTAGCAACTGATTGAAGTAAATTTTGTATGCAGATTTATTAGATGATTCTCAAAAAATTCAGTAGATGTCTTGTGTATAGTGTGTCCATGCGTGTATGTGCAAGCATATGCATGATTATGTGCGTGCATGCAAACAAACACATGTATACATGTAAATTGTGTATGTGAATGTGTGTGTGTCAGTGTGTGTGTGTGTGTGTGTGTGTGTGTGTGTGTGTGTGTGTGTGTGTGTGTGTGTGTGTATGTCAGTGTGTGCGTGTGTGTGTGTGTGTGTGTGTGTGTATGTCAGTGTGTGCGTGTGCATGTCAGTGTGTGCGAGTGCGAGTGCGATGTGTGTGTGTGTGTGTGTGTGTGTGTGTGTGTGTGTGTGCGCGCGTGGGCATGTGTGCCTGCATGCATGCATGCATTTGTATATGTGAATGTGAGTGTGATGGTGTGTGTGTGTGTATGTTTCTGCATATTTGCTTGCAATCATATAAGTACAGACATGGTTGCATGTGTTTGTGCGGGCCCCAGCAGCCCAGTTAATTGAGCGTTAGATTCACATGCTAATGGTTGTGGGTTCGAATCCCTGGGTGTGCTACATTAAAACTGGCCATCTCACTGTCTCATCTTAACATCATTATTGTTCTGGTGGAGTCAGTATAGGATTAGACAGATCCCCCTTCCCCCACTTTTCTGGGATAGTTACCCCATCGGCCATATCAAGTGGGGTGGATGCCAATGTAAAAAGTGAACCAAACCAATGTGTGTCTGCGTGTTTGTTCCCATTCATGTCACAAGAAACTGTGCATGTTCCTGCACACACATCCATACCATTAAGTACGTCAGGACTGATATAGGCGGGGCTGCCTCTCTGGTCACGCAGCAGGTCTGACTCGGACACAAGATGTTTGCCCAGACAAAAGTTGGTCACCGTCACTCTTCGCGTTTCCTTGTTCAGCACCATGTTACCCAGCTTCAGGTCACGATGCACTATGTTCTTCTGTGTCACATATCATCACCATTGTCTTCATCATTGTCACTGCTGCCTTACAATCATCACTCACATTGTATGATTATCATAGTCATTGTTGTCATCATGTGAATGAACTAAAAAGCAAAACAAAAATGGTAGAGTAAACAATTCCAGTCAAAAGAGCTTACTGTAATAAACACACGTCACATTTCCTTGATCTGAATTCTATGTCATGTCTTTGAAAATACATAAATACATACAGAGTTCTGTAAAAAAAAAATTGCCACCATGGTCACAATCAAGCGACTTCCCATACGACCGCCATGGTCACATTTGTGCGACTTGGAGGGGTCATGCTAAATGATAACTTTTCACATGGGTACAAAGCTTCTGTCAGCTCCACTGGTGAATGCAGGCGACAGTGCAATTTTTAAACTTTATCCAGGACCTAGTTTTTCTGCAGTAAGGCCGAAGTGTGGCTTTGTTAACTGTCGAAATTCACATCACGTTTTCTCCGAAGCGTTTTCTCCAAAATGGCTGCAAATCGACACGCATTGTCTACCACTCCGAGTACAATAAGCAGACAGCTGACGTTGTGTGTAGATTTTCCATTGCTTTTCCTCATTTATTATAATGATATCTGGCGCACAACTCACGAAATAAGATCAAGAGTACAACTGCTAAACCGTATGAAAAAAAAAGTTTTTCTTTATAATAAGATTATCTGTGGAATAATCAATCAAGCACACAAACATAAGCAAGCATTCATATATCAATACATCTGCCCTTTACACAGCCAAAAAAAAAAGTAAGTGAAAATCTTTAATAGTCTTTGAGATATAAGCTTTTAAAAATGCATACTGCGCTGCAAAATTGGCTGCCCAAAGTATACTTGGCGCTGAGGAGTGCTGTTTCTGGGGAAACTTGGCGGTGAAAGAGTTAATTGGTTTGATAACATTTGCGTTATTTTCTCCTTTTCCAGAACTATGATGATGAGCGAAAAGCTTGAAAAGTTTCAGAATTTCAAACATAGCTTGCCAATAAAAAATAACGTACAGTTGTGAATGTACATATATATATCATACCAGACATTTCACTGTATCCAGTAAAATGTTAACCTGTTTTTGTCTATCTGTCTGTTCATATTGCAGGGGACACAACCCTAGTTTCTCTCTTTCTCTCTTGGAACGTAACAACATAGCTACATTTTACTTTTCTTTTCATGTTTAGACTATTTTTGGTTTTGTTTATGCTATCTTTCTGTCAGACATTTCCGTTTGCTTGCTTGTTTGTATGTATGTTTGTTTTAACTGTTTGAGTGAAGTAAGTGATAGGCAGTGGAACTGAAAATAGTAAGATAAGTCTAATCTTAAAAAAACAAAAACAAATAAATAAATTCACAAACCTTGCATACTTGTTTAACTCTTTGCATGGAGTAAGTGATAGGCAGTAGAACTGAAAATAAATTGACAGGTCTAATCTTAAAAATAAATGAAAAACACAATAAACTCACAAAACTTACAAGTTTATTTGATTGTTTGAATGGAGTAAGTGGTAGGCAGCAGAACTGAAAACAGCAACATAAATCAAATCTAAAAGAAAAAATAATAATAATAATAACAACAAATTCACAAACCTTATGCAAGTTGTCTACGATGCGCACAATGTCGTAAAAGATGACCACTGCCTCTTTTTCAGTCAATTTCTTCTCTTTGATCACATAGTGCTGCAGGTTGACATAGTCACACGTGGCAGAACAAAAGTCGTGGGGCAGTAAACAGTCCAGCACCAAACACAGACGTTTAACGACACGGCCAGTGGTCTCCACCATGTTGGGTTGGTCTGGCACTTCCTGTTCTTCCAACGCTTCATCCTGTGCACAGAAAAGTTAAGAATGTCTCACTGAAATTGCTGGTTTATAACTCAGGTAACAGATTGTGTGTTTTGAAACATCATAATGTAACACTAATAGACATACAGAATAAAAAAAATTTAAACCTTTGTGGTTTCTGTTGTTGTTTTTTTCTTTGTTTGCTTGTTCCTTTCTTTCTGAGAAAGCTGCATGGTTTACTAATGCTCGTATAATTAATATAATTAATAGTACTATCTCATTTTACATAATTATGATTTTACACACACACACACACACACACACACACACACACACACACACACACACACACACATGCACACACGCACACATGTGCACACACACATACACACGCACATACATGAGCGTGCATGTGCATGAACACATACACACATGCACGCACACACATACACACACATACAAATACACACATGAAAAATGGTTTTAATTTACCACAGTTTCCTATTAAGATTAAAGATAAAGACTTTCCTTCGTCATCTGAGAAAGCTGAAGAATTTGTACAGTTCTTTTCAAGAACAAGTAATTCCAGTAGCTAGTCTACTCCATTAAGGGAGGAAAGACGGAAAATTGAAGAGTCCGTCACATACTCAGATCCTGCCCCTGATAGTCACATGTACATAAATTCAAAAATTACATTAAAAGAACTTAAAGATGCCCTTCTCTCATTGAACAACAAAAAATCGGCTGTAGGACTGGATGGCGTTTCATATACTCTTTTAAATCATTTACCAGAGAAATGGATTGAATACTTACACAATATCATACTAAAATGCTGGGAAAGTGGTCGCTTACCTGACATTTGGAAGACTTCGATTGTGTTACCAATACCAAAACCTAATAAACCCCTTTCAGATCCAGGTAGTTACACTTACAGACCTATCTCGCTTACATCCCATGTTTCAAAACTAATGGAAAAAATTATAGTGAATAGACTGAGTTACTTTTGTGAGAAAAATAATATAATACCTATCAATCAATCTGGGTTCCGAAAAGGTAGATCAACATCAGACCATTTAGTTAAGTTAACAACTCAAATAAAAAATCAGTTTGCTAAAAGGAAAAATGTCTTAGCTACCTTCTTTGATCTTAAAAAAGCATACGATCAAGTCTGGCATACGAGACTTTTGTTGAAATTTAAACATATTGGTCTCAACGGTAATCTTTATAATTTTATCAAAACATTTATAAGTGACCGAAGTATAGTCGCTAAAATAGGTAATACATACTCTGAAAAACGATCTGTAAACATGGGAATTCCTCAGGGTTCCGTAATATCTCCTCTATTATTTAATATTTTGATCTATGACCTACCAACTCAAGTCTCAAACAATGTAAACGTTGCTCAGTACGCTGATGATATAGCGATCTGGATGAATGTTTCGTTAAAAAGGAAGACTTCCTTGAGAGAAATAAAATACATTAAAAAGGTCTATCAACACGAAATTAATAATATTTCCACTTACTTGACAGTTAACGGTCTGGAAATATCCAATGAAAAAACACACATGCTTTTTAATAATGGTCTCAGTCCGAAAGAAGTACCATTGTTTAAAATTGGTGATGAGGAACTAAAATATACTACTCATGTGAAATTTCTGGGAGTACAATTGACTTCTAGTTTACAGTGGAAAGAACATATTGATGCCTTGTTATGTAAAGCTATGAAAAGCTATAATTTAATAAGAATTATTAGTAAACAGTCCTGGGGACAGGACACTAAAACGTTTTTACATCTTGTCACAGCTTTAGTCAGATCTAAGTTGGCTTATGGTCAAGAGGTCTATTTTTCAGCTCCAAAATGCTATTTGAAAAAACTTCAAAGCTTAGATAGTAAAGCTATTAAATGTGCTCTTGGGGTACCGGTGTATACAAAAACACAAGAAGTATATAAAACAGCCGGCATCCTTCCCTTGGAAGATTGGAGTAAGTTATCAACTGCTAAATATATAGTTAGAGCAAATGCAGTAGCTAATTATGCCAGTACGGAACTTAAAATTCGTCTGACATCCATTTCCCCAAGAGAGCAAGAACAATAAAGTCACAAGAAACAATATCCACTTACACAAATGAGCTCTTCAAACTTTCTCACGTATTACCTAACAAAGTTTCACATAAAATGATATGTTGTCCTCTACCCCCCTGGGAACTGTCCAATGCTATTTTTGATATCAACTACACTGATACTGACCTGACAAAAGATATTAATCCACACTTGTTAGCAATTGATGTTCTGTCACATCTACACAAAAAATATTCACATTACTTAAAAATCTTTACAGATGGCTCTGTTCTAGATGATGGTAAAGCAGGCGCTGGCTTTCTAATTCCTAAATTTAAATAGAAAAGGCTTACTCTTTAGGACAGGGACATTCAATCTTCACTTCTGAATTAGTTGCCATCCTAATGGCACTGAAATATATAGTAGATCTACCCATAACTTTGTTTAGTATCCTATTATGTGTAGATTCGAAATCTGCATTACAATCCTTAAAATGTTGCGAACATAAAGTAAATAGTTCGTTAATATTTGAGATAAAATTTCTAATTCATTGTTTAATAACAAATAATACACAGGTTACTTTTTGTTGGATCCCATCACACTGTGGTATCCTTTTTAACGATCGGGTCGACAGAATAGCAAAAAATGCAGCAATGAATAGGGCTGGCAGTACTAAACTTGATTTACCACTCTCTGAACATGAAATGAATGCTATATTAGAAAACAAAGTAAAAGCGCAATGTGACCTTCGCCCCTTCTCGGTAAATTACCAGGGTTTTACAAGACAAGAGATAACTTTAGCTTACAGATTAACTCTCAGTTCACTTCGAACTAAATTTAGTAAAACCATCAAATGTATCTGTGGTGATTTTATAACAGTTGATCACCTTTTGTGTTGTCAGCGAATGCGACCTTATTTCCCTGCGTCATTTACAAACTTAAAACAGAAACATACTGATTTCACTCTGTATTTACACATTGCTAAACTTTTACTGCACAGTCCTGTAGGTCGTTTCCTTTGATTCAGCCCAATTGTTTTATACCTGTAACTCCCACACAGCCCCGAGAAATCGATGAAGCCTGACTGATATAATGTTCTGATTGTTTTTCTTTTGTTCGTTAATTTGTTTGATGTTACATTAATTGTTACTTTAATTGATACAATGCCTTCATGATTACATAGATTCATTCATTCCTTACGCACCTTTTTTTTTTTTTCTTCCCCGTCTAAAAGCACATATGTGAATAGACGTTAAAAGAAATAACGAACGAACACACACATACAGTCACATACAGAAAGAACACACACACACACACACACACACACACACACACACACACACACACACACACACACACACACACACACACACACACAGAAACAAAACACACATAAACACACACACTCTTCCCCCTCCATTTCCAATGATGATAACCTCCAACTAGTCTGTCTTTTCATCAAACGAAAGATCAGAGATGATGAAGCATTGCGCCACCACACATTTCCAAAGCAGCCAATTCAGACAGCACAGTATAAACATATGCAATGTGACACATCACATTTGCTGGAACACTTGTTGTAACATACACCTGCATTTGTACACCTACAATCATAGGTATATTTCATAAAATGCAGGATCGTGTACACGTGTAAGGTAAAGACTGTCCTATAACCCTGAGATTCTTTACTGGTATGCTATGTAAACAGTAAATAAGTATAGTAGTGAAGAGAGGTCATAGAGACCTCAACCCTTCTCATGGCCAGCATCAAAAGAACAGCACTCATCTCTCCCTTGTTGCTTTACCTTCCCCAACTTTTAACAGGGCCAGGTACCAATTTACTGCTGTGTGGACAGGAGGCTGCATGCACATATGTTTATTCTATGAGTCAGGCTTGAATCTGTGCTGTCAGACTGGAACTGGAAAGTGAGGAGCCCTACCTTTACACAAGCTACTGAAGGTTAACAATGTGCCCACCACAGCTCATGATACTCCACACATTGCATAAAATCCTTCAATAAGCTGATGATAATAGCTCTTGACCTCTAAGGCACAAGTACTTAACGCCTCACAGCCGATCTAACAGATCAGGTGAACAGAGCTAGTTCACAGATTTTCATTCCTGCATGCGCGCTATGCTCATGTGACAGCACACTGGAGAAATGGAGTACACTAACAGTTATAGTCTGGTCCGGCTGAAATTGAAAGTGATAGGTCTGCAGCCCTATTGCAGAGCCATAGACTTGACTGGTCATTTTTAGGTCCATGGTGACAGGCGGGACGCATCCACCAGACACTAGCTCCACCCACCATAGTTCAAACGACCCGATTCAAATGTTTCTATTGATTTGTCATGGTATTTCCCATTAATGCACCATTACATCTAAAGAAATACTAGCAGGTAATAATAGCTACTATTCTACCAAGTATTATGTTGTTTTATTGTTTTGCACTGAACTACTTGAGAAAATCGTGGTGTCTGCTGTTACCACAGTAAGAAATGAAGACACCTCCAGTACATGGCACTTCATATAGTCCTGCCATGGTTTTAAGCTTAACAAGCAATGGACGGATGCCAGATATCATGAAGTATTCAAGCGACAAAATTTCCATTTTCTGACCTTAAAGAGGCCATGGTGGTGCACAACGCCATCTTGGTCCCGCAGCAATGACAAGAGGGAAAACTCTGTGTGCATCAACATCTTGCCTTGGCGATCATCTTGTGTTTCTTTCTCTGGTTCCTCCAGCGTCAGAATCTGAATGGGAAAGTCATAAAGAGAAGTAACACAAATGTCAATAACCACAACAGATGCTCGTTCCAAGTTTGTTTATCAGCGATTCACTGCTCTTTGACAATCCAATATAAATTATAATTATGCTTCACTCTGCCATGAACTATCTGACACATTCCCTGAGTCTATGCAAAATCCAATGCACTGGCATGGTCTTGAAATGGGGAGGGTGAGGTTGGCGGAGGGAGATAACAGGACCTAATGGCTACCTGGCTAAACTTGTCTCTCAGTGAAAGAGGCTACTTACTGCGAAGCTTTCATCGGCGATCCGGCTGACTTCTTCAGCGCAACTGCTGGGTTGAGAACTGGCTTCAATGTGCACCGCTGTGAGCAAACTCACAACAAGGCAACTGAATAAGTGAGGAGTACACCGATGGCAGGTTGTGTCGGCCCTGGTCACGGTTAAGGGTGGGGTTCCTTGCGGCGATGTAGACTGCCTCCTTTACTCCCCTCTGGAACCATCTTGCTTCTTTGTCGAGAACTTGCACACTGTCCTTTTCAAAGTGGTGTTGGGTGTGGGTCAGATGTTCCCTCACTGGAGAGGACTCACATTTGTGTTCTTTTAATCTTTTGTGCAAGTTGCACTCAGTTTCACCAATATAACTTTGGTCACAATCCTGGCAGTCTATCTTGAATATCACCCCTGATGTGTCCAATTTGTTTTTTTGTCTTTGGGGTGGACTAACTGGCTTCTGATGGTGTTGGTGGGCTTGGCATGGACACTGACTCCCAACTTCCTGATCTTCCTGCTGAGAGCCTCAGTGACGCCGCTGACGTATGGCATGGAGACATGCCCTCTCAAAGGGGTTTGCCATTCAGTGGAGGGGTGGGGTATGGTTTTCTTGCCCCCCGGAATATCCCAGGCCCACTTCTGGTATCCCGACACACCGAGTACTTTCTTGATGTACCGCACCTCTTCTTCTCTAGCGGTGTCGATATAGCAGATGATCTTCGCTCAGTGGGTGAGGGTGCGGATTACTATAAAATATTCAGCTGACACCACCACAATGGTGGGAGCATTAGGATGGGAAATGAACAGGCGAGGCCAGAATTATGTTGCAGTATGAGACTGAAGTCAAGACATGAGACTCTTTGCTTTAACCCTTTGACTCCTGTGTCCCATCCACCAGCTTCCTGCATTGTCAACCACACCAGCAAACTCTTAACCCTTTGACTCCCTCATCCCATCCACCAGCTTCCTGCATTGTCAACCACACCAGCAAAGCAAAGACTTAACCCTTTGACTCCCTCACCCTATCTACTAGCTTCCCATAGGATGCCGGTGGATAGGGTGAGGGAGTCAAAGGGTTAAGTTTTTGCAGTTGGTAGATAGGGCACAGGAGCCTCACCATATCATAAAAAAAAACAACACCAACAACACCAAAAGCGTCAGCCTGCCTAAGGACTGAACTCGAACCCATGAACTCTTGTTTTGTCCGCATGGTGCTTTAACCAAATGAGCTACTCTGCCATGAAAAGTTTATCATCGAGGAATTCAGGAAACAGTCATGTATCAACAAGTTTATACAATATTCCCTGAAGATGTAAGACCCAGTAGAATGAGTTTTCGCACTGTAAAACACTGCCAGAGATCTGTGTAAGAGTGTCTAGGAATGCTAATTCAATATTTTCATCTTTAATCTGCAATTCGACTAATGTCTAACTTTCTAACACAAACTTAGTATCAGAATTAAAACCACATCTGTCAAAAACAGATCTCAGTTTGTTTGTTTTTTACACACCTTCTAAGTATCAAATAACATAACTGGAACTTGAGTAGATAAATAATTATCATGGTCAATAATAATTCTTATGGTCAATACAAATTTATTTTATTATCGCTTTTATTTTCATTCCTTGTAATTCAAGTGTCCTTTGTATCAAACCACAAAACTGGTACTGTAGTAAATACAGATCATGGTCAGTACTAGTTACTTTAACTTATTATCTCTTTGATTCTGTTCCTTGTAATTCAAGAGTCATAAAGTAATAAAACAAATTGGTCAACTAATAAGTACTATATTTTGCTTTACTTTCAGGAGAGTTCATGTTGCAATTGTGTTAATTTCTGTCGCCAGCAGGGTTCTCCCACAACAATTCACATCCAATCCAATACCACCTCCCCCCGAAAAAAAGTATAATAATAATAATAATAATAACAATAAATAATAATAATAATAATAATAATATAATAATGATATATAATATACATAGAGAGAGAGACATAGATAATAGATATATAGATAGATAGATAGATAGATAGATAGATAGATAGATGATAGGTAGGTAGATAGATAACAGATAGATAGATACACACACACACACACACACACACACACACACACACACACACACACACACACACACACACAAAGGAAAAACAGAAAACACTGCAGATAGACAGAATGATAGAAAAGCTGACAGGTATAACAGTTAAACGAGTAAGATGAGTCAGACCTCAAAGATCTGGGTTCAAACCTGCCTGGGTACCTCCCACCTAGTTGATAAATACTGCATATTCTTCCAGTCTCTACCCACCTAGTTGATAAACAATGCATATTCTTCCAGTCTCTACCCACCTAGTTAATAAACAGTGTATATTCTTTCAATCTCTACCCACCTAGTTGATAAACAGTGCATATTTTTCAATCTCTACCTAGTTGATAAACTGTGCATATTCTTTCAATCTCTACCCACCTAGTTGATAACAGTGCATATTCTTTCAATCTCTACCCACCTAGTTGATAACTGTGATATTTTCAATCTCTACCACTAGTTGATAAACTGCATATTCTTTCAATCTCTACCCACCTAGTTGATAAACTGTGCATATTCTTTCAATCTCTACCCACCTAGTTGATAAACTGTGCATATTCTTTCATCTCTACCCACCTAGTTGATAAACTGTGCATATTCTTCCAGTCTCTACCCACCTAGTTGATAAACTGTGCATATTCTTCCAGTCTCTCAGGTCAACATGTATGCAGACATGTTCATGCTTAAACTCTTCTGATGTGTATACACACACAGAGAGCATTGAGTACACACATTAAAGATCCTGTGGATCATGTCAAAGTCTGGTGGTCTGTGGAAACATGAAAACACCCAGTATGCATGACCACTGGAGAAGAAGGATGCATAAGTATATGTATAACAATATAATGTCTGCACCTGTGTGAGCAAAAACAATGTGTAAGTACACTGTACAACAATATAATGTCTGCACCTGTGTGAGCAAAAACAATTAAGTACACTGTATAACAATTATAATGTCTGCACCTGTGTGAGCAAAACAATGTGTAAGTACACTGTATAACAATATTAATGTCTGCACCTGTGTGAGCAAAAACAATGTGTAAGTACACTGTATAACAATATAATGTCTGCACCTGTGTGAGCAAAAACAATGTGTAAGTACACTGTATAACAATATAATGTCTGCACCTGTGTGAGCAAAACAATGTGTAAGTACACTGTATAACAATATAATGTCTGTACCTGTGTGAGCAAAAACAATGTGTAAGTACACTGTATAACAATATAATGTCTGACCTGTGTGAGCAAAAACAATGTGTAAGTACACTGTATAACAATATAATGTCTGCACCTGTGTGAGCAAACGTGTGGCGTTTGAGCAAAAACAATGTGTAAGTACACTGTATAACAATATATAATGTCTGCACCTGTGTGAGCAAAATCAATGTGTAAGTACACTGTATAACAATATATAATGTCTGCACCTGTGTGAGCAAAACAATGTGTAAGTACACTGTATAACAATATAATGTCTGCACCTGTGTGAGCAAAACAATGTGTAAGTACACTGTATAACAATATAATGTCTCCACCTGTGTGAGCAAAACAATGTGTAAGTACACTGTATAACAATATAATGTCTGCACCTGTGTGAGCAAAAACAATGTGTAAGTACACTGTATAACAATATAATGTCTGACCTGTGTGAGCAAAAACAATGTGTAAGTACACTGTATAACAATATAATGTCTGCACCTGTGTGAGCAAAAACAATGTGTAAACATGCATAAAAAAGATGAAAAAATAAAAACAAAAAATAGTAATAAAAGAGAAAAACAAAGGGTAGCACTAACTAAACTATCAGCTGGTAACTCAATGTATGTTTACCTTCAGAGTGTAGAATTCATCAGTTCTTTCCTTCCTGGCAAGCACTTGAACAATACTTCGCACAGGAGAAGACCCAATTCGAGGACCTGTGGACATAAATATTTTGGCTATTTTAAACATACTGCATGCAATGCAATGACATCTTTATCATTACCTGAATCTGATTACTTTTACATATATAGAACAATAAATAATGTTCTCATCAAGTGGAATGTATATGAACTACTACAATGCTAGTACACAAATAGATATGCAATGCAATCTTAATCAGTTTATCATTATGATATCACTTTATGAATTTTGGATAAAATGAACAATTTTAAAAACAATTTATCGAATAGTACCAATATTTTAATCAGAAACTTTCATTTGTTTCTGTCTTGGTGACACCATCAATTTTACTGGTATACAGTATTGATAAGTGTCCTGGAAGAACTTGATACCACCAGAAAACTACTACTATACTAGCAGACATCAACAAGAGAAGATCAAAATACATTGGCCATGTGTCAGGCTATTAGAAGAACACTGACATCATGGCAACCATCTTTCAAGGAAAAACAGTGGCATACATTGAGAACATAACCAACATCAGTGGCCTAAATATTCAAAAAAATTTCCACAAAAGTCAAGACAGAGCAGCTGGAGTGAGATGGTGGTGTCCAGATGTGCAGTGGCCAACACTGAACCCAGGGAAGCAGACAAATGAGACAAGTGAGACAGTATTGGTATCAACTATTGTACAAACAGACAAGAAAAAAAAAATGAGGCTATGTTCTGCCAACATCATCTCAGGTTTCTGGCACTTCACCACCTCTGTCATCAACAACAAAGCAATCAAAAGTGTAGACAAACTCTGCTAGTGAGCAGTAATGGATCTCTTGATGCTGAGACTGTGCTGTGCATCTCCCTTTGGATAGTTGACCAAGAGATTGTAGCAAGACCACAGCATCAGGCTTACCAGAATGGTTGCTGTGTACACAGCAATAGTCTTGAGCGCCCTGATGCACTGCTGTGAGATCTGAAATACCTACCAACAGCACATTCAACAGCAGAAACAATTCCACCAAAGATGTCTGCACAAGATCTGCAACATCACATGGCAAGATCATGTGTCCAACCTTCCAATTCAAAAAACAATCTGGTCTGCCAAGTACAGAGTTTCTACTCATCAAATGCCAGTTTCTTTGGACAGAACAGGTTGTTCGTCTGGTACACAATTGCATCCCAAAGATGCTTCTGCCGGGAAAGCTGAAACAAGGACACTGAGACCAGGGAAGACCACTAAAGCAATACATGGATACTCTGAAGAATACTGGGAAGACACTGTCTGCAACAGTGCTGACAACAGTGCATGCAAAGCACAATCACATCTGAATAGCACAGAACAGTAGGAGAAGGGAGAAGAGTGGCGGAATGGTTCAGACGTTTGCCTGCCAATAACTAAACTCAAGGTTTCAAGGTTTGCTCCCTGTAGAGGTCTTGACTTTTCTCCTCAGTTTGACTGGAAAATCAAACTGAACTTCTACTGTTCTAGTCCTTTGAAGGGACGAAAAAAATGAGTCGGACCCCTGTGCCTTCTGGATGCGCACGCTAAAGATCCTACGGCAGCTCAAAATTCAGAAGAGCAGGGCATTACCCAGCTGCCTTAGTTAAAAAAAGAAATTGGAGCAATAGGTTATTTCCCAAGTCCCATCTCTCGAGACCAATTAGCCTTCTTGCTTTTCTGAAGTTTTGGTTAAAAAAAAAAGTGAATATGAATATGAATTTGAAGCGAGGGAGAGGGGATGGGCACCACCCTTGTGGTGCTGGCCCTGGGAAAAGTTGAGGTCTCTGCCACCTCACTCCCCAACCACCCTTACAATCTAGGTACGACCTCAGGACCTGGCCAGCTCATACGTTTATATGCAGGCTTTAGCCAAGTTAAGGCTTGTGATCATTCTGCATCTTCTCCATCACATCACACCTGTGATTTTAGTGCATATGGAATTCATACCGAGCACTGAGACGTCATCCTGAGAAACTGAAACAGAACAGTAGCTGTTCAACAGAAGAAAGACCAGCAGAAGAAAAACCCAAGGCCACAAGAATCCCTTCCCAATCCCATGCAGCATGTGACTCCAGGATCAATCTTACATCCCACATAAAAACCCATTCCTGGTGATAGTGGACCAGCATACCCACTCATCTGTCGACTTGACAGGATATTCCATTATCACCACTGTATACACAAGTTTTCGAAAACCTGGGTGCACCAATAATGATGGCAAAGCATGAACATGATGATGAATAATCTTATCTGCATAAATAAATGATATCATCTGTGGAAAATATAGTCTTGTCTAGGCCATCTACAAAAAATAAGTTAACACCTTCCGATGTCCTGTATGTAAAAAAGGAAGAATCACAGGTGGGGGGTGGGGGGGGGGGGGTGGATAGTCACAGAATAGAGTAAGAGTATTTAGACCAAGAAAAATTACGGCCTCATAAAGCCAAACAACAACAAAAAACAAAACAAAAGGGGGAAGTGCACATTACAATAATATCAAATATGTGCCACAAATATAACATATACCCAAAAGATACGGTCCTGCTCTCTTCAGCCCTCTTTTGACAATGCGGGGCTTTACTTGTGATGGTGACCATACATGCGATGCCTCTTTGAGATCGTGATGTGAATTTACCGGTACGACATGCCCACTTGTACGTACATCAGCTTGACCTTGCACGCCACTAGACCTGGTATTTGCTAATGTCGAAGTGGGAGGTACGGTAGTAGTAGCTGTGCTGATACTACTGCTGCTGGTATTTGAGCTTTCACCACCGTCTGGTTCACCCCTTGGTCTGACGGAAACTCGTAGTCTTGGCAGTTTGGGTGGCCTTGAATCTGGTGGACTATCCGCTCCATCTCTTGCTGATGATCTTTTCATTCTTATGTTTAGGTTTCACTTTCGGCACGTTCCGGTTCGCGGGTTCGGGGGTCGTTTCAGCATACACTTGATGATTGATCAGTCGTCGTAAAACCGTCGTCTGCTGTACTAGATCTAGTACCAGAAAGTGAACGGTTTTCGATCAATTTTCTTCTTCCTACAGCGTAATACGCTGTCCTCTTCCATACCAGAAGTACCTCCCCTGTTCTAGATTTAATGGCATGTCACAAATATATTGTTCACACACAATGTAATCTCTTTAGACTTGATTACATCAAAACGTGAGAAAGCAGAAGCCTTCCCTCCACCTAAATCTGTATCAACTTCCGCGAAGGGACGCTATTCTCCTCAGTTGTTTACATCTCGTGATGCCGCGGAAGTACCTTGCTTCAAAGGGACTACATACATGATACAGAGAGAAACAAAAAAACGAAACCAGCCGAGATCAGCCGTCGAGCAGACGCATAAGCTTGTAATTATATCTCCAATTATTTTCGTATTCTATTCTACAAGATTACCACTGTATTCTATTCTACAAGATTACCGAGAACAGTTTTTCAGAACAACACAAACGCATCCTCTGTGACGTCTGTCTCAGTCCGTCAGTTTCAGTGTCAGTTCTCGACTCAGTCTCTAGGACCATGATTTGGATAAATCTGATCTTATTTGTCATTTGCTGTTTTGTGACGAAACGATTAATTGTAGATGAAATATTGTTTTGACAGTTATTTGCTAACGTTTTATACACATGCTAATTGCTATGCTTTGTTTTGTCCTTATTTCAACCTGTGATTTGTGAAAAAAATGTAAACTACTTTTAAAAAAAAAGTGTTCCTTGTCCCAAAGCCAAAAACCATAATCATTATAATTAGATCCTGAGAGGCCTCAATTTGACGACTTGCTTATTTAGACTTTGTGTGTGTGTGTGTGTGTGTGTGTGTGTGTGTGTGTGTTTCATCTGTTATCTGTGAATAATAACTGAACACCATTGAATACTAACATTATGTGGCTGTGTGATTGCACCTGTCATGATTAACTGGCACCAATGGCTATCATTCATATGATAGCCATTGCTGCCAGTTAATCAGGACTGATTATTCAGAGCGCCAGTTGCCTGTGCACTGGAGTTGGATTTTCTTTCTGCACTACTGGGGTGTCGAAGGTTGGGGTTTTTGTTTTGGTGGTTGTTGTTAGTTTGGTTTGGATTTCTTTGTGTTTGTTTTCATGAAACAGAAGAAAAGGGTTGTAGCCAAATAGAATAAACTTACTGTTTTTATATAGCTAATAGCTTTTATAATTGATGTGTGTTTGATGTCATAAAAATTCATTATTATGCGAAAGTGTCATGTTCCAGACCAGTGATTGTGACTGGAGTTTTGATTCATAATGTATGTTCAGTGTACTTTACATATGGCCAACATTCACTGACAGCAGTCAGCCCATCAACCTGCATAAATTGTGAATAACAATTAACATGTGATTTTTCACATATTGTTATTATGGGAGACTAATCACTAAGTTGTACACCCGCATGAAGTAGAATATTATTTGAAAATTTGAAAAACTAATCATTAAATAATGAGAATCTAATTGCAAAGGTCTAATCATCATGAAGCAGACTGATGCAAAGCAGCCTCCTCTTGTCCTAATCCGTTATTACTGATATGTAGCCTAGCTCATAAATGATGTGAATGCATGATGATTGATACAGGCAATGGTGCAGACATTGATTTTTGTACAGTCTGTAAAAATGACAGAAACGCTTGGTTAAATGAAAAAAAAAAATGACAAAAGGATTTCATACTGTACATCTGGAGAAATATTGTCATTTTGGGATATCATGCTCTAACAGAACAAAATGCTGATCTGATTATTGAAATTGATAAAGACCCAAACTCATCAATCCCTATCAGCCTGACAGTGTTTTTGGTGTTGAAATTCTTCTGTCATAAATGAAACTGTGACCAGAGTGTTGGCAGAAATCAACTAGAGACAAAGGAGATACATCAGCCAGGTAACCCACAACACCAGCACAAATCTAAAGACAACAGTTTTACAAGGAAAACTTTAGGACAAAAGAAATGTGGGCTGACCACCCACCTCTTACATGAACAACATCACCTATGTCAGTAGTTTGAGGGTTTATGAAGTAGCACAGAAAAGTCAAGACCAGAATAAATGGAGGAGAGTTGTTCACTTGTTGTGACCTTTGCTGCAGTGACTACCATCAAACCCAATGTTGACAGGAGACAGGTGGCTAGAATTCATTGTTCAGTTTTTTTCAAACTGGAAAATTATCATAAAATACTAACATGTATTTGAGTGATATCTTATCAGTGTGCCTAATAATGTAATATCTTATCAGTGCACAAGTGTATTTCTGTCAGATGGATACAAACAGTGAACTTTAACACTATCAGTGTTGATAAATGCTACTTTATAAGCACACAGATGTCTTTTTATTGGACTGATATAGACAGTGAAATTCAGTGAGTGATGACCAATACTGTAATAAAAGTCCATAATAGGTGTACTTATTTGCTAATCCTTATGTGTGTGGATTTCATGATTTAAAAGGATTTCACTTTTATAGCAAGGCTATCCACTTGAATATATTGATGTCTTGTGAAAACCTTGAACATAGATTATTCTGAATGTTGTTTATGTACTTTTGAGGTAATCAGTACCAGTGATGAATCCTAGAGTACTTCCTGGCCCTGCAGATAGAATATCTCTCTTAGACATCAGCCATGCTTACAACAAAATGACAGATGTTTTATCCATATTGTCAAATTATGGCAACATTTGTCATGTCCTTGGGCCTGAGAGAATCCTACATAGATAGTCACATGCCTACAGAAGACATGACTTTTCCTGGATATGTTATTTGTCAAGATCCTGAACAAGCCAAAGCAAACAGGTTTATTACTTTACACCATTGACCTTAAATTTGTCAGTTCAATCATAGTAAAGAGATTAGCTGCACTAATTTGTGAAACAATGATGTGGATTGTTTGTGATTAACTGACTGTATTGCTATCAAACAAGTAGATAACCTGACTGTATTGCTATCAAACAACTAGATAACCTGACTGTATTGCTATCAAACAATCTATACAAAAGTCCATTTAAGGTGAGTGATGAGACTTTCCTTCGATATGATTTTGTGTTTCTTACTTTGGTTTAAGTCAGGAGAAAATCTGGATTGTTTTTGTTCTGCTTGAACACACTTGCACCATACACACATGCACTCTTGCATATGCATGCACATGCACATACATGTGCACACACATACAAGATATTTGATAATAGTGAAAGATTTCTTTAGCACACCATCTTGGGAAACAAGTTTCTTTGCCCTTTACAAAAAATGTATACATAAAACGTAAATCAATGAGAAGTCAACGCACATTCTTCGCATAATCCACACACACTCAGGCGCACACTTCACTTAATCCATACGCATATGTGTGTGCACACACGCACACTTCACAGATTGTAACATCTTGTAGTAATTAAATTCCATGAAAATGGGATGGGGGAGGGGGTTGGCTTTGTGCCTATCCCTGTTTCTATCCAGCTTGAAGACTCGGTAATCCACACTTCCACATCCGTGCGTAATCTTGGAGTTGTACTGGACCAAACTCTTTCCTTCCACAGCCAGGTATCCTCTGTCTGTCGTGCTTGTTACTTAGAACTTCGACGGATCAGTTCTGTGCGTCATCTTCTATCTGAAGAAAGCACTATAACTCTCATTTCTGCACTCATTCTTTCCAGACTCGACTACTGTAACTCGCTTCTTGCTGGCTGCCCCCAAACACTCTTATCCAAATTGCAAAAAGTTCAAAATAACGCTGCTCGCCTTGTACGGAAATGTCCAAGGTCAACTCATGTTTCCCCTCTGCTTCGAACTCTACACTGGCTTCCTGTTCGAAAGCGTATTGACTATAAACTTTCCCTCCTATGCCATAAGTCTCTGGCTGGTCTAGCTCCCCCCTATCTTTCTGATCTCCTGACTGTTTACATTCCCTCCAGAGAGCTACGCTCTTCTACTGATGCCCACCTACTTAGAATCCCACGCTTCCGCAACAAAACTCTTGGTGAACGTGCTTTTTCTTATCAGGCCCCCTCTATTTGGAACAAACTTCCCTTTCCTCTCCGCTCTACCTGTACCCTTTCTTCGTTTAAGTCCAGTCTAAAAACCACTCTTTTTAAATCCTAGCCTGTAGTTCTGTACTCTTACTTCAGCTGCCACCTTGAAATCTGTGCCCGCGCGCGTGTGTGTGTGTGCGGGTGTGTGTGTGTGTGTGTGTGTGTGTGTGTGTGTGTGTGTGTGTGTGTGCGGGTGTGTGTGTGTGTGTGTGTGTGTGTGCGTGTGCGTGTGTTGTGTGTGCGTGTGTGTGTGTGTTTACTGTAAGCGCTTAGGGCTTTTTTAGATTAAGCGCCATAAATGTTCACTATTATTATTATTATTATTATATAACCAACCACTATGTAACCAACCATACAGTATTTCATTTTTATGTGAGTAAAATGTTTTTGTCCTGCACAGGTCTAGAATCTGGCAGACACACCAGACGTAGAATAACTTCATCACAGAGGAAGATGACAGCGCCTCTTGCTTTCCTCATTGAGGCCATGTTGGCTGTTTCACTGTTATCCTGTTGTGCGAGTCAGTTCAACGGTCAGCCAGTTGTTTATTTCCACGAAGAGAATCAAGGAAATGGTGCTCCTACTACACCCCCTCCTCCATCTCCTGGTACGGCCAACTCCTCCACGAATATGGGAGAGCTTGGTGTCAACGGAATCTTCCCTGGACTTACTGTAAGAGGCATGCTTTGGAATAATTTGAATTCAATTTAGTTGATTTGAATTTATATCTTGATAGAAAATATTCTTAATTTGTTGTTTTTGAATATATCAACTTTCTTAGTAACTCAGATATTTGTGCAGACTTTTGTTATTATCCATAAATGATTAAATCACAAGAATATTTGAATTTGGTGTCATGTTGGAAAGAATTGTCGCTAAAGCAGTTTCATTCATTTGAAATTCATATCCATAACAAGAAATATTTATATTGATTGTTGATTCCTTCTGACTTATTGATTTACCCTCGAAATGTGGTGTGCTTGATAAAAGTTAGGCCTCTTATAGTAGTCATTGGAGGAAGTAATTGTATGAAGCATTTCAGTTATCTGTCCAGAACATAGCTAGTTTGACCATTGTTTTATTTCCTTGCTTGTTTTACTGAGACCATGCTGATAGATATTCAGAAGTTGCAGGTGTGGTGTTTTCCTTTGATACCGCTGTAAACATCACAATGTCAGCTGCATATTTGACATTCAAAGAATCTTTTAAAATATGAGTACTAGCATTTCTTCTTAGGGGTCACTTTTCTTATTTGATATCAAATTATCACATCTTAACTGAACAGCTCTTTAACAAGGTCTGCGAAGGTTTTGAAGCAAAGCAAGATTCATTCTGTGTCACATTGTATGTTCAGGATTTTCTTTGGTGCACATTTTTATATTAATGCAACAAGTTTCATTCTTTGCCACTTTTGATGTGCAGTAGTTTCTTTGATGCATGTTTTTGTCTTTGAATGAAACAAGATTCCTTTTTTGCCACATTCTGTTTTCAGCATTTTCTTCAATGCATGATGGCCAAGGGTTTGGGAGGGAGGGGGGGGGGGGGGGCTTTTGTTTGCTTATTTTTTTTTAATGAAAGATTTTTCTTCTTCATTAATTTATGAAATAGACTCTCCATTATGTCAGAAGTTGTAGTTGTGATCAAATAACGTGGGCACTTTCTACTTAAATTTTTGTCGGTGGTTCTTCTTTTCTTCTTCTTCTTCTTCTTCTTCTTCTTCTTCTCTCTTCTTCTTCTTCTTCTTCTTCTTCTTCTTTTTCTTCTTCTTCTTCTTTTCATTGGCTATCTACTTGGTCAGACCACTTTTGGTGATGGTGTGGCCATCAAAGTGAATATGTCCATTCTTGTCTGATACAGATGATCATGTAGACATTTCATTACATTGCATGGTACCATGGTTTGTTAGAGGTGTCTGCAGACTTAGTATTTCTGACTTCAGCCCTCAGTCAAGTGTTTTTGTTGTTGTTGGGTTTGGTTTGGTTTGGTTGTTTTTTGTTTGGGGCTTTTTTTTTTTGGAGGGGGGGGGAGATCTGTCTTTGTTTTGGGGACATGGTTTCTTGTTGATTTGTTTGTTTGTTACAAGTCATATGCTTACACACACACACACACACACACACACACACACACACACACACACACACACCACGCACGCACGCACGCACGCACGCACGCATGCACGCACATGTGTGTATGTATTTATGAAATGTATATGTGTGTGTGTGTGTGTGTGTGATGTGTGTGTTTAATTTTTTTTATTCATTTATCTATTAATTTAGAAATATGTATATATTTGTACAGTTGTTTCTTGATTTTATTTATTATTGATTTATTTGTGTCATATTTACTAACTTATTTTATTTCATTTACTTTTAGTTCAGGGAAAGTGGAGATTTACAGGACATGTCATTTTTACTCATTTTAGTGACTGTGACAGGTGACAGCAGACAGCGGAGGGCAGCGCTCAGAGTGTGGAATTGGTGCCTTGATGCCATGGAACAACCACCTGTACATGGTGTCTTACCTGTCTGTGCCGGATGCAGGGAATGGCACAGGGCTTTACCAGATTGACGACAAATTCACAGTATGAAGGGTTTTGTGTTTCTGTTTAGGGCGAGATGTAGGCATGTCCATGTGTGTGTGTGTGTGTGTGGTTTGTGTGTGTTGTGTGTGTGTGTGTGTGTGTGTGTGTGTGTGTGTGTGTTGTTTGTGTGTGAGTGTGTTTGTGTGTGTGAGAGGGCATGCGTGTGTGTGTGTATGTTCGATTCATTCTTTGATTTAACATCTTTTCACTATAAGTGATATGTGTGTGTGCGTACGTGCGTGTGTGCATGCATGCGTGTGTGTGTGTGTGTGTGTGTGTGCGCGCGCGTGCTTGCGTGCCTGCATGTCTGCGTGCATGCATGCATATGTGTTGTGTGGTGAGTGTGTCTGTGTCTGTGTGTATGTATTTGATTCTGTGTGTATGTATTTGATTCTGTGTATTTTGGGTGAAATGGGGGTGGGGGGGTATGAGGGAGGACTGTCATGTGTGTGTGTGTGTATGTTGAGAGGATGCATGGCTGATAGTGTCATACACATGTACTGAATGCGCTTCTTTGTCATGAAATCGTGCCGCAGAAACGCTAAGCATTATTGTTGTTGCTGTTGCTGTTGCTGCTGCTTTTGCCTCTGCTGCTGTTGCTGTTGTTCATGATGATGTCGCTCATATTAATGTTGTTGTTGATGATGATGATGATAACTGAGATGATAGATGATGATGATGGTGGTGGTGGTGGTGGTGGTGATATTTTTTGTGTGTACAGGTATTTTCACCTATCGTGAATTTTTAACAAAATTTGCCAGGACAGATTTTTTTTGTATTGTGTTTCTCTAATTTTGTTGTTATTGTTGCTGTTGTTGCATATTTTGTTGTTGTTTTTTTTTCATTTGAATCATTTTGATTGTTTAATTTGTTTACTTATTTAGTTGTTTCTTTTTCTTTAATATGCACTAAATGACCACTGTAGTTGGGTACCTTAGTCTTTTTTTCAACCTGTTTTTAATCATTTTCAAATGCCTTATCATGTATGTATTAACATATACGAGAGGAGGGGAAGTTATTTTATCACTTTGTGAGGAAATCCACCACTTATATCATCATTTAGGATCCATTGGATACAATGCAAAACAAATTGCAAGACAATAATATAGAGCACTGTGATTGTGTGTGTCAGGTAGCTGATCCGTTTAGCACTATGATAGAACTCTGTGATTGTGTGTGTTGGATAGCTAATCCATTTAGCACTACTGATAGAACACTATGATTGTGTGTGTCGGATAGCTGATCCATTTAGCACTACTGATAGAACACAATGATTGTGTGTGTCAGATAGCTGCATCCATTTAGCGCTACTGATAGAACACAATGATTGTGTGTGTCGGATAGCTGATTTATTAGCACTAATGATAGAACACTATGATTGTGTGTGTCAGATAGCTGGATCCATTTAGCACTACTGATAGAACACAATGATTGTGTGTGTCAGATAGCTGGATCCATTTAACGCTACTGATAGAACACAATGATTGTGTGTGTCAGATAGCTGGTTTATTAGCACTATTGATAGAACACAATGATTGTGTGTGTCAGATAGCTGATTTGTTAGCACTACTGATAGAACACAATGATTGTGTGTGTCAGATAGCTGATTTATTAGCACTACTGATAGAACACAATGATTGTGTGTGTCAGATAGCTGATTTATTAGCACTAATGATAGAACACTATGATTGTGTGTGTTGGATAGCTGATTTATTAGCACTAATGATAGAACACTATGATTGTGTGTGTCAGATAGCTGATTTATTAGCACTACTGATAGAACACTATATGATTGTGTGTGTTGGATAGCTGATTTATTAGCACTAATGATAGAACACAATGATTGTGTGTGTCAGATAGCTGATTTATTAGCACTACTGATAGAACACAATGATTGTGTGTGTCAGATAGCTGATTTATTAGCACTACTGATAGAACACAATGATTGTGTGTGTCAGATAGCTGATTTATTAGCACTACTGATAGAACACTATGATTGTGTGTGTCAGATAACTGATTTATTAGCACTACTGATAGAACACAATGATTGTGTGTGTCAGATAGCTGAGTTATTAGCACTACTGATAGAACACAATGATTGTGTGTGTCAGATAGCTGATTTATTAGCACTAATGATAGAACACTATGATTGTGTGTGTCAGATAGCTGATCCATTTAGCACTAATGATAGAACACAATGATTGTGTGTGTCAGATAGCTGATTTATTAGCACTAATGATAGAACACTATGATTGTGTGTGTTGGATAGCTGATCCATTTAGCACTAATGATAGAACACTATGATTGTGTGTGTCAGATAGCTGATCCATATAGCACTAATGATAGAACACTATGATTGTGTGTGTCAGATAGCTGATCCATTTAGCGCTACTGATAGAACACAATGATTGTGTGTGTCGGATAGCTGATTTATTAGCACTACTGATAGAACACAATGATTGTGTGTTGTCGGATAGCTGATTTATTAGCACTACTGATAGAACACAATGATTCTGTGTGTCAGATAGCTGATTTATTAGCACTAATGATAGAACACACAATGATTGTGTGTGTCAGATAGCTGATTTATTAGCACTAATGATAGAACACAATGATTGTGTGTGTCAGATAGCTGATTTATTAGCACTACTGATAGAACACAATGATTGTGTGTGTCGGATAGCTGATTTATTAGCACTAATGATAGAACACAATGATTGTGTGTGTCAGATAGCTGATTTATTAGCACTAATGATAGAACACAATGATTGTGTGTGTCGGATAGCTGATTTATTAGCACTACTAATAGAACACAATGATTGTGTGTGTCAGATAGCTGATTTATTAGCACTACTAATAGAACACAATGATTGTGTGTGTCAGATAGCTGATTTATTAGCACTAATGATAGAACACAATGATTGTGTGTGTCAGATAACTGATTTATTAGCACTACTGATAGAACACAATGATTGTGTGTGTCAGATAGCTGAGTTATTAGCACTACTGATAGAACACAATGATTGTGTGTGTCAGATAGCTGATTTATTAGCACTAATGATAGAACACTATGATTGTGTGTGTCAGATAGCTGATCCATTTAGCACTAATGATAGAACACAATGATTGTGTGTGTCAGATAGCTGATTTATTAGCATTAATGATAGAACACAATGATTGTGTATGTCGGATGGCTGATTTATTAGCACTACTGATAGAACACAATGATTGTGTGTGTCGGATAGCTGAGTTATTAGCACTACTGATAGAACACTATGATTGTGTGTGTCAGATAGCTGATCCATTTAGCGCTACTGATAGAACACAATGATTGTGTGTGTCGGATAGCTGATTTATTAGCACTACTGATAGAACACAATGATTGTGTGTGTCGGATAGCTGATTTATTAGCACTACTGATAGAACACAATGATTCTGTGTGTCAGATAGCTGATTTATTAGCACTAATGATAGAACACAATGATTGTGTGTGTCAGATAGCTGATTTATTAGCACTAATGATAGAACACAATGATTGTGTGTGTCAGATAGCTGATTTATTAGCACTAATGATAGAACACAATGATTGTGTGTGTTGGATAGCTGATCCATTTAGCACTAATGATAGAACACAATGATTGTGTGTGTCAGATAGCTGATCCATTTAGCACTGATGATAGAACACAATGATTGTGTGTGTCGGATAGCTGATCCATTTAGCACTAATGATAGAACACAATGATTGTGTGTGTCAGATAGCTGATCCATTTAGCACTAATGATAGAACACAATGATTGTGTGTGTCGGATAGCTGATCCATTTAGCGCTACTGATAGAACACTTGATTGTGTGTGTTGGATAGCTGATCCATTTAGCACTGATGATAGAACACTATGATTGTGTGTGTCGAATAGCTGATTTATTAGCACTACTGATAGAACACAATGATTGTGTGTGTCGGATGGCTGATCCATTCAGCACTCCTGACTCTCATGTCCAAACTCTGTTGACTCAATTTACTCCCACACCCCGTCCACCAGCATCCTGCATTGTCATCCATGCCAGCAAAGCAAAACCTTAACCCTTTGACTCCCTTACCCTATCCACCAGCTTCCTGCTGTTAGGGAATCAAAAAGTTTTTGCAGTTGGTGGATAGGGTGCAGGAGTCAAAGGGTTAAAAGGCATAAACTGTCTCTCACCAGATGACCAAAATAGCGAACCACAGGTCCACCTACGCCAACCGACTGTTGCACAAGGAGACCAGTCAGATTATCATTGGCGCTTGGACCATTGACGCCAAGGGCAATATGAAGACATTTAAAGAGTTGCTGACAAGCCGGGTGGCCGCTACTGCTGAACATCTGACCAATCCTGAAAGACTGGTGGGTATTTCAATCTCTGAAATTTTATTCGTAAAATTTTTCCCTTCTTGTACTGAACATGAATATTTTATTATTGTTCTAGTCTAGTTGTTTTTTTTATTTTTATTTCTTGCTCGTTTGTCTTGTGTGTGTGTGTGTGTGTGTGTGTGTGTGTGTGTGTGTATGTGTGTGTGTGTATGTGTGTGTGTGTGTGTGTGTGTGTGTGTGTGTGTGTGTGTGTGTATCTCCCCTCTCTTTCTTGCTCTGTGTGTGTGTGTGTGTGTGTGTGTGTGTGTGTGTGTGTGTGTGTGTGTGTGTGTGTGTGTGTGTGTGTGTGTGTGTGTATCTCCCCTCTCTTTCTTGCTCTGTGTGTGTGTGTGTGTCCTCTCTCTCTCTCTCTCTCTCTCTCTCTCTCTCTCTCTCTCTCTCTCTCTCTCTCTCTTTCTCTCCGGGGGGGCTACTTCCGGCATTGAAGTGTTGACAACGTGTGACGAGCCGTCTGACTTAAAACGCTTACTCCTGGTTCCAGAGCCCTTACTTGTGCAAAAATTCCAGGTAGGCTGCAGCATGCCAGAGGTGGCGTTGTGCTTCCGCTCCGTTTGTGGTACTTTTCAGTCCGTGTACATTGCTTTTATGCATCGAAGAGTTTTGAAGAGAAATGCTCTGTTTGTACGGACATTGAAAATGTGCAATGTGCAAGCCGGTGTTGTGGTAGGGTTGATCCTCACCTTTTTTTACTACGGACATTTATTGCAACGCTGTGGAGACATCGAGATGAACCCCGGACCACGATCTGCTGGCAAGACAGGCAGCACAAGGCAGACACTACTGAGTTCCAGCGCAAGTCCTGCTGCCTCTGCATCTTCTACTTTTGGGACACATGCATCTTCTCCCAACAGGGAACCAACGACCGCCGACGTCATCGCCATGCTCCAAGAAATGCAAAAACATGATAAGACCATGGACTGTAAGTTAGATGATGTAAAAGACGAGATGAAAGCCCTGAATGACAAATTTAATTCATTACAGGAGGAAGTTAAAAAACTTAGAGAAGAGACACAAGACTTGCGTAACAAGAATGCAGAACTTGAAAAAGCTAACTCGGAGCTCATGGACAAAGTAAACAATCTTGAGAGAAAATCTGATGATTTAGAAGGACGTTCAAAACGACAGAATGTCATTTTTTATGGAATGGAACGAAAGGATAAGGAGACAAATGAAGACTGTGAAAAATTAGTGCAAGATCTTGTTTCAGAAAAGATGGGTGTGGAAGGGGAGGTGGCTTTTGATAGAGTTCACAGGTTAAGTGCAAAACGTGACTCTCCTATCATTGCACGATGCACATTTTATAAGGACAAGATCCGTATCCTTAAAGCCAAAATGAAGTTGAAGGGGAGTCAGATTTTTGTCGGAGAAGATTTCTCCAGCAAGGTGCGTGAATTAAGACGCAAATTGACCCCACATTTGAAAAAGGCCAGGTCTGAGGGAAAGAGAGTGGCAATGGTTTTTGACCATCTCGTGATCGACGGGAAAAAGTTCGGGCTTAATGCCACAGAACAATTAGTGGAACTAAGATAGGTCATTGGCCGGCCCGTTCATGATAAAATGTATGCGTCCTTTTCCAAAGGGAACGAACAAAAACTAACACCGGTGCACATCTCCACGCACGACGGACATAGGCCTATTGGCAACTGTCTCTCATGTGAAGGGCTTAATTCACGTGGAGAAGAGTTGATTGAAAGCGTTACTCCCGACCTTCATGGTTGGCAGACGTGTTCTTTGAATGATGTACGCGACAGATATAAATCGGATGTAGAATCAAAATCGAAAATAAATGAAAGTTTTCATATGTATGATAATAACCATGTGCATAATAAGGACTCAGATGTGTACCCGTGCTTGAGTAAAACGATCTCTTTTCTCTCATGGAACGTTAACGGTTTATTTTCCAAAGTTACTGAAAAAGATTTTGTTTCGTATGTGTGTGAGTTTGATTTCATATGCTTTGGAGAAACATTTTTGGAAAAGTGTCACACAGATGTTTTTGTTGGCTATACTGTATTTTGCAAACCAGCGGTAAAGCTTTCGTCCCAAGGGAGACGATCTGGGGGATTGGTTTGTTTGGTAAAAAACCAGTTGGTTCCTTTCATAACATGGATTGATATTAAACAAACTAATATATGTGCATTTGTTATCGATAAACATATGTTTGGTACTTCAAAAAATGTTTTGTTTATTTGTGCTTATGTTCAGCCAGAAGGTTCACCTTACTATACATATTTCGATATTGATAACGGAATCTCTGTTTTGGAAGAATGTCTCGTTGATTGTTTGCTGTCGTTAGGTGATGCGGAAATATTACTTTGTGGAGATCTGAACAGCAGAACGTCAAATTTTTCTCCAGAAATTTACGACTGTTTTGGTATTGACTCGTTGACGAATAGTCAACCGTCATGTACAGATCGCAGATCTGAAGATTCAGTTTTAAATAATTACGGTAAAATGTTGTTGAATTTGTGTGCTGCATTTGGTTTGTATATTTTGAATGGAGTTTGTAATGGCGACCATCAGGGTCGCTATACTTACATATCTGAGAATGGGTGCAGCGTGAACGATTATTTTCTTATTTCTAAAGATCTTTTTTCTTCTGTTTGTAATGATTGTACCTTATATATATCTGATCGCATTGATTCGGACCATTTTCCTGTTCAGTTACATATTACTTTCCCAAATGAAAATACATTTGGAACGGATGTTTGTGACAGTGACACAGTGACTGAAAAATTTGTGTGGAGTGATGAAAATGGTCATGTTTATAGATCAAATTTACAGAAAGAGGAGACGCGTTTGAAATTTCAATCTGCTATGAATTTGATTGATGTAGATGTAGATGATGCTTTGAACGTGTTCAATGACTGTATTAAAGATAATGCTGAAAATATGAAAAGATACTTGCATAGTAACAAGACAAACACAAATAGTGATTGGTTCGACTTTGAATGTTTAACAGCCAAACGGAATGTCCGAAGATTGTTAAAAAGATTTAGAAAAACTTTAAGCGATGAGGTCAGATGTATGTATACTATTGCTAGAAGAGAATATAAAAATCTTCTGAAAAGAAAGAGAAGATTCTTTAATCTAGCATTATTGAACAGCTTGGTGTCCACATTGAATGACCAACAGGCATTTTGGAAATCCGTTAAAAAGGCATCATTTAAAAGAAGTCACTCAAAACGTTGCATTACTGTTAACACGTGGTTTGAACATTTTCGTTCTCTGTTAGATAAAGATGTTGTGCAAGAGGTTGAGTATACTATGCAAGTCAATGAGGAAACAGATGACCATCTTAATCGTCCTATTTCAGTGGATGAAGTTGTGTCCGCCATGCGTAAACTAAAGAATGATAAAGCTGCAGGTCCTGATCTTATTATTGGTGAATTCTTTAAAAATGGAACAGAAGATACAATTCAGTTTTTCCTGAAACTATTCAATAAACTTTTTGATGATGGCATATTTCCAGAAAGTTGGTCAGAATCAATAATTTTACCATTATTTAAGAAAGGGGACGCCAGTAATCCAAATAATTACAGAGGAATTTCTCTCTGTAATATAAGCAGTAAATTATATAGCACCATTATCAATAAGAGGTTACAGGAATGGGTTACAATGAATGATATTACAGGAGATCACCAAGCTGGCTTTAAGAAGGGATATTCTACAATAGATCATATGTTTACTCTCCTCTCATTTATTCAGAAACAGTTTTCTTGTAATAGAAAACTGTATGTTGCTTTTATTGATTTTGAAAAAGCATTTGATTCTATTGATAGAAATTTACTTTGGCCAATTTTGTTGAAGAACGGTGTAAATGGTAAATTGTTTCAATGTATAAAGGCAATGTATCAAAAAGTTAATTGTCGAATCCGCTGTGGGCTTCATTTTACAGATTATATTAAGTGTACAACTGGAGTTAAACAAGGAGATGTTTGTAGCCCTGTGTTATTTTCTATGTTTATTAACGAGCTTGCTCTGGAGGTTATCAGCAATGGGCGTCATGGGGCCAAATTTCCACAAGATTTATCAGAATTGTTTATTCTTTTGTTTGCAGATGATGTGCTGTTGTTATCTGAAACGGTTGTAGGTTTACAGAGGCAGTTAACTTCTCTTTACAGAGCAGCAACTTCTTTGCATCTTAAAGTAAATTTGAACAAAAGTAACGTTGTCGTATTTAGAAAAGGAGGACACTTAGCTGCTAGAGAGAGATGGGTGTACAATGATACAATTATGCCTGTTGTAAATGCATATAAATACCTGGGAATTTATTTTTCTACACGTTTGAGTTTTACTCTGGCTTGTAAAGATATTGCTAGCAGGGCAAAAAATGCATTGCTATGTGTGATGAAAAGATTGAATATGTTAAATAATAATTCATTTGATTTACTTGTCAAAATATTTGATTCACAAATACAGCCAATTTTGCTGTATGGAGCAGAAATTTGGGGATTAGATAAGGCAGTTATGCATTGTGAAGCTGTACACTTATTTGCTTTGAAAGGATTTTTAGGACTGGATAAGCGCACATCTAATGATTTGGTATATGGAGAAACAAACAGATACCCATTATTTGTTCATTCTAGTTGTACGATGTATTCAATTCTGGTTAAAACTATTGCACATGGAAGACAATAGACTGCCGAAAAAATCCTATAAGATGCTGTTTGATTTAGATTGTAAAGGTAAGAAGAATTGGGTAACTAGTATACGTATGTGTCTGAATGAATACGGGTTTGGTAATGTTTGGTTTTTCCAAGGAGCTGGCGATGAGAGACAGTTTATTCGTGATTTTCGACAAAGACTTATTGATTGTAGATGGCAAAACTGGAATGACCATATACAGACAAGTGGAAGATATGATTTTTATAGAACTGTCATAGATTCTCACAGTGTTAAACCGTACATAAGCCTTGACCTGGATATTAATTTGAAAAAAATAATAGCAAAATTCAGACTTGGTTTATCAAATTTAAAAACCCATCAGTTGAGATACAAGCAACACAGAGAGTCTGATTTGCTCTGTCCCTTATGTATGCAAGCGGAAGAAGACGAAATACATTTTGTCCTGTGTTGTCCAGCTTTAGATGAAATCCGCTCAAGGTTTATCCCTCAAAAGTATTTCAGATGCCCAAATATGTTTAAACTGTGTTTGTTAATGTGTTCAACTCGTTTTGATTATATTAAGAATTTTGGTTTGTTCCTGCTTAAAGCAGTTAAAATCAGGGAAATTGCTTTATCGTAATACACAATATATTTTGTTGTTGATTGTTAATCCTATATGATATAATATCTGATTATCTCATTATGTTTATAAGCACCCCTTCAGTAGGGGCTATGGCCTTTCTTGAATAAAATTCTGAAGTCTGAAGTCTGAAGTCTCTTTCTCTCCCCTCTCTTTCTCTCTTCCCCTCTCCCTCTCTGTTATTCTGTCCCTCTTTCTCTCCCTCTTTCTGTCTGTTTTTCTTTATGGTTACAAACACACACATCATCAAACAAAAACATTTATCTGTCAGAGTTGATTTTTGTACAAAAAAAATTTCTCTGTAGTATACTTTAAAGCGTAACTTTGTCTTCAGAATATAGTTCAGTCAGAAATAAATGTCACATGTTTGCTGTCAGGACTGGTTACATGTTTCTGTGTTGTTGTTGGTGGTGGTGGTGGTGGGGGGGGGGGGTTGTTTGTTGTTGTTTTTTTGTTGTTGTTGTTGTTTTTTGTTTTTTTGTTTTTTGAATGACGAATTGTTATCTTCATCTCCCAAGCAAGAAACTGTGTGATTAAAACGCACAAGAAAAATACGAAGAAACCCAGAAGCAAAGTGCTGTCCAGTTTTTTTCAGTGTGTCATGCTTTGTACTTTTTCTTCTGTGTTCTTATTTAGCATACTGGCTGGCTTTTTCAGTAGAGCCAGCAACTCAAGATAAATGTCTTGACCAGAAAAAATCAGGGAAGTTTCAGTCTTTTTCTCATAATTTTTGTATCTGGTGTTTGTTTGTAATCTTACGCTTGACGAAGGCCAGTTGGCCGAAAATTTGCGCCTGTCTTGTCTTGTCATATTAAATACGCGTTCGTATTCTTCTTTCGTGTTTTTTCTGGTTCCTGTTTGCTTGAACGCGGGCAGTCACACTTGTTTTGGATAAATGTCTTGAGTTCAGTCCTAGCTCTTTAACACAAAAACTGGTCAGTCCATTGCCCATCTTATTGCTCCAATCTTTCTGGTGGTGTCAGCTTAATATTTCTTAGGTCCTGTTAAGTCCTGCTCTCCCCGCCCAATCCCCTTTATTTGAAGACTTTGCCAGTGCAAAGAGTCTGCCAAGTAACACGGCAGACTGGCTTGAATGTGTAGAATTGTCGAAGTGTGGTGATCCAAAACAAGTGCGACTGCCCGTGCCCAAGCAAACAGGAACCAGAAGAACAAGCAAACCAAAGCAAGTGCATATTCAACACAACAAGACAAGACAAGCACAAATTTTCGACCAACCGGCCTTTGTCAAGCGCGAATGCACGGTCACAAACAGACCACAAACAACACCAAACAACGGATAATAAAAAGAGGACTTTTTATCCACTGGACGAGGCGGCAGGGAAGTTTTTAGTCCTCTTTTTATTATCCGTTGTTTGGTGTTGTTTGTGGTCTGTTTGTGACCGTGCTTTCGCGCTTGACAAAGGCCGGTTGGATGAAAATTTGCACTTGTCGTGTCTTGTTGTGTTGAATACGTGCTTGCTTTGGTTTGCTTGTTCTTCTGGTTGAAGTGTGGTGAGTCCCTCTTGAATCAGCTCCAAACTCCAGACTTAAGGTGTTTCTGATCTCTGTTTGCTTGAATGCTGGCTGTCTTTTTGATTCAGATTACCTATCAGAATTGACATTTGTACAAAAAGTTGCCCTGACACTTGATACAGATTACCTGTCAGAGTTGATTTTTGTACAAAAATTTGCCCTGGACAATTGATTCAGGTAACCTATCAGAGTTGATTTTTATGCAAAATTTTGCCCTGGACAATTGATTCGGTTTTTACGTGTCAGAGTTAGTTTTTGTACAAAACATTGCCTTCGATGTTTATTGAGTGCAATTCTGGCTCTAGGGATGTGAGATGTGCTTAAGCAATTTTAGGTAATTTAGACCCGTTTTTAGATATGTTTTAGTGTATTTAGTTATGTTTGAATTTGTATTCAGGTATGCTTTTTTAAATCCCTTGTGCGATAAATTGGATGGAGTGGCCAACACCAGGGGCATCTCCCTAAATAATGTGTGCAAATGCAGTGATAAGTGTATGTAATTTTTTTTTCCTTTTTTTTTTCTTGTTGAAGTATTGTCTATGTTTTGAAAATGGTAATAGCCCTGGTATGATTCTACACAGTCGGCTGAGCTTTTAACAAAAATAACAGTAACAATAACAATAACGCAGGATCTAATGGAGAGAGAAGAAAAGACCCTATCTGACCAATCATCGAACCCAGGACTGCTCACATCTTAGTCTTTAACCACTATGCCACCACTGCTGTATACAGTTTTTTTACCTTTGCTGTAGGTGTATATGGTGGGAATGGACGGACCACTGTGGGAATGTGACGTGATTCTCATGAACTGCACGCAGCTCTTTGACCTGGTGAAAGTTCTCCACATCCCTGCCAGTATGGGAGAGCAGCCCCACTTCAAGGCGGCTCACACCATGAATGGGAGACTGGTTGTCACCAGCAACACGTTTGAGGAGGCTGATTTTGATGGGTGAGTCACCACGGTGCAGTGTGTGTTCTTCAGTTTTAACGTCCGTTCAAGTACGTGATATTAGACAAAGGAAAATACAGCCTTAAAACCACATAAAATAACATTAAATTTGAGAAAAGGAAAACTGTATAATTGAGATATGTTAAATGTGCAGTGTGTGTGTGTGGGTGTGGGTGTGTGTGTGTGTGTGTGTGTGTGTGTGTGTGTGTGTGTGTGTGTGTGTGTGTGTGTGTGTAAAGGAGACTAGATGAGCAATGCGCAAGTAGTCCATCGGTGCAGCATGAAAGGAATATGGCAAATAAAACAGGGGGAAGGAAAATATGCATGGAATGTGTAACAGCACAACAACAACAAAACCCTAAGAGGGAAAATAAAACACTTGAGTGAGTAACCTTTCATCAGAACACGGCAGATTTGGTATCAGTATACATTCTCATTCTGTATGTTGTAGAGTGCTGCACGGAGGACGTCTCGCAGAGTGGAAGGGGCCAGGTACCAACTGGACCATTCTGGCCGAGACAGCGTTCGTAGAGGTCACAGGTCGACGGAACTTTGGCAAAGTCATTTATGCGCTGGGTTGGGACGCTGCCTCTGTTATTCTCAAAGTCTTTGACGGAGATAATCAAAGTGAGATTGTGTGTGTGGAAAGTTGTGGTTGGTTGTAAGTAGGGGGGTTCAGCATTTTTTAGTTTACTTTGTGTTTGCGTGTGTGTTTTTCTGTGACATAGCGCAAGTGCATTGATATGTTTACTTAATTTTCTGATTTTCTTTTTTTTTTTCGTTTACTGTTGATAGTTTCTATGTTTTGAAGTGGTTATAGCCCTGATATGTTTCTACACAGTTGGCTGGGCTTTAAACAGCATGGGGGACATAAAGAAATCCCATAGGCCTTTTAATATATTGTATACAGGCTGGCTGGGGGGGGGGGTTGTTTGTTTTTGTTTTTGCTTTGTTTTGTTTTGTTTGTTTGTTTGTTTTGGTAGAGTTATGGGACTCAAGATCTGTCTTGAACCAGAAAAACATGAAAATAGAATCAGAGCATGTGTTTAATATAACAAAACAAGACAGACACAAATTTCAAGCCAACTGGCTGTTGTCAGGCATAAACATAAGACAACAAATAACGAGTAACAAACAATCATTTGCATGTCCAGACAACAGGGAACTTCAGTTGTTTTTCCCACTGGATTTTGTGTTTGTTTTTTGTTAATTGCTATTTGTTGTCTTACTTTTACACTTGACAAAGGCCAGTTGGCCAAAAAATTTGCACCCATCTTGTCTTGTATTAAATAGGCATTCTGATTCCATTTTCATGTTTTTCTGGTTGCTGTTTGTCTGAACATGAGTGGTCACACTTGTTTTAGATTTCCAATGTCTTGAGTTCAGTCCCAGCCTCATCATCATCATCATCATCATCATCAGGTGCCTTGCCGCATGGCATTGGCGATCATGGACTTCCATCTGTGTCTATCTCTTGTTGCCCCAAGCATCTCCTCCACCCTCCTCGTCTTCAGCCAATCTGCAAGTCCGTTCAGCATTTTCTCCCTGGGTCTACCTGGTGCTCTATTTCCCTCCAGCTTTCCCGTTGTGACCAGGTGCTCCAAATCCCCCTTCTTCATAAAATGGCCTATAAATGTTGCCTGTCTTTTCCTAATCTTCCTTATGAATGGTCTACTTGTGTCTGCCTCCATCAAGACTGTCTCATTTGTTTTCTTTGCTGTCCATGGAACTCTCAACATTGTTCTTAGAAACCACATCTCGGCTGCCTCAATCTTGTTCTGGCTTTGCTTGTTGATTGTCCACGCCTCACATCCGTACAACAGTATTGGTTCTGTTTTTGGTCCGCTCTCCTGGAACAAACTTCCTCTCTCAGTCCGTCAGCAACCTACTTTTGTCTCCTTCAAGTCCGCTCTCAAAACTCACCTTTTCTCCTCTGCATAAAATCCTGACCTCACTCAATCCCCTCTGCAGCCTGTCTCCACTCGGAGGGGAATCACATTGTAATATACATGTATAATTGTATATAATATGCTCTCTATAATTTTCCATTGCTTTTATTCTTTCTCCCCATTTATAGCCGTGTGCATGCGTGTGTGTGTGTGTGTGCGCGCGTGTGTGTGTGTATGTGTGTGTGCGTGCATGCGTGCGTGTGTGTGTGCATGCATGCTTATGTGTGTGTGCGTGCGTGCGTGTGTGTGTGTCTGTTTCAGTGCTTAGATTTGATTTTATCAAGATTTTGCGCTATATAAATATTGTAATTATTATTTATTATTATTATATAACATTCAAGAACTCTCTTCCTGATGTTAATTGATAGGCATTTGTTGGTAAGAATGCTTGTCATCTTCTTGAATGCTGTTTTGGCTTGGCCGATTCTGCCGGCTATTTCCGATGTGCATCTGCAGTCCCAGCCTGCAGTATTAAAACTGGCCTGTTTGCTGCCTATCTTAATGTTTCTATCATTCTTTTAGTATCAGCTTAGTGTCTTCTCTCCTTCCCTATTTCAGGACCTTCCAGCTCATAGGGTTTTGTGCAGGCTCAGGTTGTTTGTCAGATGATTGATGCAGGTTTGGATGGAGTGCATATGAAAGTACCAGAATACATTGAATTCCTCTTGAATTCCAGATTCCAACTCTGAATTGTAGAGTGTTTTTCTTTTATTTGAATTGTTAGTTTAATTTGTTCTTATTCAGTAAGGAGAGAGAGAGAGAGAAAGAGAGAGAGAGAGTGTGTGTGTGTGTGTGCATACATAGCATGCATGTACACACACACACATACACACACACACACACACACACACACACACACACACACACACACACACACACACACACACCACACACACACACACACTCACTCACACATGCATACATACACACACACAAAACTGATGATACTGATTTTAACTTTGGTCACGTTTCAGAGTACAATGTCTGGCAGACCTACCGCCTACCTAAAGGCAGCCATGCTTACGACCACCTGTGGCAGACAGAATGGCCACGAATCCGAGAGGTGGAGACGGAGCGTTACCTGATGGACATGCATGGCTTGTTTTATGAATTATCTCCTCTTGGCTGGGCTGGTAGCACCTGGGGTCTCCGGCCAATCTCTCAACATTTACGCATGATTCCAGACTTTACATCTTTCAGGGGCTTTCTTGTTTTAGGAGGAAATCAGGTTAGTAAGTGGTACCAGTCACTGTGGTTTAGTGGTTAATGCAACGAACTACTGGAAGGTTGTTGGTTTGAATCCCCATCAGTTCCTTCAAAAATATATCATTGTGAGATTTTTCGGCTCTAACCGGCTCCTACCAGAGGTGGGTGTGTTTTTGGCTCATTGGGAAGACTGGGACCACATAGTCAAGTCACATCCACTTCACGGATGCGTCATTGAGGTGTTGCTCAAATCTTCTGACCACAACTGATAATACAAATGATTTGTCATACTTGTCGGCACAGTGCTTTTAACTGTTCTTCATTTGCAGGTGTCACCAATATTTGACAACAACGTGGTGACAGGGCAGTCCCAGTCAGGACTGTGGTTTGGTAAGACGGACGACCTGTGGAGCTTTGGAAAGCCTCGAGGTTGGGGAGGGGTGTGGCGAAGAACCGCTGTCAAAGCCAATGAGTCATCAGACCCGTACCTGATGACAGGGTTTGACCACAAAGTGTTGCATCTGTACTCCAACGAGAACATCAAGGAGAATGTGGTGGTGCGCTTGGAAGTTGACGTCACAGGCGCCGCCGGTGAGTAAGCTTGTGGTGTAAGCTGGTGCTGTGGCAGTGGTTGTAGTGATGGTGGTCGGTGGATTCCAGGTTTACTGGTTCATTGGTTATTTAGAGGTTGTTTAGTAGGTTGGTCAGATGAAAGGTTGTCTTGCTGTTGGATTGGCTGCTTTGCTTAGTTGCTCAGTTGTTTGTTGTTCTTCTTTTGATCTCGTAACGAGCGTGGTCACTGGGGGTACTGATGACACATGGTGATAAGGATGATTCTTTTTCTTCATTAAAAGAAATTTGTAGCAGCATGTCTTGTCTGGGCTGTAGCAACCAGCTGTTCAGGCTCGCTGAGGTTGGTCCAGTGCACATTTTGCCACCCATTTGCTCCCCTGTCAATCTGAGCAACAGTCTTCTTACAGGATTTCCCAAGTTTGGAGTTTTGAAAGTAAGGCACCTAGAAGGAGAAGAAATTCGGACATATTGAGATATTCAAATCAACAAGACAGCGTTAGAATATGTGAGTGATTCTAATGTACTAAAGACGTCAAAATAAGAGAAGGAATGGCAAAAGTGAAGATATCCAAAACAATTGCCACCACTCACGTTCAAGCAAACAGGAA
>CM060311.1:19688398-19745898 GCA_030674185.1 Monoplex corrugatus
TGATAATTCATTGCAAGCCGGTTGCATAAACTCATTTCCATTTGTGAAGAAAGCCTTGTTGACTCTCTGGTGACTTGATTTTCTTCACAATAGAAGTTCTGATCCAAATGCTGTAGCTTTTGAGTGCTTGTAAAATTCGTGAAAGTGGGGTTAAAGCTTAATCGCGGTGTGCAGACAGATTCAAATGGTGGTTATTGTGTACTCGCCTGTGGCAAGGTAAGTATTATTTTTCACTTGCTAAATATTTTTCTACTCATCATGACAAGTAAAACACTCGCCACTCTCAGGGCTGCGCATAAAAGTTGATGTTCATTTGCCTCTGTATACCTTTTGCTTTTTGCCCGATGTTACATACTTCATGATGAGTTGCTGCATAGTTTGTATATGTGACCATTTCTTTTAACCCTTTGACTCCTGCACCCTGTCTACCAGTGTCCTGATGTGACCATTTCTTTTAACCCTTTGACTCCTGCACCCTGTCTACCAGTGTCCTGCATTGTCAACCATGCTAGCAAAGCAAAAACTGAACCCTCTGACTTCCTCACCCTATTCACCGGTTTCCTGCAGGAAGCTGGTGGACAGGGTGAGGGAGTCAGAGGGTCACATTTTTACAGGAAGTTGGTGGATAGGGTGAAGGAGTCAAAGGGTAAATTCTTGCAGTTGGCAGATAGGCTGCGGGAGCCAAAGAATTACAGTCATGAATAAGTCATTCAGGTTGAGTGGTGCTAGAGGCCCTGATAAAATGATCAAGGGACAGATGATGAAAATTTGACGTTTGTGTTTTGGAAAGAATAAGTTTAATGTGCTGCTTTTGATGTGTATAGTATGAGTTTTACGAACGAAATAAACCAACAAAGGCACCAAAGCTGAAAATTGCAAATTTATAATTGCCTTTTGTCTTAATACAAAGTTTCATCCAGTTCTGTTAAGATGTAAATGTGTAGCTATGGTCTTTAACCAGTTTTATTTGATCACAATCGTTGAAGCTGGTTTTTCTCAAAATGGCCAATTCTGCATTTACAGGCTTTCAAACATTACATCTCAGTCAATTTTTACAGTAGAGAAATGACAGTTTATATCATTATAACCCTTTGACTTGTCACACCCTATCCATCAGCTGCAAAATCGTAACCCTTTGACTCCCTCACCCTTACCACCAGCTTCCTGCTGGAAGTCAAAGGCTTAAGTTTTTGCTTTGTTAGCATGGTTGACAATGAAGGATGCTGGTGGATAGGGTGCAGGAGTCAAAAGGATATACTGCGGAGTCTTTAACTTTGTCCTGGTATTTTAAACTAAAAATGTGCAACTCATAGGTGACATGAGAATGTGTCAAGTATAAAGTCATTATACATACAGAAAAACCATTGGCCTATGTATATTTTCTGACATACTAAAATTTTGTACTACGCATTGGCTTTGTGTTCATTGGGTATTTTACATGTTGATTACACAGTGTAGGAGTATTATAATGTTGCTGTGCAATATGACAGGCACAAGTTCTTGAATTTTGGAGATCATGGTAGAAGCTTGCCTGAAGTTACCATTAATTTGATTGTAAATCCATAGATGTGGAGGTGGGGGGGGGGGGGGGGGTTGTGCTTTTTCCTTTTTTTTTTTCCATTCGGTTTTTTTTTTTTTTTTTTTTTTTTGTTTGTTTGTTTTTTCGTGGGGTGTGTGTGTGTTTTGCTTTTTTGTTGGAGGGTTGTTGTTCAAGGGTTTTGTTCTTTTTGCTTTGAAATTTCTTTTAAATATTCTTTGTCAGCTTCATTGCTGAGTTTCATGTGATGATGGTCATACTTATTTTGGGACCAAGCGCACAACTGGATGATTGTGTTATTTTCAGAGTGACAACAGATCTTTTGAATAAATGAACATGTACAATTGATCATCAGTCCCCTTAACTGTTGTATGTATGTGTGTGTGTGTGTGTGCGCGTGCGCGTGCGCGCATTTTGTGTAGCATTTTTATAATTCCTAAATATCTTTTGAATAAATAAGTACATAGGGTTGGTCATTAACCCCCATAACTGCTGCATGAGTTTGTCATAATGGCAGCTCTGTGTGTCAGCCTGCAAATAAGCATTTACAAGGGTAAGTAGGGTTACTGAAATAGTAGTATCTTCTCGGTTTTTAGTAACATGAAACTCCAGATAAAAGAACACGAGATTTTACGATAATAAGCATTGTTAATTATCCAGTAGATGTAAAATAATTAACCTGAAAAGCCCAACACACATGATATGTATGTGTACAGAGATAGCAAATTAAGCACAAGATCATGAATACATGTATGCATGAACATTATGGCTTACTAACCTTTCACTATCAGCAGTTTAACTTAGTGTGTGATATTTGGGGTAGGTAGGTACATGAATACAACTCACCCACATTCAAAGTAATGTCATGTTGCTTCCAAAATTCTTGATGAATCCAATGCGGTAGTGCATTGATGATTAAGGGACATAACAACGAAAGTAACCCCCTTCCTTAGTCTGGGTAAGAGCGGAAGATTGTTTCTCTTTAAATGGTATGCATTACTTGGCTGATACACGTAGAGAACAGGCGTCTGATAATTAAACCCTGCTTTATATGGCATTCATGGCATGACAGTCCAGAGGTTAACATCTGATCTATTGTGCATTTCTTCCATAGGAATGGTTTTGAGTTGGTTTGGATGATAAGCGATGTTTTACTTATGTGAAAAGAACCCTTTCAGTTTTTCCGTTCTTTTATTGTGAAGTGAGCGCAACGGTGATCGTTATTTGTAAATGTAGACTGATACTCAAATCCGCTGTGCTTTATGTAGTCAGAGTACCCAGAGCTGAGCATGCCATGGGTTCACTGGGAAGACTATAAATACAGTCTCATCCAATTCATACCCCTACTTACCAGCACATAGCGTTTTATGCAAGCCCAGGGAGGGAGTCTGCATGATACTCTGAGTGCAATGAATTCCTCTTGAATAAACTGGACACTACATGGAAGCATCAATGAGAGTATTGTCCTAACCTCCTGATCAACACTGCAGATGTACCCCTCCCCCCACCAAAAAAAAAAAAAAAAAAGAATAACACCAGCAGTGGAAGCAAGACAGACTGATATATACAGGAGAAAATAAAAGAACCCAAAACAAAATTTCAACAATGCTATAACCACACACACACACACACACACACCCAGTTTCTGCATGCACACAAGGTCACACACACACACACATATGCACACACACACACACATACACAAACACACACAAACACTCACACACACATACACACACACAAACACTCACATGCACACACACATACACATTCACACAAACACTTATACACACACACACACACACACACACACACACACACACACACACACACACACACACAAACTCACACATACACACACACAAACGCGCACACACACAGAGTATCTTTGCTAACTTTTATTAGGAAACTCGCATTTCTTCACCACATTTTAAAGACAAGTTCCCCCTTCACACTGTCAACAAGATGTTTTTCTACATCAGCTGTCACAACACAGTGGTTAGCGCACTAGACTACTAACTGGATGGTTGTGAGTTTGAATCTCCATCAATCCTGTCACTACGTTTGTGGGATTTTTCGGCCCAACCAGCGTCTACCCAGAGCTGAGCATGCTATGGGCTCACTGGGAAGACTGGAACCACACAGTCGGTCTCGTCCACTTCATTCCACTACTTGCCAGCACATAGCGTTTTGTTCAAGCTCTGGGAGTCTGCCCGGTAACAGATGGCAGATTGGGTGGAGTATATATGGGATTGTCTGAGTGCGATGAAATCCTCTTGAACAAACTCTATACATGGAAGCATCAATGAGAGTATTGCTCAAACCTCCTGATCAACATTGCAGATGCACTCCCCCTCCCTCCAAAAACAAAAAACAAAAATGAATAACACCAGTAATGGAAGCAAGACAGACTGATATTTCCATGAGAAAATAAGACTCAAAACAAATTTTCAACAATGTTGTGACCACACACACACACACACACACACACACACACACACACACCACAGAGTTTCTGCATGCAAACAAGGTTCTCACACACACACACAACACATTCACACACACATATTCACACACACACACACACACATATTCACACACACACTCACACATCAGAGTATCTTTGCTAACTTTTATTAGGAAACTCGCATTTCTTCACCACATTTCAAAGACAAGTTCCCCCTTCACACTGTCAACAAAGATGTTTTTCTACACCAGCTGTCACAACACAGTGGTTAGCGCACTAGACTACTAACTGGATGGTTGTGGGTTTGAATCTCCATCAATCCTGTCACTACGTTTGTGGGATTTTGGCCCAACCAGCGTTCTACCCAGCTCTGGGAGTCTGCCCGGTAACAGATGGCAGATTGGGTGGAGTATATATGGGATTGTCTGAGTGCGATGAAATCCTCTTGAACTAAACTCTATACATGGAAGCATCAATGAGAGTATTGCTCAAACCTCCTGATCAACATTGCAGATGCACTCCCTCCTCCAAAACAAAAATGAATAACACCAGTAATGGAAGCAAGACAGACTGATATTTCCATGAGAAAATAAGACTCAAAACAAATTTTCAACAATGTTGTGACCACACACAACACACACACACACACACCACACTCACACACACAGAGTTTCTGCATGCAACACAAGGTCTCACACACACACACACACACATTCACACATACACACACACACACATATTCACACACACACATTCACACATATCAGAGTATCTTTGCTAACTTTTATTAGGAAACTCGCATTTCTTCACCCCATTTCAAAGACAAGTTCCCCTTCACACTGTCAACAAAGATGTTTTTCTACACCAGCTGTCACAACACAGTGGTTAGCGCACTAGACTACTAACTGGATGGTTGTGGGTTTGAATCTCCATCAATCCTGTCACTACGTTTGTGGGATTTTTCGGCCCAACCAGCGCCTACCCAGAGCTGAGCATGCTGTGGGCTCACTGGGAAGACTGGAACCACACAGTCGGTCTCGTCCACTTCATACCACTACTAACCAGCACATAGCGTTTTGTTCAAGCTCAAGGAGTCTGCCAGGTAACAGATGGCAGATTGGGTGGAGTATATGAAATTGTATGAGTGCGATGAATTGCTTATGAATGAACTCTATGCATAGAAGTATCAATGAGAGTATTGCCCAAAACCTCCTGATCAACATTGCAGATGCACCCCCCAAAAAATTAATCACACAGTAATGGAAGCAAGACAGACTATTTCCATGAGAAAAAAAAGAAAGCCCCAAACAATTTTCAACAACACTATGGCCACTTTTTTTTTCAAATCCAGTATCTTTACATAACAATTTTCAACAATGCTATAGCCACTTCTCTTTATAAAACCAGTATCTTTACATAACAATTTTCAACAATGCTATAGCCACTTCTCTTTATAAAACCAGTATCTTTACATAACAATTTTCAACAATGCTATAGCCACTTCTCTTTATAAAACCAGTATCTTTAATAACAATTTTCAACAATGCTATAGCCACTTCTCTTTATAAATCCAGTATCTTTACATACCAATTTTCAACAATGCTATAGCCACTTCTCTTTATAAATCCAGTATCTTTACATAACAATTTTCAACAATGCTATAGCCACTTCTCTTTATAAAACCAGTATCTTTACATAACAATTTTCAACAATGCTATAGCCACTTCTCTTTATAAATCCAGTATCTTTACATACCAATTTTCAACAATGCTATAGCCACTTCTCTTTATAAATCCAGTATCTTTACATACCAATTTTCAACAATGCTATAGCCACTTCTCTTTATAAATCCAGTATCTTTACATAACAATTTTCAACAATGCTATAGCCACTTCTCTTTATAAAACCAGTATCTTTACATAACAATTTTCAACAATGCTATAGCCACTTCTCTTTATAAAACCAGTATCTTTACATAACAATTTTCAACAAAACCCAAAAAGAGTGACTGCCCACGTTCAAGCTAACAGGAACCACAAAAAAAAAAAAAAAAAAAAAAAAAAAAACAAGAACGCATATTTAATAATACAGCCAGGCAAGACAGGTGCAAATTTTCGGCCAACTGGCCTTTGTCAAGTGTAAGATCACAAACAAACAAACACCAGACACAAAAATTACAGAAAATGACTGCAACTTCCCTACTACTCCATCCAGTGTGATAAAAGGAATAAACTGACTAACATGATATCATAATGTGGTTTTCAGTAAATATGATGTCCGAGCAGAAGTGAGATGAATTATGCAATTTGAAAAGTGGTCATGCCATATTAATATTGTTTCATCCTGAAGAGGGTCCCGGGCAAAAATTTAAACTATGATGCACAGGCTAAGAGTAGAGTTTGGAGTGTAAAGGATCCTACGATTAAACAATGCGAAAGAGAAAACATTAGCACATCATCCACTGAATGGGAAAATATATAATCACGAGGTTTGGCTGATGTAAATGTATCATGCCTACTGCAGTGAATCCGGTCTGACCTTGGAACAGGAAGAAAGACGTCCTAAACCAACAGCCAAGGGGCTGAAGGGAAAACCGGAGTCCCCAGAAGAAAAACCCTTAGTCAGACACGGCTGGGCCTGTCTTGTGAAAGGAGAATTAAAACAGATTGAATTTTAAAAATATGATTAAATAAAATAACATAAAAAATAAAAAAGGCATATGTACAGCAGCAAAGACCTCACTGGGATGGGAAATAGTGATGATAAAGGTCTATTACAGTAAATCATCATCAAGTAAAACATACATGGATTCAATGGTACATTTAAGGCCAGCTTGTAAGGTGATTTTTCTTAATTTCTTGCGTTTTTTCAATATTTGGCATAATACTACTTTATTATGTATATTTCCAATATTTAGCCACAAAAAGACAAAATAAACGTGATAAAATTATTCTTTTGCATGTTTTCTGACCTATATGCAATGTTCATTTACAAAATTATCACCTCATTAAATAGCAAAAAAAAAAAAAAAAAAAAAAAAAAGAAATGCAAAGCCTGAACTGAAGGCTGCAAGGAGGAAAAGAACTTTTGAAGCTGCTGAGTTAGCAGAAGAAACAGGAATTCTACTTGGCAAGGTGCCCTTGAATAATAGCCTTGGTGAGTTATGCATGCTAAAGTTTTGCAGCGTTTTCGGACAGTGTAGCTACTAATGTCAGCATAAAATCCACAATTTTGATCAGAATGACTTGAAATTTTGTGCACAGGCTCAGGACATGTTTGGCTTTAAACTAAATATTATTAAAGGTGTCTGATATGTGAAAAGAGTGTTGACAGATTTTCATTTTTCATGTTATTCACATTTGCACTGTGGTCCTATGAAATGAGATAGAGACTTGATTTTAGTCTGTTCTGTGCATCTGTTTGTGCTTAATGACTGCGCAAAGTTTTAAGTCATAGGATTAAAAACTGAAAATATTAGGGTGACATTGGATAAGACATCTATTTCGCAATAGCGCTTACAGTTATCCAATATGAAGATTTTCTAAAAATATTTAGGTACATGTTACAAGTTTTTGGTTCATTGCATCTAAACGTGTGATAATCAAACTATTACATAACCAAAAATCAACAAAATCAGTGTATATTTAGAATTTAAAGACTTGAAAGCAAAATAAAGAAAAATCGCTGAAAATCACCTTACAAGCTGGCCTTAAAGAAGATTGTAATACACAAATAAGCAGGTAAACCAGTACACAAACAAAACAGGGGCAAAGACTGATGAACACGAGGAGGGGAAAATATAATTATACGATGTTCCTGCTAAGAATACTTCACTATCACTACAACCCCAGTATTCAAGTAGTACAAAAATCCATGTCAAATACAAACTTCTTGTATTTTGCAGTGCCAGCCCATAATCAAGCAAGAAACGAAAGCAAAACCTAGGAACCACTCACCACAAAGAATAAAGGAGAGAAAAATCACAAATGAATACAACCACAAGTCTTCACACATACACCACATGAGCGCACCCAAACACATACACTGATACACACATTGAGAATGAAGAGCTAGGTACACTCAGCCAGTTAGCTATGTGACTCTTAACTCAGTTCTCATCCTCTCTGTTTCACTTACACACACACACACACACACACACACACACACACACACACACACACACACACACACACACGGTACAAACTTGTCAATAAAGCTCACTCAGCACAACATTATCATCATATACACAAATGCAATAAAACAGAAACATAATCATGTCATGACGTTCTTGTAGCACACGATTATCTTCCAAACATTTGGCCAAACATCTTTTCCTATGCAAAGATGCACCTCTCAACAGATCAGCCACCACGACATCTAATTTAGAAAATCACAGAACCGTTACATGTGAAAGCAAAAGCAGTAACTTCAAACAAAAAAAGAAAACTGTATAATACGAGTAGTACAAATATACATGCCACCAAATCAAACTGTACGATAAGCAATAACATCAAGTATAAAAAGAAAACTGTACAGTAGGAGTAGTGTAAATGTGACCTGCTAGCACGAAATCAGTCTTAACTAGCATTTTGAGATATACATATCACTGGGAAGTGTACATTCTGCTGATTATTTTGGTACTTGAATAAAGCTTGTACTCAAAAAAATGTAGAAGTTATGTATGTTTAAAGTCTTTAAGTTGTATGACTGCCATTTTGAGAAAATGGCCTCTAAAGTTTTTATGTACTCTCCTACACATTTTCCTTAAATTTCTTTACCGTAAAGTTCGGACTATTGGGCGCACCGGTATATCAGGCCAACCACTAAATTATAGAAAAATCTTAACTTTATTCACACATAAGCCACACTGGTTTATAAGCCGCACTTTTTCAATGGCCAGGTCGATTGCCTTCAACTTGAAGGCTGCTTCGTCGGCATTACGTTGCGTTTTCGGCATGATGAGGGTGTACGCTTGAGCAGAGCAGATCTGAATACCGATCCAAATGCTTCAATGTGTGCAGATTTGATTTAAAAACGTGAACAGTTAACATTTTAGTGTGAACAGTTAACACTTTCACATGGAGCTCACCTGAACATTCCTGAATGGCAAACACGATTTTGGTGAGTTAAAGAGAAGCTAAGAATATTCAAGAACATGAAGCTCCTGGGATCGGGGAAAATCTGTAAATAAGTAGTTCATGACAAAATATTGAAGTTCTTCCTTGAATATTTCTTCTTCATGTGCCATCTTAAAAATACCCCAAATTTTGTGGTCAGGATCACCGTACAGTCACACACTTTGATCAGCTCTATGAACACACAGTCAAAGGTGAGAAGGTCTTTGTATGCACAAAATAACATGAATAAAGTAGACTTTGCTCAAGGTAAAAAAAATAAATTATTAGTGACATTACATAAATAAATACACAAATTGTTACAAAGGGGAATTTGGAAAAAAAAAAAAAAAGAGCACACTGGATGCTTCAGTCCCTAAGCACTGTTTTCCTCATAATCAGTGTAGTTCTGCACTGAATGATACAGTTGGAAGCAGGTGATGGTCTCGTTGGGTTAGCATAGTTTGTCACAGAGGGCAACCCCACACTTTTTACACCAGTTGGGGGTTTGCTGCAGTTGAACCTCTGGGTGTCTCCTGCTGCCAGCACTACACACATGGCACTTCCTACAGTTCTTCCTGCCACTGGGGATGGGTGGCAGAGGGCAGGAGAAGTGCTCATTCTGCTTGCCACTCAGTTCTCTAATGCATATCTGTTTATAACAATAAAATTTAGAAAGTCTTCTGTCACAAACTTATTTTAGAAATCAATGGGGGCGTGGCACTCAGCTGGGACATGCAGGCCACAAGAGCCAGAGAACGGAGGCAAAGTGGGGAAAAAACTAAAATCTTTGTGCCAGTCACGCATAAGAAAGTCAATGAAATCATCAGACATGTGACTCACTGTACCTAGCCCACTGACCGCTCTCCTCACTGTCGTCTGAAACTGGGTCACTGTCAGTACCTTCTTGCTGACAGTTTTCATCACTTGAAACACTTTCACCATCATCTTCATCATACTCCTCGATGTCCAATCCTTCAGTCTGAAGCACTTCAATCACTTCAGCAGCAGTAAAACGCCGCCGTCATGATCTACTTTGCTCCAAAACTCGTACTTGCCTGCGATGCCATTTTCAACACGAATGCAGACTAGCAAGTCATGTGGGATGCCGAAGTCAATCATTTCCCAACGAGTGTATTGCTACGGAATCTCACGAAGTAACTTTCCACTTGACCCTTGACACGTTTGCAGTGACCACTATAGCTTCGGTTGGCGTGCCACGTCATGAGGGAAGCATGGAAAAAATTTTCATTATCGAAACCGCTATCGCATTCCGTCGTGCGAAACCGTGCCTTACGTAACGACCGCTATAGCATTCCGTCAGACGGAGAGAGTTAAAATACAATTCTAAATTGATTAATACTATTTTTTCAAGAAAAAAATTTCTGTGAGGGATAGATTATAGTCTACAGAAATCAATTTTGAGAAAAAGTCAAAACACCCCAGACAGACCCTCAGTCACCTTTTCAGCTCCTAGTGCTGTTCGACTAACTGCAAGTTAAGACTGATTTGGTGGTGGGAGGTCACAAATATACATGTCACCAAATCAAACTGTACAATAGGCTACTTTCACTGATAGTTTCCATTTTTTCCCTCCGCAATTTTTGTACAGTATTACGTTTTCACATTTTACATTACCATTTTCTCAAAAGAAGGAGGAAAAAACTGACCTCAGAATATGAAGATCACTGAAAAATGCACAACACACCAGTTTGATTTAAGAAAAAACAAGCCAGATGGTTAAAAAATAAGCAAGATAGTTCAAACATTCTATCTCCTTTTCACAAAAAAGCATAAAAAGAAAACAAGTACTTATTTATAAAACATGCTGTTCTAACTGCATAACTCCCTGTAGCTTAACCCTTTGACTTTTGCACCCAGTTCACCAGCACCTTCATTGCAAACCATGCTGGCAAAGTAGAAACTTCACCCTTTGATACCCTCACTCTATCCACCAGTTTCATGAACAGCAAAGTCTGGAAATTTTTCAGGGCTGGCAGATAACCTTTAAACACATGTTCTGAAAATGCATGGTGTGCTGTCACAAGTTTTTCTTCAGAATTCAGTTGTGACCTTGAAAATCTGGAACGTTTTAGAGTGTTGTTTCGCCAGTCTCAACAAGAGGAAGTAACTTCCACATGGCTACTCAACAGCCAGGACAGAGCAGGGAGGAAAAAAATGTGTCCGTCGCTTAGACGCACATACTGAAAATCACTGCATCGCTCACAGATTTTAATGAGTCGATCACGCACTACAGTGTGTTAACGGGAAACACTGCCCTTGAGCACAGTGATTCTGAATTTTCTTTTCAAGCAGATGTAACTGTTCTATGAAACTTCAAACTTCAAAACACTTTTATCACACAGGAATAGTAGCATAAAGTTCCACTGGGCCTGTATCACAGCAAATTCTTGCTACTCTACACAACAATACAGCATCAAGTATACTGAAAAAAACAACAACAGATGAACCATAACACATACAATGTGAAAGAAGTTTTCCAAACGTATTATAATAATATATTGTCTTTCATACGTCAACTTACTGAACACTTTACAAAAGCATGACAGGCAAAGACAGATAATTGTAAAGCAAATATATGTCAACCACTAACAATAACAACAAAAACAACAATAACAGCATAAAAATATTGGTAGCAGTACCAATTTCTTTTTGTCAACAACAATCACAACAAAAGATAATTACAGACATCATAATCAACGCAAGGAAGTAAAGGCAGCATAAGACCAAACAAGGGAGGGTGAGGACAGATCACCTACTGCAATGATGAACATCAATAAACCATAAAACATGCAACTTTCAAGTTATAAAAATAAATTGTAACAAAACATCGACTTCCATATGTCAATTGATCGAATACATTACAAAAGCATCAGAGATGAAGACAGAATCAATCAAATGCATTACAAAAGCATCAGAGATGAAGACAGAATCAATCAAATGCATTACAAAAGCATCAGAGATGAAGACAGAATCAATCAAATACATTACAAAAGCATCAGAGATGAAGACAGAATCAATCAAATGCATTACAAAAGCATCAGAGATGAAGACAGAATCAATCAAATGCATTACAAAAGCATCAGAGATGAAGACAGAATCAATCAAATGCATTACAAAAGCATCAGAGATGAAGACAGAATCAATCAAATGCATTACAAAAGCATCAGAGATGAAGACAGAATCAATCAAATGCATTACAAAAGCATCAGAGATGAAGACAGAATCAATCAAATGCATTACAAAAGCATCAGAGATGAAGACAGAATCAATCAAATGCATTACAAAAGCAAGAGAGATGAAGACAGAATCAATCAAATACATTACAAAAGCATCAGAGATGAAGACAGAATCAATCAAATGCATTACAAAAGCATCAGAGATGAAGACAGAATCAATCAAATGCATTACAAAAGCATCAGAGATGAAGACAGAATCAATCAAATGCATTACAAAAGCATCAGAGATGAAGACAGAATCAATCAAATGCATTACAAAAGCATCAGAGATGAAGACAGAATCAATCAAATGCATTACAAAAGCATCAGAGATGAAGACAGAATCAATCAAATGCATTACAAAAGCATCAGAGATGAAGACAGAATCAATCAAATGCATTATACAAAAGCATCAGAGATGAAGACAGAATCAATCAAATGCATTACAAAAGCATCAGAGATGAAGACAGAATCAAATACACTACAAAACTCAAAAGCATCAGAGATGAAGACAGACGCATGCAAAGCAAATTAAATACATGCCAACCCCTAATAACAATAGCAATAATACCAATATAACAGTAGTGTTGGTGAAGTTTGTAGTAATAGCAGTGGTAGAAGTAGTAGTACTTCAGTTCAGTTCATATTGCTTATAGCCCAGAAGTAGTAGTAGAAGGAGTGTGTGTGTAGATAGATAGACAGACAGACAGAATGGATGGATGGATGGATGGATGGATGGATAGATAGATAGATAGATAGATAGATAGATAGATAGATAGATAGATAGATAGATAGATAGATAGATAGATAGATAGATAGATAGATAGATAGATAGATAGATATAGATAGATAGATTGATTTAGATACATGTGTGTGTCTGTGTGTGTGTATATATATATATATATATACATATACACACACATACATACATACATACATACATACATACATACATACACACACATACATACATACATACACAGATCGATCAATAGATCGATAGACAGACAGATAGATTAGATAGATAGACATAGATATATATTAGAAACATAAAAACATAGAAGGAAAAAAGTAAAGGAAGCATTAAAAAAACAAACAAGGGACATGGCATGTCAACTCTAACACTATGATGAAAAACAAATGAACCAAATCATATGCAATACCAATGAGTTCTCACCTGTCGGCGTCACAAGTCATAAAAACAAATTATGATGAAATACCGATTCCCTGTAATGTCAATCAGTTAAGCACTTTACGAAAACATGAGAGACAAAGACAGATCTACATACATAAAATATGTGTCAGTAAGTAAACCATAAATGGACAAATGAATTGAATCTGTAGGAAGAGAGTAGAGAGATAAAAGACAGATTAAGTGTTTTCAATGCAGAAAGATAACAGCTTAGAACTAGGATAGAAATGAAATAGTGTGTAGTAATAAGATTACAGAAGGTAGCATAATGTATGCAGCTCAAGGAAGAAGGTTTCAATGAGAATAATTCGAGGGTTGACAACCAGAACCAAGTATCTCGAGTTTCTGAGGAGACGATTTTTAACTGGGTTTTCGGGGAGAGGCTATATCTACATTTTGAGATACTGGTTTTTGGTTTTATCGATAACCGATCAAAAATCAATATCATGGCAAAAACAAAGTCCACCAAGTGAAAGATCACATCAAAAGCCACAGTTCAGTATAAAAAAAGTGAAAATTGACAAAAAAGTGAGATACTGGGTCCTGGCTGTCAACCCTCGAATTATTTACATTATGTCAAGCAGATATTTGTAAAGATGTTGGTTTTAAAAGCTGTTCAGTGATGTGCATGACTTAATCATTAGGGGAAATGCTTTTCAAAGAAAAGGGAATGTTTGCTGTAAATATGTTTAATTTTGATCTTGGAAAATGTAGTTTGTTTCTCGAATTTGTATAGTGCATTTGGATCGGGGTAAATAGTTCTGTCAACATTTTGGTGTGAATATATACATCAATTTGTATATTTGTTCGCTTTAACCCTTTGACTCCCGCACCCTGTCTACCCTGCAAAAACTTAACCCTTTGAATCCCTCACCCTATCCACCAGCTTCCAGCAGGAACATGGTTGAGCAGGATGTTGATGGACAAGGCGCAGGAGCCAAAGGGGTAAGTCAACCGATATCTGAGTGACAGTATTTCTATTTTTTTCTTTTTTCTTTTTTTTTTCTTTTTTGTTTCTGATCTGCGGTTAGGGAGCTGTCAGTTACTAGAAGTTATCCTGCTCATCTGTGTGGGGAATTAATTCTTTGTAATAGTTTCACTGCAACCATCCCATACTGCTGATCATGATCAACATGGGATTTAGTATGAGCAGTGAAAAATGGTACGTTTGTTTTCTTTTTTCCTTTTGTTTGTTTTCCTTTTTGTTCTTGTTCAATGCTGATCTGACAGCCTATTAAGAAGAAAAAGTCTTACGATTTTTACTGAGATGATCAATTAGAACTTCCTATATAAGTTTTTCATCTATGTGTACACCAAGCACATATACACAGCGCTCAGATACTTGTACATGGCTTTATGTGCAGGCTTAAAGCATGTGCCATGACCACCAAACACTTGGCACCTGTGATGTTAGTGCATATGGAATTCGTTCCGCATGCGGAGACGTCATCTTGAGAAACTGAAACTGAAACTGTACCAAATTTAAACCATCTGAATTGACTAAAGATTCAGTTTTGAAAGTTGGTATTTCCAGCGAGTTATGACTGCCACTGATTTTTGATTTGCATGACACTATTCTAAGACTTAGTTTATATACATATACAGCAGCAATGTTTCTTGAATTTCAGAAACATGTTTCCCGGTTGTGTTAAAAAAAGAGTAATGTCATCCACAAGAATATGACATTCAACTGATTTTGACGTCATGTGTAAGGGTAGATCAATGATGTAAAGTATGCACACCAAAGTAGCAACCGGTTTCAAAACTGATAAAAATAATGAACAAATAATGATGGTGGTCTATTACAACATGATGATGTCTAAGCCGTTTCAACATCAATAAAAATAATAAATGATTTTAGTCCATTACAACATGGTGATGTTTATGTTAATGTATATATTAGAATATATTTCAGGGTCTTTTTTTTTTCTTTAAGTTATAAAGAAAACTGATTAAAAATAATGAACAAATAATGATGGTGGTCTATTACAACATGATGATGTCTAAGCCATTTCAACATCAATAAAAATAATAAATGATTGTAGTCCATTACAACATGATAATGTTTATGTTACTATATATTAGAATATATTTTAAGTTATAAAGAAAAGTGTGCTGACCAACCACTGACAATGTAACAGGAACTATTCTGAAGCGACAAATAACCTAGTCTTTCACATGACCATTAAGATTGCAGTGCTTACTGAATCCTAGCTCAGTGGATGATCAGCACACTCCCCCACCCCTCCCTCAGAGTCACTGCCTCTTTGCATTCTCTTTCACTGTGAAACATGATAAACTGTTAATTATAACTTTCTTAACATAATATTCATTTGATCAGCATCAACAACTTAACTTTCATTAACGCAAGAATCATTTTCTTAAAATATTTACAAGCCATTTCAACAAGAAATTCATTAATGTAAACGCAAAATAATAATCACTCCATGTTACAGTTTAACTCTCTCGCTACGAGGGTCGGGATGTCCAGATCATGTCTCAACAACGCTTGTGTACAAGCGTCAGAGAAATACGACTTGGTGTTTTGAAAATTCATGGGTTTTCAATTTTTCCGTTATCCAAAACTAATGGCCAGAAATAGATTCTTTGGTCATTCTTAGCCTCGTTTCAGGCCATTAGGTCACTGTACTCTGCAGTTGGTGTGAAGACAGTGCAAAGTTCACAACCTACAAGCTCTGCAGTGAAGCAGACGACGGCAAAGCAAATGGCCGAACAACACTCGACATCTCAGCACTCTTCCAGACGATCTCTTCCTTCAGTACACTTGAAGTGTGTGCAAGTTGGATTTTATGAAATTTCGTTCAAAATGTGACTGTAGCCAGTGTAGGAACTGATATATTGACCTGACTGTGTATTTTTTAAGACATTTTTCATCTGAAAATTTCTCTAATTTTACCTGTACCATTACTCAGCAACCATGAGGGTTAGACAGTTGAAATTTCAGCATGTTGTGCACCAATCTTTTGATAATAACCTGCCAAATTTCAAAGCTCTCTGTTTTCATTTGTTTGTATGAGAATTGTTCTCATGACCTATACAAATGGTGCATATCAGGGAACGGCAAGGGGCATAATTGTATGTAGCGAGTGAGTTAACCATACATATCCACAGCAGTTTATACAAATCCTTCGGATCTGTGAATGAATTTCACAAAACACTCAATACAAAAATACACAGATGTAAGCATTCCTTCAACCGCTATTAAAAGTTTCCAAGATGTTAGAGGAATTTAACATTCAATAACACAAACTATACGCCACATTACTGCCACTTTGGGTAATGGAATACCGTTTTGACACTTGTAATCTCACATCCGACGGTAAAGGATCCAGCTCATGTTATCAGTAAAACATAATTTTTCTGTTGTTCTCCTGCAGACAGGGCATGGAAAGCCACTGTACAAGACATTATACGAATACGGATCAAGGAAACACCGTGGACATAAAATCTCATGACCACAAGGTAACACAGAGACCTCTGGTTTTTCCTCAAGGCAAGAGCGGCAGCGGGTACTCTGGAAATCCTGTAGGTGGCGTGCTGAAACATAATCAGATACCTGAACAGTAAACATATCACCAAAAAATGCTTGTCAGTTTATCAATGCAAACTAGCTGAAATACTATACACTGAAAGGTATAAGTGCAATATTAATTCTGTCATACTTGTTTGGCCTTAAAGTTAAACTGACCTATAACCCTTTCACTTTCTGCTGGTGGGTAGGATGAGCGAACGAAAAGGTTAACATTCCACCGCAGTGGGTGTGTCATATAATGATGTACAGATCTAAACACAACTTTTTTCCTCCAGCCTTACAGAAACCTTTAATGGTGCAAATTTAAGGGAGAAACAGACTCAAATGCAAAAAACCCCCCGTATTTTCAAGCATTCACCATCTTCATTTTGACGCAGTGGTTGCGTTCTGTTTTTGCTTTTTCCTTTTGATATCTGTTTAAATGGGTGTTTTTAGACAACAGTTGTTTGTGTGCTTTTTAAAATGATTTTAAAAAAAGAAAGAAAGACAAAGAGGGTCACAATGCTGAGCATCTTTAAAAGATCAGTTAATGTTACTGGCCTGTCGCTAATAATTTTTTTCTCTGTTACCCCATCTTTCACACTGCCTGTATCACTGCCCCCACCCTGCTCATTTCAGCTCTCTGACATACCAACACCACCAAATCTACAGAGGTTACCATGGGATGAAGCACTAAGGGCCATAGAATCTGGGACAGTTTTGATACTTGTAATAGGTACCGGCAGCAGCGCTCATTCAGTGGACAAAAGTTGGCAAACGCAGCAAACTTTGTCAATTTTACACATGCTCTTTTTTCTAAACTACTTACACAATGAATAAAACATCATATATTAATAAAGAATGATCTTTCTGCTTTTAAACGGTTATTTTATTTGTGGTTGCGAAGGAGAGAAGTTGAAAGTTGCCCACTGGAAACCATGTCACGCTGCCGTGGTGAAGTCCGCACGACACTGCCTGCGATCTCGAATTTCGCATCGCTTGGCAAATAGTTTGTTGTGTGATGGCCACTGCATACATTAATCCAGTTTCGAGTTCAACTGAAAGAGCAGAAACTAACCTTTCATTTTGACTAAGTTATAATGTGAAGTATCCAGTATAAATCAGTCAAATTTCCTGTTGAAAATTACCCAAATTTTCTCGGTTAAATTTTTCGTATAAAATCTAAAATTGAGTTATATGTTTTTGATCATGAGAAAAGTTGAAGATTCACAGTTTACATTTCTATGCAAATTAGCTCGATCAGTGATGTGGCCATGAGGCGAGACCAGTTTAAAATAAGGACCCCAATTAGTTGAACCGAGGAAAACCCTCACCACGGCAAGCGAAAATGGGCAGATTTTGCCCGTTTAGTTTCTGCCAGAAACGCCGTCCATCCCACCCCTCCTCTCAGGGGTTGCCACAGCTGCAGCCCTTTCCTTCTCTTTCCCCTATGTAAAATGTGTTGTCAGTGACTGTTTCCTGCCTGATTTCATTTTCATGCGGATTTTATCAGATCTCAAATGGCGCTTCTTTAATCCAGCTATCTTTGCTGATTACATCCGTAGTACACAAGTTGAGGTCCCAGTTCCTACTGTGTTGTAAAAATAAAATAAAAGAAAATAAAAACGACCACTTAATTTACTGGCACTGACTGAGTGTGTGCCGCTGGCAGCAGCTATCTGGCACTCTGGGCATTGAGATAGATAAGCGAAAGAATGTGAGTAGGCCTACAGGTCACACTTGACCCCGCTCACACGTAGAATCTAGTCTGTGAGAGTAAATGAAGTGGTCTTTGTTCTTGCTTTTGGATTTTTCATCTGCTTTCTGTGATTGTTCTTTAACTTATTTCCATCATCGTTTTGTTTTCTGGCCCCATTTTGTGTGTGTTTAGTTTAGTTGTGTTTGCTTCTTATTGTGTAGAGAAAAAAACATACAAGGCTTAGGCTGGTTGGTGTTTTACTGTGTGATGTAGGCTATACACCACTTTGTGCCTGTGAAAAAAAAACGTTGCACATTATGGATGCAGAGAAACATTCTGAAAGAACTCACTTTGAGAGACTGAACGCACTATGCAGAATCTGTGGTGAGAGATCAAAGAATGATCGCGAGACAAAACCTGCAAAATTTTGCAAAAACTACGCCCCAGATTTCATGACATTTTTCGGGATAATTGTTTCCAGTGAAACAGACGGCATTCTTCACTCAGCTACGTTTTGTTTAAACTGCTACAAAAGATTGCGTGCTGTGAAACAAGCATCCTCTCTATCTGAGATAACACTAAACAATATCAAGTCTGCCATAGAAAAGAGCAATTTAATCTGGACACAAAAAAAATATAGATAACTAAATGTAAGTAGACGTATACTTGTTATAACACACCAATTTCATTGCGTTGTTGATTATTTTCATACACCAATAAAACACACAGCCAGCAACATAACTGAAAGTGCAGTGTATAAAGAAAGATGTGTGTGCGCGCTTGCGCGCATGTGTGTACGTACACTGGAGTACAAACACCGCTGCCTAAGGGAAGCATTTCCTGACAAGTGAAGAGTGACTCTAATTACCCGCCGCCTGTGGCGCACATGTTGCGCGGACCCGGACTGTGGTGAGTGATACCAGTAGTGGCCAGACTGAACTTTAAAGAATGCTAAGTATGAATGGTCATAGTAGTTGCACGCATCACACAGCATGTATAAAAGTTGAAGCTTTATTCGTTGTCAGAGCATGAACTTGTTGAAAAGTCTGTAGCATGGCATGAATGCAAACACCTCTTAAGTGCAGATTACTTTCTCCTTTCTCTGGTGTGTTTGTACTCATTGTAAACTTCAGACAGAGTACTTTATGTCGGTTTTATCGAAAATCTTATAGCTGTGATGAGTCAGACATAAATGATGTAGAACCACAGACACTACAATTTACCGCGGCCAGTGGCTTGCAGCTTAATGCTGGCACTGACAGGGCAAACCGTCGCTTTGTATGGTTCCCTTGGCACTGAGCAGCTGTTTTGTCTTTCGCGGTGGCTCAGTGAGTGAGTTCAACTAAACAGTGGGCTGTGCAACGCCGTGTCACACGTTTAACGACAATGGCATCGGAATTGCCGTCTGCTGTGCCACAAACAAATTTGCTGTCGTCTGCCATTTCGATGTACAAAGAATATATCGGTAAGTAGTTTTGGCTGTTTCGATCATTATTTGATTAATCTGTGCTTTAGTTCTTTAATTTGATGACAGAAAGGATTATAACTTCAAAGTTTGAATCGGTGACATGATCAAACATAACAAGGTCTTCCAATGTAAGAAAGCCTTCATATTCCAACGCATTGTATACTTTTCTAATTGTACTTGTGTCTGTCATAAGACTTGATCGCACAAAAATATGCAAAGCTTTGTTTGAGTACTTATTGTTATGGTACATTTTCATTGATTACAGACAACATCTTACATTTCACTCATGATCACAAAACAGGAAGTAGCTTTGCAGATCCATCAACTGATCGCAAACCAACTTTAAGTTTTTCAGTTGGGTAGTTTGGTCATTGATTTATTCAGATTTTATGATAAAAGCACTCTTGATTTACATGTTAAAGGTTTTAAACATGTGTCTCAGTGACACATTTCAAGCTCCAGAATTTATTAGCCTAAATGTGTTTGTGCAGATTATGTAATATCAGCATGACTTAGTCATAAGAACTGTTGAATGTTTTCACTGTGCAGTACTTAACGAAAGCATTTTATTCTTTTACCAGTTTTGAAAAATTATCAGTATCAGTATCAGATTGCCCCTCCCAGCTCACGCGCGCGCGCGTGCGTGCGTGTGTGTGTGAAACACAGACATGTATTTATTTGATCTACTTCAGAGTTACAAAGAACAGTGTTAATTAAATCAATCTGTTAATTAAAAATCATGTGCATACAAGAGACAGGAGAGATGAAAGGCTTAATTAAATCTTTATTGTTGTCTGAATGATAATAAAGTGCGTATGTGTATTTGTTAATGTAACTAATAGCCTAATTGCATTATAAATGAAAATGTGTGTGTGTGTGTGTGTGTGTGTGTGTGTGTGTGTGTGTGTGTGTGTGTGTGTGTGTGTGTGTGTGTGTGTGTGTGTGTGTGTGTGAATGATAATAAATTACAGGCCTATGCCTATATTGTATCATGTATGTGTGCATGACAATATTTGTCTACCTCCACTCCTGTACCCCACTCTAAACCCCCATATCCACACAGAATTTCTGAATTTTTTGAGTGCGTACTGTCACATTATTGTGATTGAAAAAAAATTGGGGGGTTGCAAGTACCTGTGTCTTATGTTAAGTCTTGCAGCAAGCACCTGTGTGTCATGTTAAGCATGTATAAAATACATATATATATTATGCAAATGCCCCTGCTCCCCCCTCTCTCACCACACACACACACACACACACACACACACACACACACACACACACACACACACACACACACACACACACACACACACACACACACACACACACACACACATAACCTTCTTTTTAATTAATGGTAAGAGTAAAAAATGAAACAAAATATACACTTAAAATCTAAATCTTTTATATTTTCAGTTGATAATGACTACAACACCATGAGGTCAGTACTGATGGCTGAAGGGAGAGGCAAGCGGAAGACCTTGACCAAATGTCCTACAACCAACAAACTTCTTCTCCAGCTTTATTAAGCCTTGAGGGAAGACTGCGACAAGACATGGTAAGAGATGGCAGCCTTTACCCCGACTGTTACTATTGACATGACCTCTTTTGAGAAGAATATCAAGTCCGAAGTACATGCAGCTGTGAGGAAAGCTTTGAGTATCACTGAATAGGAACGCTTATCATTTCTTGCTGTCAAGTTTGCAGACGCACTTGAAAAGAAGAATGTGGGCAGCTTCCTCCTTGAGTGTATGCCACCTACAAGGCCAAGTTCTCCTGATGTGCAGGTCCCCCCCCCCTTCCCCCCTGATCATGATTGCTTGACAGAGACAGTGTTTTGGTAAAAAACAGTTTTTTTTATTATTAACATTTTTTATGTGGATTTCTATGACAGTAAAACTAGTAGAACAATGCTACACAGCCATTTTTTTTAATTTTAAAGTACAGTAGTGGAAACATATTATATATATATATCTTGTGGTGTAAAATAAGGTAAATGAAAAAAAAATTTTAAATGATTTTGTGCACGCTGTCATTTGCTATGATTTTTTTTATCGTGGACAGTGATGAAAAAAAAACCTGATGTAAGCCAGTATAAATTTTGGAACATATTAAATATTTGTATGTATTGCTCTGAACATAGAGAATAAGTACACAAAATTTCATGAAAATCCCTCAAGTACTTTCTGAGATATTAGTGTTTAAATGACGTTACCCCTAAACCAACCCATTTTTCCGCAATGAAAATAAGCGATTTTAGCAATTTTGGCGCTTTATTTCTCAAGAACCAATGAACTGAACAACTCATAAAAATTTGACACAATAAAATATGATATATGCTCTCCAGAAAATAAGTTTGAAGCATATCTCTTGTTTTATGTCAGTACAGGGGCATGTTGAAAATGGACATTCTAGTAATTCCGTGATACTCAGATTTGGATTTTTGCCATGTTTGACATGTTATTACTCATTTCTCATTCCTACAGATGGTAATATATCTGGTGGTTTTAACTGTCTGTTACACACAGATTTGGAAAATGCTTTTCGACAGTTTTAACTTTTATGTCCATTACAAAATGTTCTGTGAGTCTCCAATTTTGGAAAAAATCAATGCTTGCATTACTCGACGCAAAATCAAATATGTAAAAAATCAATCTCAGGAACCAATAAAGCTAGACACTTGATTTTTGTTTTGTTTTCTTTGTCTTGATATGCTCTTTCAAAGTGGTATGGTTTTAAAACTATTTCTAATTTGAAATTTTGGCTGCTGGTACCTACTCGACAGTTTTTGTATACAGCTTTCATAAAACTGTACAAATTCAGCATTAAAAAAAGTCTCAGTAAATTCTTCAGAATCGAGCTTTTACTGATGACCTACACAGTGAAAATCCTTTCTTTCAATCAGACTGTGTACATATAAATAAACACAAGGTGTAAATCTTGTAATTCAATGTTGCACCAGGAAAGGTCTTTGCCTTGGCTTTTCTATGCTATGTGTTCACTTCACCTACTGCTGAATGAAATTGGGGTTGCTGAGGAAAATGTGACATGTAAATGTATGAAATTTTTACAGGTCATTTTTTTCAAAACCACTGTCTAGGATATATGCCAATACAAATGCCAGTTTCCATAGTTTTCACTCTACGACATTCAATCATATACAAAGGTCAGAAAAGAGTTCAGAAATATGCATACCTCAAAACACCCAAAGACGGAGTTAATAATGATTTTGTGCTGATGGGTAACATAATTATAATCTTAAACAGATTTCAAGACCTATGACATTATAATTATTATGCCAGAAATCAAAAACAAACAGTGAAATTCAATAATCATACAAACCTTCTCTAAATTGTCCTGCTCTTCTCAGGTTAACAACCGGGCTATCAGAATGGTCATGGCGGACTGTAATCCTGAACTGATTTTCCACATGCCTTCTGTGGTCACTAATTGCAGCTGCTGCCAATAGCTCATGCTGGACAGCTGTCTGCCTCTCTGTTATCCCGTACAGACTTGTAGCTCCAGGAATATGTTTTGGCTGAACTTCGTGGACATCATCTTCTTCTGGAAAAAAGTGAAGTTCATATTCATTCATATTCATATTTATATTCATATATTCATATTCATGTCTTTTGACACAATAGACTTACCATGCAAAACTCAAGCGGCTCTCCTAGTTGAGAGCGCGTCGCCACAATGCAGCGACACCCTTTTATTTTTATTTTTGACTAAGACTTCAAAAAGGCAAGAAGGCTCACTCAGTAACTGGCCTTCACAGGGAAGGGCCTGGCAAATGAACCTCTCTCTCCAATATTTTATATGAGGGCAGCCAGGCAAATGCCCTGCTCTTCATGATTTTCAACTGCTGCGGGATCTTTAGCATGTGAAGGTCAGAAGGCACAAAGGTCCGACTTGTTTTTTGTCCTCTTTCCAAGGACTAGATATTCAGTTCGATTTTCCAGTCTAACTGAGATGGAATGTCAAGGCTTCACGGGAAAACAAACCCTGGAACTTCAAGTTTAGTTACTGGCAGGCAAACATCTGAACCATTCTGCTACTCTTCTCTCTGAATCCTGAGCACCACTTCAATTGAATAAAAACAAGCATATCGTAAAATTAGTATTCTGAATACAGAGTTATGTACTGATGTTTTTTGTAGCTAATAGTCACAATGATTTGGGCCAAGAAAATGAAAAGAAAAGAAAAAAAGAAAGAAAAATGTACAAACACCCCCATACACCTTCTCTATCTCCTTAAACAAAAAGAAAAGAAATAAGAAAATGAAAGTGAAAAGAAAAGAAAAGACAAAATGAAAAAAGAAAAAGAAAAAAAAAGACTTCAATTTTTCAACAACAAAATTGAACAATTTTTCAAAAATTTTTCAAAAAGAAAAAAGATTATTTTCAATTTTTACACATGTAATGGTATTAATATTAAAAATCACGTAAAACTTAATGCTAATACAAGTGGTCTGTTCTTTAGTTTTTTTACTGAAACTGGTGAAAGTTATGCTGCTTGACAATTTTCTCACAAGTGTATTGCTTGTTTGACTTCCTAGTAAACCTAAGTTATCCGGTGTTTATTTACCTCACCAGTTTGTACATTTTGTTTGTTTAAACAGTTCACTGAAAAATCTAAGAGTATACTTCAAAAACTAGTTCTGTGGTTCTGCTGTTGTTAGTTTCAGTTTCTTAAGAGGACATCTCCACATCACACACAGAATAAATTCCAGCACTGACAACACAGATGCCATGTGGAGAAAATATAAACTGATCATCATGGTGTAAGCCATCAGCCTGCACAAAAGCCCTAGCTATTATTGTTATCCTTTGACTAAATTTGATAGTCCAAACATTTTTGTCACAGACACACACAAACACAAGGGCGCACACACATAAACCATCTCCAGTCTATATCAAATAATCTTTTCTTTTTTTTTAAATGGAGATTGAAAAAGTAAAGCAGCAAAAAAAACCAACAAAAATTCCTTCAGTTTCATACTTTAGTTCTGCTTTTCAAATGCCATAGAATAATCAACACCCTCATGATTGTTATCACAATTTATTATCAATATCCTCACCTTGCACCTGCTGTTCTGCCTCTCCTCCAGCTCCACAGTCAACTCGTTCTTGCTGGCTTGTCGGTGCACCTGAGCAATGCCCCGGGTCAACACAAAATGATGCTGGTGCTGGAGTGGTCAACAGTGCTGTCTCTGTTGAGGGCACTGGTGTGGCAATTCCATTGTCAACCGTGTCTTCGCTTGGGCTGGTTAGAACTTGCACATTTTTCAGTTCTCGCGCAGACAATATTGGTTCACCAACCGAGTCTTGGTCAAGTTGTCTTGCCTGCTCACTTGAATTTGTCTGTGATACTGGCGTGAGCTGCAGATTTAGTTTTTCAGAGTTGTTTTGCGAGTGTTGGGACAGCAGTTTGCCAGGTGGTCCCTCTGCTGTCTGATCACACGGTGATGTCTGCTCAGTATTTTCCACTTCACCGTCTATCACAGGCTCACACAGTGAACGATGCGCTGTAGCCATTCTCTCCTGTTTAGTAGAAGAAAGATGCATTTAATTTATCATAGATAGAGTTAACATGTACAGACAGCTACCTGACAAATGATAGATGGAGAGATAGTATAATTTCTCAAAAGACAGAAACAGCAATTCTACAATGGACTTAAAACCAGCCAAAATGTTTCTTTTTTATTCTGCTTTTGAAAGTTATCTGTGACTAAAATACCTGTTAACAGATGCACAGTGACAAAAAAAAACCCTCAAGTCTTTATCTATGTTAGCAACAAAGATATGACTATTTACAAACAATTCTACGTCCAGCTCTTTTAACATCAGAAATTACTGTTCTTGTTGGTCTACTATGACAATTCAAACCTCTTATAGTTATACAACTTTGACATTTTTCTCATTTATTTGCCACAGACTGTAGTCACATGGAATTTTGTGAGCATACCTTTTCATGTACTAAGTCTGCAAAAGCAACAAAACTGGAAAATGTGCAGTTCTAGTATGTGCGTTATTGTACATTTTGACATTTTTAACCTATCATAAAATCTATGTATCAGAACATGACTTAAACCACTTTTTCTTCATAACTGTAACACTGATAGCAAAGAGTTCTTTTTCTGAGCCTAAGCGTAATCTATAATCCAAAAATCAACTGACATGCGGACAAATGGGTAAAACTGGCCTCTAAGCGCATTCTAACATTTATAACTTTGCAAATTACCTATGAACTTACTTGAAGTTGAAACTTTACAATGACCTAACAAGAATGCTGTTCCTAACAGTCAATGATTCTACAGGAAAAACAATGAAATCATGGAAATAAAATTCATTACATTTAACAGTTTGAAAAAATAGGCCTATAGATGCAATAATACATTCTTCGTTTAACAATCTTAGTTTCTCAACTGGTAGACTCATTCACCAATATTTTGCAAAATTTCAGCTTTATACAAATGATAATACAAGTAACTAAAATGTATTACACTTGAAAGAGATTAATCTAATCTATGTGCTAGAAGCTTGAGGCTATCAGACCTATCCAAAGACTGTAAACCTACCTGGACTAGACTAATATATGACTAGTTCTCCAGAATTGGTACCCCAAAGGGGTAGTGAACATTTTCCTCTATTACAGCTTAGAAATTAACTCCCAGGTAGCATAAAGGCTACTAATGTACTAAGTTAACAATGGAGAAGCTGTGGTAGCAGCGATGGCACCACCAAAAAATTTCATTTTTAAGAAAAGTGCACTTTAAGTGCAAAAAACAAACAAATATGGCCGCTGAAAGGTTGCAGCTGAACATGTGCTTCGAATGTTGCAGTCAAACACACACACTGTTTCAATTTATTGCGTGGTGATTGTTTTAAATCATCAATAAAACGTCAATTGAACTGTGACGACAACGCGATTAATTTTGAAAATCGTGTTGCGTAATTATAGACTCCTGAAAATGACCGTTCCGTATTCACAAGCGGAGTCACGCTATGGTGTGTGCAGTGCCTGTTCGCTACACACAGTGCCATTCATCTCAAGCACAAGTTCAGCTTTTCATCTTAAAATAGATATGAATTACCTTACAACCGATACCATTTAACAGAAATAAAGCAAACTATTAATTTTCTAGAATTTTTTTTGTGAATGGCGTCACACTTGTGATGCACAGAATGCCACGACTTCGAAGTCCGATTGTAGCAGACAGATGCTGCCTGGCCAGTCGAGCAACCGTCTAAAACGACTAATCATATGTACACATCGAGTGATGACGTTTGTGCACAAGTGTGCACTGCTAAAAATAGCAGAAGCACAAAAATCTGTGTTGTGTCACACATCGTGTCCTTGTCAGAACGGAACGAGAATTCCCCGCGCTTTCATCAGGTCAACCCTTCAACTTGCTTCAAGACTTTTCCAGCCCTTCACTGTGTTCGCGGTGAGTGCACGATGCCTTTTTTTTTTTTTTATCTCTTTTTGATGTGTATGTATGAGTTTAAATGTGTGGTAAAGCGTAATTTTAGTGAAATGGGTCGATAAATCCCAACACTGGCTTATTTGTCTCATCAGATTGTGTGTGGCAGTGTGTCACACTTGACCGTTGATGAACATAACGGCATCGTCTCTGTTTTAAGAATTTTAGCATGATGAAATATGCCCACTGTTGTTAGATGACATGTATCGACACAAAAGATAAAAGGTCTTAAAAATCTAAGTGGAAAAGCCAGTTTTAGACTTGATCATTGCCTGAAGTTATGTCATGTAGCCTACCTCACGGTGTCACATGTAATGTCAGCGGTGTCACATGTGAAAACGTGACACAAAACATGATACTTTTGATTTTTGCCTAGAAATTAATTTAATATATCTGGTTCTTATGCACACAATAGCTGTTGATCATGCAAAATAATGATAATGCACAGACTCTTACAAAATAGTGCAAACTGAGATCAATCTTAAATGTTTTCACAGTGGCGTCGCGTACCTCATGGTGCCACACTTTTCAAGTGCTTATATCTGTACAATATGAAATGTTACATTTGTGTTTTCTATCTTGTTTGGTTCCTTTGTTGTCAAACAACCACAAGATGCAGCAATTATTTTGTATTTTTGTATATTTCAGAACTTTGAGCCATGTGGTGTCACACTGTGATGCACGCAACGCCAAGATATATTTTCGATTTATTATGCAAATTACTAAAAAAACAAATGAGACCCAGCTTTTTAATTTATGTTCCCTTAAATTAAGCTACATTGCTTTAGCTTTCAAAATATGGCAAAAGTAAAACTATACCTCTATCTTTATTTTTGACTGCTCTGCAACCTTTGGGGGTACCAATTCTATATTTTCACACATATATATATATATATATAGTTTTTTTTTAGGTGGTTTTAAATCCATGAAACTTCAAAGATGGAAAATTTACCTTTTCAATACATTTGTCAATATAAAGATGAGCAAGTGAAAGATCGATTCATTTTATAACTAGGTAGCCTACCAGCAGCCTCTCTTCAACAATGCAGGAATTGTGTCAGTCAGTGGAAAAATTGCACATGTTTATCAGTCAAATATTCTTGCAGATGAACATGAATGACGAAGTTGTTATCATGAAGATAAAGATTGGTCTTTCCTCTATCGATCTGCGCTGTTTGTTTTTGTTATAAATGCACCCATTCGAAAATCTGCGCAAAAAAAAAAAACACGCCGACCGACGAAGTTTCACCACGTGTCACGTAGCCTAATGGCGACTGGCTCACGGCAGTGCTGTAGTAGTAGTAGTAGTTGGGACTGGCTTTATAGCCTAGGCCTTACGGCCTATTTACGTCCCCTCTTTCTCAACTATTTATAAAACAGGTGTTAATGCGCATTTTCTTTTTGTTTGCACAAGCCTAATCCGGCCTTTAATCATCATATTCGAAGAAAAGTTCTTTGAATTTTGAAATTTCGTCCAAAAAATTCTTGAATGGGGTGTTGGTTGAGTGAGTTTTAAAGTCCTACCACTCCCAGAGTATACGAGGACTAGCGAAAAAAATTTGTGAAGAAGCCTTCAATAATTTTAAAGCATTGTGAGAAATCGATGCTTTATTCGGTTCTCTAATCTACCCTGGATGGCAATCGAATGGGTGAATCAGTGCTGGGGTGACCGGTTAATGGCAACTTAATTTATACGGGTCACACAGTCTGCCTTCATGCAAATTAGTACAACTGACAGGTCGAAACCCTGTCCTTCATTCCCATATATTATTTTATAAGATTATTAATTTGTTAGTCTTCTAAAGGTCGCAATATTGGCAAACTTTCAAGAAGAAAATCTGACAACCTTTTTGATATATCAGATTACGTCCGCGGATGCGTAAACAGTTTATTTTTTTGCTAAATTTAACCGTTACGGAACTATGAGATTTGACCTGTACCGGATGTGCGTAAGCGTCTGAAGGGGTGCATAAACAGTTTATTTTTTTTGCTAAATTTAACCGTTATGGAAAGTTCTAGGCCTATGAGATTTGACCTGTACCGGATGTGCGCAAGCGTCTGAAGGGGCGAGTACCACAGACATCTACGGTAATATCTTAGATGTTTGTGGCGAGTACCCGTGATCTGCCATTTTAGTATATATGGGAACCTCGAATCATGGCGGCCTTCGAAGCGATCGCTGAAAGTCCAGTCAACGAATTTCTACTGTGATCGTCAAGCTAAAGGACAAACGTTGTAAACATCGACTGATTTTTCATGAAAATTTACTTAGAAGTTTGGTTCAGTGAATTGTTTTTAATGTTTCTGTTTATTTAGAAAGATTTAAAAGAAATCCGCGGCAGGTATAGCCTGCATAAGCGAAGAATAGAAAGTATGATCTCCGGTTTGATGTTTTATCGCCAAGGGATTTTTTTTAAGCGACCTGGAACTAGTAGAAGTAAAACTATGTGAAGCAACTGCTTTCCAAAAGTGTATATATTGCCAGTATTTAATGAATACAATGGAATTTTGTTTTTAATGCATCGAAATCATAATATTTGTGCTAGTACTCGGCCAGAAATCCAAACCGGAAGTTGGTCAGCGAGTGCATGTCGTCTGTCGGATCAGATTCGACAATTTTTATCATCGCAAAGAAACAGCAATTAGCGGTTTTGCACAGTCACACACGCGTGCACGCAGGTACGCACACATTATCAGAACACTATACAGCATCAGGTAAACACGGACACATAGCTCCACAAAGTCCAATGAGCTTTCTAATGGCAAAATATAAGAATACTTTACTCTCAAAAGTAATAGCTGGCACAAATTAAAGAAAACACTTGAGCAGGAGCTCACAAGCAGTTTATAGCACACTTTGATTTGAAGATATAGACTGTACAAAGGTCAGAAAGCAGTGTCCAGCCACAATATAAGCACAGCCTAGCCACACATAAAATGAAAGGGTTTTATCTCCCAGTGTCTATCCCCAGTAAAAACGCTTCTGAGTGTGGTAGTTCTGGAAGCAGTCTTCTAAACACAGTCCTCTCCTTCTCCCTCTTGCTCCCCTTCCCCTTCTAGCAGGCCCAGCAACAGCAGGTCCAGCAAAATCATAATGAAATAAGCCTAAACTTACCGCTCAAAGTTGGCCGGTGCTCTTCGTCATTTATTTGTTTCAAGCGCCACAATGTAGGACACGAAACACGTTTGATCGATGCTGTCGCTAGCACGCCCAAAATTAAGAAACAGAGGAAGTTGAACGAAGTTCCCCGGATGTGGTAGTCGTACACAAGAGAAAATAGTGCAGTTTCTTTTTAAATTAATGAGTGAGTGAGTATTTTTCTGATTTGAAACGTTACCTTAAATTCCGGACACGACGCACGAAGATGATACTAAAATCGTATTTTTTACAAGTTACAGCGATTTTGATTTACAATTTTTGCTTGTACTGTTTCCAGAACTACTTTTATGAGTTTATACAACAAGCAGGTGTGTATCTCTGCGCAAACCGATATGCACGATCGGCGATCTTGGAGGGCGAAAATCGGACACGATTAGTAACATTTATAATGAACTTTTGTGTTTCTAATTACTTCTAAATTATAATTCCAATTAAAGCAAGTGCTCCAGGGAATTTAAATCTAATCCTTACTGAACAGATATGGATGAACAGATTCATTTTCTAATGTTATAGCAAAAGGTTTTACATATGATTGTTACTGATGCTGTGCCATGTCCCAAATCAGACCCATATTTTATTCACACACTGCTGCATTTTCACAAAATTACAGCACACACATTCACAGCTGCTGTTTGAAATTATATGTAATATTTCTTAAACAGAATAGCAACAAAAATCAACTGACATAGTAAACTTTTACCCAGTAGTTTTTATGAAAATATATTCTGAATGACATCACCCTTGGTGGTACACGCTTTCTGAGAATGAGCCATATGCAAACTCGTGAGAGAAGTGACTACTTGGCATATGCACGAGCTCGTAATCAGGCAAAAAATGCATGTAGAAGTGCTGTAAAGGACTATGAAAAAGAGATCGCTAGTTCAGCAAAGTCGAATCCCAAATTATTTCTTGCCTACGCTAAAGTAAAAGTAAACTCAAAACTCAGGGGGGAATTGCTGATCTGCAGGACAATGATGGAAATCGAGCAACAACAGATGAAAGTAAAGCGGATATGTTAAATAAGTTCTTCTGCAGTGTATTCACCAAAGAAAAGTTGCAATCACTCCCAGAATGTCCCCAACAGAGGTACACAACAGACTTACAGAATATCAGTATAGAAACTAACCAAGTCAGGACACTGCTGAAATCACTGGACATATCAAAATCAGCTGGAGCAGATGGCATACACCCAAAAGTTTTATTCGAACTTGCTGATGAGATTGCCGAACCTCTGACAGAACTTTTCAACTTATCAATTAAAGAGAAAACTTTACCAATTCAGTGGAAGAGAGCAAACATCACACCGTTATTCAAAAAGGGGGATAAAAGTAAACCAGGGAACTACCGTCCAGTTAGTCTGACTAGTGTCACGTGTAAATTAATGGAGAAATTAGTTAGAGAGGCTATGTTTACTCATCTGAAAGATAATAGCTTCTGACAGCATGTCAACATGGTTTTGTGACAGGACGCTCCTGTGTTTCTAACCTGTTGGGAGTCATTGAGGGCTGGACTACAAGCATAGAGGAGGGTAGTGCTGTGGATGCTGTATACCTGGACTTTTCAAAAGCCTTTGATTCAGTAGGCTACCCCATTCTCGTCTCATCCAAAAGCTCAGGGCATATGGTTATGGAAGCACTGTTGTGGGCTGGACTGAAGATTTTCTCACAGGAAGAACCCAGAGAGTGGTAGATGGAACAATGTCCACATGGAGAGATGTCACGAGTGGAGTGCCACAGGGTAGTGTGCCATATCAATGATTTGCCCGATGTAGTCAACAGTATATGCAGTATGTATGCGGATGATACTAAGATCTACCGCTCTATCATGAATGAAGATGACAGGGATGAACTACAGAGAGACCTTGATACATTGGTTGACTGGGCAGACAAATGGCAGCTTAAGTTCAATGCTGGAAAAATGTAAAATCCTTCATCTGGGGAATAAAAATCAGAATTTTGAATATACAATGACAGAAAACGAAGATAGCAGCAGAGTGGTATTGGAATCTTCTAGTATGGAAAAAGACCTTGGGGTGAATGTGGATAATGAATTAAAGTTTTCTATACATATAATAGAAATACAGGTGAACAAAGCAAATAAGATACTAGGATTGATCAGATGCTCATATTGTCACTTGGACAGCAAATCAATGAGACTGCTATTCACAGCACTTGTTAGGCCACACCTGGAATTCGCAAATATCATATGGAGCCCTCGACTGAGGAAAGATCAGAATTTGATTGAAAGTGTTCTTAGAAGAGCTACAAAATGTGTGCCAGGACTACACGATGTCAAATATGAAAAGAGACTGAAAGTTATGAGGATGCCTAGCATGGCTTACAAGAGAATCCGTGGGGATCTCATCGAAGTCTACAAGATCACTCATGGATTATATGATTGCAGAAATCCTTTTGAGATGGTTGTCGATAGCACTACAAGGGGTCATAATTACAAACTGAAAAAGAAGTTCTGCAAAACCAGCCTACGACAACAGTTCTTCACACAGAGAGTGGTAGACACATGGAATGCACCAGAATACAGTGTGGTAAATGCTGATACACTAAATCAGTAAATGACTTCAAAAACAGACTAGATATCACCTTCAAGGATTTCATTCATCAAGTAGATATAAGCCACCCACTGATCTCACTTCCAACTCATCAGAAAGTTAGTAATTAGCATAGGGCACAATCAAAAGATTGTTAGGTATTTAGATATTCAGTTAGACTAGTTAGTGCTGCTGATCAAAAGATCAGATAGAGGTCGTAATGACCTAAGATAATCTGTAATCGTATCGTATCGTATCGTATCGTAATACTTTACTCTCAAAAGTAATAGCTGGCACAAATTAAAGAAAACACTTGAGAAAAAATTAGGATTTTATTTTCATTTGTTTTCAAGGCAATGATGATTTTTTTTGTGGATGAAATTAACCATCACTGCCACCAAAACTTCAACAGCAGACACTCACTAATAAACTACATGTACTTCTACAGTTAAAACTGTTGAGAACTGAGTGTGATAAGTCGCGGGATGAGAATGCGGCTTTTGTTTAAAAAATTAGTACACTGATTAATCATCACCTCAGGAGTTAAATCTGAAGAAAAAAATTGAGACAGTTTTAAAAGAAGCGGAGAGATTTTCAGTAGACAGACCAGACATTGAAGATTTCTTTGTCTAAGAATATGGGAAGGTGCATGTTACTGCGAAATAACTGATGAAAATAACTTACTGATAAACATTAGGAATGAGTGTAGAAATGGCTGTAAGTCATATACTGCATTGCCAGGCATGCATGTATCTTCTGTTGTTACGCATTTTAGTTTCATTATATTATTGAGAAGGATGTCTTTCTGTGCTAGTATGATACAAAGTCACCTGTGGATCACATTGTTTCAGATAAATCAGTGCATGCATACAAAATCTTAAAATCTCGTATATTAGCAACATTTGCCTGTAAAGAGTGAAGCTGTAGCTTTTATTTGATTCACATGTAAAATTTCAGGAGATTCCATCAAGACATGAGTTAAGTCTGTTTTAAGTTGGCCCGACACATGGACCCTCCCATTATTTTGTGCAAATGCATACAAAATATCTTAAATCTTGAATATAACTAAGCTTGTAAAATAATTTACTGGTAGCTTTCTGTCCATTTGATTCACATGCAAAATTTCAAGGAAATCCATCACAACATAAGCGACATATGTGCGTTTTAATTTGGTCTGGTACGTGAACCGTGCTTTTTCCATCATTCAAATGAGATATTTTGCCATTTTTGGAGCCATATAACCCATGACTTTGTCACTTTACGCTGCCCCCCAAAAATTAAGCTTCATACAATAACATTGTTTCTGAGAAAAAGTGAACTCTAGTCAAATCTGTCTTCTTATTTTTGTGTAATAGAAGTGCAAACATGGCTTGTGCAATTTTGAACATTGACAAAATGGTATATTTATGAAGTTTGCAGCACTGCTGTGTAAATGTATGAACAGATCTGCTTGTATGTTTGCTTTTTTTATGTAGTTTATGTTGTTAAGAATTAAAGTCAGGAATGACATTCTCTGTCTGAGGACTTCTGGAAAATTTAGGTTCCTGCAAACTAGCTACATTTCACAATTGGCGAAAATGTACGTAAACTGCCGTTTTCAAAGTGTGTTATCTCTGGACCTAATACAGCTAGAAACTTACTTTTTTTTGCATTGTGCTTATTTTTTCTTGTACTTTTCAGAAATATTTTTTTGACAAACCGAAATCGCGGAATTCCGCTCAGATGCAGAACGTTTTAACTTAAGCCCTGGACTATTCATTTTTTTTTTTTTAAATTATTAGTAATACCTGGAGTCTTCATGTGGTCAATAAAAAGCCAAAATTCCATCAATTGTGAAAGTTATAATGATTTTATTACTCATAGATATATATAGGTTATACTGTTGTTAAGCTTGTTAAGGCAAATAAGTAATTAGGATTCATTTCTGGGTTTATAACCAAAACTATCATGATTGATTACTCATGTTTTTTCATCAGTATCTGGAGTCTGTGTGAGACAAATAACATGCCAGAATTCCAACAACTGTTGAAGTTATAGGCCTACTGATTTAGTCCTCTCCTGTATGTTTTTCTGTACAGCTCATTTAGGTAATGAAATTTGATTTCGACTAATCAGAGCAAAGTTTCACCATCTTATAAATAGTTTTGCTGTCTAGTGCAGATGAAAATCTTCCTGGTTATATTCAGTGTTTACTGGTTCATTCTTTACAAAATTACATTGTTTTATATTCACAAAACAGAAGCAAATCACACCTTTTGCTATGTAGACTACTTAAAACAAGTGTGACTGCCCGTGTTCAAGCTAACAGGAACCAGGAAAAAAAAACACGAAAAAAGAACAAGAACACATATTAAATGCAAGACAAGACAGGCGCAAATTTTTGGCCAACTGGCCTTTCGTCAAATGTAAGATCACAAACAAACAAATACCATGTACAAAAATTAGGAGAAAAAGGCTGAAACTTCCCTGCTGCTCCCTCCAGTTAAGAAAACTTACTGAAAAGCAACCAAAAATTTGCACTTGTCTTGTCTTGTATTAAGTATGCATTCTTAATCTTTTTTCGTCTTTTTCTGGTGTAAGCAGGCTAGACCTATGTTTAAACAAATAGAAACCATTTTCACTATTTCAAAAATTATAACTTTTTGTCACTGTCAACCAACAGAAAATCTTTTTACACCACTGGAAAGCCTCTCCCTCTTTAAAATGATGTTAAAAAGATAATTCATTATAAAAGTGTTTGTATCAGTACTATCACCATCATCATGTGCCCTGCCACATGACGCTGGCGGTCTTGGCCCTCGAAATACGAATCTAACAAGTTAACATAGGCCCTACCTCATATCTTAACCTCTTCACTGCGCTGTTGACGAATGACGCTCGTCATAGAAACCGTCGTCTGCAATGCTCTGTTGACGATCGCGGATCGTCCCGTATCAAACACTCTTTCTCTTTTCGTCTAGCATATCACAGAATAGTTCTATTTATGATTTGATTAGGTCCCTTGACAATCTTCGCTCTTTGAGTGCCGTTTGTTCAAGTTATTTAGATCATTTGCATAATTTATCACGATCGATTGGCAAGGTGCTACAAAATTGAGCTTTCAGTTTTTGAAGCGCTATGGCTGCCCCACAACGAACCTACACAGTTGCAGAAGTTATTGAAGCGATTTTTCGAGATCAAGACAGTGGAGATGAAGACTTCAAGCCAGCTGGCTTCGAACTTCGTGAAGTTGATGCCAACGACCCAGATTTTGATGTGGAAGAAGTTTTTGGTGACTGATCGTCTGAATCAGAGTAGGCCTATGGAAATCTGATTGTTCCAGATGCAGGTAGGTGTATTTGAGAGCTTTATTCATTTTATAACATGATTGTATTGCTTTCTTCTCAGTATATTTATAAATAGAACAGCTAAGTGTGTTATTGTATGGCTGAGCCCTTTGTTTGGGCCTGGTCAGCGAGCGAGCCAGTGACCGAGTGGGCAGTGTGTTCGACCTGTGGGCGTGTCACTCGTCGCTCGCTCGTTGTCAGCCACGCTGTGTGTGTCTTGTTGATGATTTGTTTTTCTGGTCGGCCTCTGCCCTGTGCTATCTCCCTGGCCTTTGTGTGTTTGTGTGAGGAGTAGGCTACTATCTCCATGGCCTGTGTGTGTTTATGTGAGGAGTAGGGTGGGAGCAGAGGGGTGTGCGTGTGTGTGTGTGTGTGTGTGTGTGTGAGAGAGAGAGAGAAAGAGACACAGAGAGAGTGAGACTGTTGGTGTGACTTTTTATAGGAAATTGAAAGCATTCAGTGATAATACTGACAGAAACAATGTTGTAATGAAATCACTTTGGTAGAAGCAGTACTCACTGGGTTTCTTTGCAATGTTTGCTTGAGGAAAATGAAAGGGGGCGTGGCATGGGGGAGTAGCATGCTACCTATGTCAGTGTGTGTGTGTGTGTGTGTGTGTGTGTGTGTGTGTGTGTGTGTGTGTGACTTTTTTTTATTTCATAAAATATGTGGAAATTTGAATCCTTGCTTTCACTGTGCTACAGGTACGGTAATGCAGCATGGGACTCTGTGCTGACCTCTGTTGCTGGGCCTGCTAGAAGGGGAAGGGGAGCAAGACGGGGAAGGAGAGGACTGTGTTTAGAAGACTGCTTCAATAACTACCACACTCAGAAGCGTTTTTACTGGGGATAGACACTGGGAGATAAAACCCTTTATTTTGTGTGGCTAGGCTGTGCTTATATTGTGGCTGGACACTGCTTTCTGACCTTTGTACAGTCTATATCTTCAAATCAAAGTGTGCTATAAACTGCTTGTGAGCTCCTGCATCACTTGATTACATCATCATTGACTTTAAGTGTTTTTTTTATTGCATTTCAAAGAGTACATTGGTACTCTGGTACATTATTTCATTTTGAAATTGTCATAAACACAATCTTCATTCAATTTTCTTTCATTTGATATATACTTTTAATAGTTTTATGTATCTATCTCAGTTCAATGCCTTCTGAATTATAAGCAATTGAAAATAATAAGCGTGATTTTTGTCTGTTTCTGAAAAAAATCTTAGCATGTGTCTTAGCAAAACATGATAGCAGCGAAAGGGTTAGGCTAAATATTTACTGTAAAATAAACACGTCGTTCTAGATCTAACATTGCCGCGATTGCGGCTTTAGTTCGTTATTCTTACTTGTAGTAATTAAAAGTCAATGATCACCTTTATAATTATAAGGAAAGAAATGAAAAGAGAAATGGGATGGCGTTTCTGCTCTGATTTACTATTGCCGAAGAATACTCACCACATAGGCTTCACTAGATGTGGGCCTACCGTCTCCTTCAGCATGTTTCAAGGAAGCGGCCATGTTTGTTATTCCTACATCAGTGCAACCTCATCACTCAGCAAACAGTTACGAAGGCGCTAACACGAATAAATCCAATACATTAATTAAACGTGATATTATATTATAAGGTAACTGAACGTCTTTGACTGGATTACCGTACAAAACATGAAGCGAACGAGAGGATGTCCTATGCTTGTTTCATCATTTTCAACAAATCAGAATCCTCAAAAGAAATCGTGTATCAACCCACAATGCATCGTATTAAGTGATGTCATTTTTCTCAGGAAAGGCCAAGGCTATTGCACAACGTTTTTGTTTTTTTTCCCCAAGCCGTAAGAGAAAGCAGAGTTGTCTCCCATCCCATGTGGAGCAAAGACGTTCTAAATAGAACTTTTTATAATGTTTTTGTTGTGGAGTTTGTTCAAAAGGGGTTCACTGCACTGGGATTATTCCATATGTGCGCCACCCGAATCTCATCATCATCATCATCAGGTGCCCTGCCACATGGCGTTGGTGGTCATGGCCCTCCATCTGTTTCTATCCCTTGTTGCCTCAAGCACCGCTTCCACCCTCTTTGTCTTCAGCCACTGTGCAATTCCGTCCAATATCTTCTCCCTGAGTCTACCTGGTGCTCTCTTTCCCTCCAGCTTTCCTGTTGTGACCAGGAGCTCCAATTCCCCTTCCCTCATTCCAGCAATTATTTGGCAGATTTCTTAAACCTGCAAAAAGGGGGAGCGGAATAAACCCATGAGGGACCCACGAGAGCTGACACGAAAGGTCTGTCTTAAACTATTTCCTACCAAGAATGCTCACTTTTTCGTCACAACGAAAAATCCCGTAAATCGTGTTTTTAAAAAAAAATCTTTGTCATTTCTATTTTCGTTTTCGTATAGTAAGGGTATGATTGAAGGATTATAGGTACCTTGACTTCTCTGATATGGAAAGTAGCAAACATTAAAATAAGCTTAAGAACCAACTAATCCTAGTGGTATGAACAGACCAAAAACGAAAACATTCTACCATTTCGTCCAGTTTTACGTGAGCGCCCACCTCAAATGATAACCATGCCAGGGAAATGAAGGGAGGTAACTTATCTAATTCTGTAACGGCACCACCAGAACAAGAATTATGTTAGGCAGACCGGCTGAAAGAAAGCCGCAATTAATTTAATGTAGAACACCTCGTGGTTCGAACCCACCACCATTTAGCCCAGCACAGTGAATCCGACGTTCAACCAACTGAACGTATCGATGCCCGAGGCACGTTTTGTGAAACCGGACTCACAAGCCTACCGCGACCAAAGTGATCCGATTTGATCCAGTTAATGGGCAGGGAGTGTGGTTTTTTTTTGTTTTGTTTTTTTGTAAAGTCAGGCAGCCAGTTCGTGAACCCCATGTTCTACCCTGTGGCAAAATAATCAAAGTGTTGATTGTGGCCACACAACAGAAGAAGAAGAAGAAGAAGAAATCCGATGATTCATTTCAGCAAACTATTGTTCGTGGAGGACAGGTCAGTTTCAGTCATGCCGTAAAACTCCGCCTTTAATTTAAAGTGTGTCAAATATCATAAATATTATAGATGTAACAAACAAGAGAATGTTTGATAACAATAACGACAACAACAACAATAATAATAATAATCGTAATACTGGACAGATAGAATTATTCTATTCTAAGAATAGATAGGTAGACAATGACATTACTCACCTCTGTAAATGAACACGACTGCTATGATGTTGACCTGAGTGAAGACGTTGTTTAGATTTTCTTTGAACACAGCAAACTAAACTGACCGCCGTGCACATCTGCTTTCCGACCTTTCAGTCAGACCTGTTGCTTCACCATTTCTACAGACGCAAAAGTTCGTGCGGTGAATCGTCATAACGGAAAATCCCGTAAATCGTGTTTTAAAAAAAATCTTTGTCATTTCTATTTTCGTTTTTGTATAGTAAGGGCAAAGAGTATATTGGTAAGGGTATGACTGAAGGATTATAGGTACATTGACTTCTCTGATATCTGGCGTTCAGTCTCATCCCATAACATAAAGAATGAGCTCGTTGATGCTCCAGTCATTTTGATATCAGCTCAGTCTTTCCTGTGTTCCTCTCGCCACCACCATCACCCTCCATCAAGACCATGCCAGCACATACGGTGTTGACGCTGAGTGAGTCTGCTAGGTCATCATGAACAGATTTAGATGAAGCGTGTATGGAAATGTCCTAGTGCAATGAATTGCTCTTGAACTCTAACTCAGCTTCAGTCCTTTTTACTTACTTGATTTAACCCTTTGACTCGCGCACCCTATCCACCAGCTGCAAAAACTTAACCCCTTGACTCCCTCACCCTATCCACCAACTTTCTAAAGGAAGCTGGTGGATAGGGTGATGGAGTCAAAGGGTTACAATACAATACAATACAATATTTTATTTATATAGCGCAAAATCTTGATAAAATCAAATCTAAGCGCTAAAACAGACACACGCACGCACGCACACACACACACACACACACACACACACACACACACACACGCACACGCACACGGTTATAAATGGGGAGAAAGAATAAAAGCAATGGAAAATTATAGAGAGCATATTATATACAATTATATATTACAATGTGATTCCCCTCCGAGTGGAGACAGGCTGCAGAACGGATTGAGTGAGGTCAGGATTTTATGCAGAGGAGAAAAGGTGAGTTTTGAGAGCGGACTTGAAGGAGACAAAAGTAGGTTGCTGACGGACAGAGAGAGAAAGTTTGTTCCAGGAAAGTGGACCAGAAACAGAGAAGGCTCGTGGACCATAGGTATTGAGTTTAGTGCGTGGAAAGCGAAAAGTCAGAGGATCGGAGGCAGAGCGGAGGGTACGTGAGGGAACATAGATCTCAAGTAGGCTTGACAGGTAATCGGGGACTGCGTTATTGAGGCTTTTGTAGCACATGGTGTCTAGTTTGTACTGTATGCGCTTTGATACAGGGAGGCAGTGAAGTTGTGCCAGGAGAGGAGATATGTGGTCAGCTTTTTTCTTTTTGAGTACAAGACGTGGATCAGTTTTGAATTTTGGTTAAGTTTTTGCTTTGCCAGCATGGTTGACAATGTAGGATGCTGGGTGGACAGGCTTCAGGAGTCAAAGGGTTAATAACGTTCATTATGCCAAGGACATTTTTGGACAGTAACAAAGTTCTGTCTGTTCTGGGCTGATCTTTAGTATGGTACCCCAGGTGTGTTTCAGGGCTCTTCCAGAGTACAGTAAAAGTTTTCCTGTGTTGGATTTATGTCTGCTGCCACCTTTTCACCAAACCTGGTAGGCCTGCTGTGCAATATAATGCAAAGGCAAAGATGTTATAAGTAGAACTTTTTTCTGTTTTTGCGCAAAGATCTACATGGTCTCTACATCAAAAGGTTCCGCCAGGGGTGGCTGGGGGTCCTTCCCGCCCGTCTTCTTGTTCCAGGGTAAGCATGAAGAAAACTGCACAACTCTTCCGACCCACAAGTTCCATGGCAACTGATAAAACTAGAGAAGTTGCCATTTCCATTGCCAGATATGGCTCGACCATGTAAGCTTACATGGCAAAAAGGTGTTTACCTGATCTTGTCCATCTGCTTTCGCTAATTCCAAAGATGTGTAGATCACTGACTGTTGCGTCTGACCTTTGATGTTATTTGAATTGGTTGCTTTGTAGCCTATATGACTTGGGCAATGATGGAACAGAGTTGTCCACAGGAGGCATGGATACGTATACCAACGGTCAGCTATCAGTACTATGGCCAGCAAGGTGCAGACGCCAGTATTCTTATCAACGTCACAGGGTCTCAAACAACAATTCCCAAAGTTCCTATGGGCAAACGCTGCACCAGCCACTGGGCTGAAACAGAGGCACCCGTACAAGCATTTCAGTTCCATGGTTCAGATAACAGAAGACACACGCTGTCGAGTGGTTTTCCTTTTAGATGACCTCTCTTGTTTTCCAGACCCTGGAAAATGATAACAAGCTTCCCCATCTGACCAAAGCTTTCCGGTAGGTCGGAAGAACCAGAAGAGTAGTCCTCCAATAAATCCCTCATCATTATCATCGTCATGTGCCCTGCCACATGGCGTTGGTGATCATGGCCCTCCATATGCATCTAACCCTTGTCGCCGCAAGCACATCTTCCACCCTCTCTGTCCTCAGCCTGTCTGTCCAATATTTTCTCCCTGGGTCTACCTGATGTTCTCTTTCCCTCCAGCTTTTCTGTTGTGACCAGGTGCTCTAATTCTCTTTTTCTCATAAAATGGCTTATAAATGCTGCTTGTCTTTTCCTAATCTTCCTTATCAATGATCTTGTGTCTGCCTCCTTCAAGACTGTCTCATTCTTTGCTGTCCATGGAACTCTCAACATTCTTCTAAGAAACCACATCTCGGCTGCCTCAATATTGTTCTGGCTTTGCGTGTTGACTGTCCACGCCTCACAACCGTATAACATTATCGGTTCTAGATAACATTCAAGAACTCTCTTTCTAGTGTTAATTGATGGGCATTTGATGGTAAGAATGCTTTTCATGTTCTTGAATGCTGTTTGGCTTGGCCGATTCTGTTGGCTGTTTCTGATGTGCATCTGCCGTCTGGTGAGATGATCGTTCCCAGATATCTGAACATATCAACCTGTCTCAAGGTAGTGCTGTTTGCTGTTATTTTGCATGAGGGGATTTCATGTTTTTTACTGATTACCATGAATCCCAACCCCTGTGAAATATCAGGAAACGAGAAGGTATATGAGCTGGAAAAAAGAAGAGCCAGAAAGAACCAATCGCCGTGGTGTAGTGGTTAACGCAACGGACTACCGATGGAAGGTTGTGGGTTCGAATCCCCATCAGTCCCTTCAAAACTATATCATTGTGGGATTTTTCGGCTCTAACCGGCTCCTACCCAGAATTGGGCGTGCTATGGGCTCATTGGGAAGACTGGGACCACACAGTCGAGTCTCATCCACTTCATGGATGCGTCATTGAGGGTGTTGCTGAAATCTTCTGACCAACTCCGCAGGTGTCTGTATCTCTCGGGCCTGGTTGACGCCAGGATATATCATGATAGTAAGCGTAGAGTGCAACCCTGTCACGCAGTCTCAGTGTCAATCCCATAGCATCAGGATTATCATCCTCATCGACATCATCATCATGGCATGGGAAAAAATGTATATATATATAATATATATATATATATATATATATATATGTAGATGCGTAAAAAATGAACGTAAAAAAATGGTGAGTACAAAGGGAACCTCCTTGAGTGCAGAGGCCTTTAAAAAAAAAAAAGAGAAAAAAAAAAAAAAAAACAGGACAGAAAGACTAACCAGGAAACACGCCAGCCACAACGAAAAAAGAGCATCAGCAGATCAATCCATAAACCACTGAAGTTTATGTCTCTTTCCTGTGGGCAATTTCTTCGATATTTCTGTACATAAGGTTAGGGTCTGCTTTGAACTGGTCTTCTATTTCTTTGCACTTTGTTTCTAGCCAAGCTTCTTGGCCTCATTGCAGTTATTCCTGATTTCCTTATTATTTTTTTGTATTTTTCCTCTTTTCCCGTTTCCTTCCAACATTCATCCATTAAGCTTAAAATTTCTTTTGTCATCCAATTCTTCTTTGCTTTTCTGTCAGCTCTAGGGATTTCTTCACAAGCTTCAGTCACTGAGTTTTTCAAATTTGTCCATTGTTCCTATCTGTCCTCAACACGTTCCAGAGCACTAGCAAGAGATACGCTAAATTTTGCACAAGTCGCTTCGTCTGTCTTTAAGAGTCCAGGATTTATTTTGATGCTATTTTTGATTTGTTTTCTTCTCTTCAGTTTCAGCCCAAATTTTCCCATTACAGGATGATGGTCACTGCTGTAATTTGCGCCTGGTAATGTTTTTGCTATCAGTAAAGAAAGTGTAAATATTTCATTTATCAGAATGTAATCAGTTTGATTTCTTGTGCTGTCTCCTAGATTCATCCATGTCCATTTTCTTCTCATTTATTTGTGCCCATTCAACAAGTTTCTCTCCCGTTTTATTTCACGTGCCAAGGCCACGAGGTCCTACTATGTCATTTACTTTTTCCTGTCCCACTTTAGCATTAAAATCTCCCATTATGATTGTAACGTCCTGTGATTTACATTGAGCTTGGCCGTCTCTAATTCTTCATAAAAGTTGTAAATTTCTGCCTCAGTACTAGCGGATGTTAGTGCATATATTGGACGATGTTAGTATCAAAAGGCTTGTCCTCCAATCTAACCACTAAAACGCGGTCTGATATGGCCCAGTATCCTTTGATGGACTTTTGATTTGTCATTGTTCAGTATGATGCATATCCCCCTTTCACGTGTGTCTCCTCCAGAATATATAATCTTATGCTTGCCCGATGATATCATGCCTGCTTCTTTCCTTCTCACCTCTCCTAGTCCTAAAATATTGATATTCTGTCTTTCCATTTCTATGTTGGCATTGTGTAGTTTTCCCTTCTGGAGCATTGTTCTAACTTTCCATGTTAATTTAAAAAATTTATATCTTTTAATCTAGTAGCAGTGGCTTGTTTACGGTCGGGTGTCACCTGATTAACATGACTTCCTCTACCTGACGAAGGTGCTCCGAGTGGAGCCCCTATTCACGTTATTCACTCGTTTATTCATCTATCGTGGAGTGGATCGGCGTGAATCGATCACTCAGTCGTTTGGCAATCATGCTTTTTTTTTTTTTTTTTTTTTATCAACCATGCTTTGTATTTACTTTTAATCTTTTGACGCGTTCCTGTATTTCTGGGATACGTGTGTGCAGGTTGTTGTTTTTTTCAGACTGGACAGAATAATGCCGCACGTTCTGCCTACATACTTCGTCTTCGATGGACGGGCACGCTGGGTGTTTTCTTGTTTACATACAGCACTGGACACCGTCATGACTTACAGACTCTTTAACCCTTTGACTCCCGCACCCTGTCCACCATCATCCCGCATTGTAAACCATGCTAGTAAAGCAAAACCTTAACTCTTTGATTCCCTCACCGTATCCCACCAGCTTCCTGCAGGAAAGTCAAAGGGTTAGGTTTTTTGCAGTAAGTAGTTAGTAGACAGGAAAGCTGGATGGAAAGAGAACACCAGGTAGACCCACGGAAAAAATACTGGACGGACTTGCAGAGTGGCTGAAGACAGAGAGAATGGAAGATGCGCTTGCGGCAACAAGGGATAGAGACATATGGAGGGCCATGATCGCCAACGCCATGTGGCAAGGCACTTGATGATGATGATGAGTTAGTAGACAATGTGCGGGAGTCAAAAGGTTAATGTGATACTTGATGTTCTGCGTGCATATACACACAGAAGATGGTTTAGGCAGTGACAGGACTGCACACACGTTGATTTGGGAGATATGAAAAATCTTCATCCTTTGCCAGGAAGTAGCCAGGCAGGACCGAATCCCAGACTTTAATCCGATCGAATTCTGCTGTCTCAACCACTGCAAAGTCATTTTGTCAACTGATAGTAAAATGGTAGGCCTCTGTCAGTCGGCGTCGACTATGGATGATGCACGCTAGTGTCGTGTCCAGTCGAGTTGACGCCTCTGGAGAGGTCAGTCCAGCTTCCCCTCATGGTGTCCGCTGATATAAATAACACACTCCAAACCCTGACCATTGTGAGCACGTTGGTTAGAACGGTAAATCCCGTTTTGAGGTCAACCATCTATTTTTAAAAGGCGTTGCGGTAAATCCCGTTTTGATGTCAACATCTGCTAGACATCGCAGTAAATCTCATTTTGATATCAACATCTACTCATCTATATACTCATCTATAATTTATTGCTGTTTTCTCCGTTTTGATGTCAACATCTGTTAGACATCGCAGTAAATCTCGTTTTGATATCAACATCATCTTTCTAAAAAAAAAGAAAACATGCTGGGGTTAGGAAACATACCTAATACCCCTCCTAGGGTGTTGTGTCAATGCAGTATGAGTCTTACTTCTGACTCAGATACGTTGTTTGTTTTGACAGCTCAATGAGTCAACAAAGGTGGGATAGATAGTCACGGGATAGATAGATAGATAGATAGATAGATAGATACTGAAAGAAATGCTCACAAACAAATTTTGTTCTTACCCTTATACCAAAATTCCCTTCCTCGAATTCCCACGACTGTATTCCACTATTTCATTTCTCTCTTCTTCTTCTTCTTCTTCTTCTTCTTCTTCTTCTCTTCTTCTTCTTCTTCTTGACAAAGGAACGCAAACAGATGTTGTGATCTTGGACTTCAGTAAGGCCTTTGATACTGTACCTCATAAAAAGCTCCTCCACAAACTGCAACACTACGGGATGGCAGGGCCAGTCCACAGGTGGATTGAAAAGTTCCTGACACAAAGAACGATGAGAGTGATACTAGAAGGGGAAACCTCAGAAGAAACAGCCGTTATGTCTGGTGTACCCCAAGGCACAGTTCTTGGTCCCTTGCTCTTCTTGTGCTACATCAATGACTTGCCTGAGGTCGTGAGCAGTACATCAAAAGTACAGCTGTTCGCAGATGACTGTTTACTGTACCGGGAGATATGCCAATTCCAGGACCATACCTTGCTCCAAGGAGACCTCACCAAGCTGGAGGAATGGGCGAAAAAATGGGGAATGCGGTTTAATGCCAAAAAATGTTACGTCCTACCAACCAAAAACCGCTCATCCTTCTACTACAAGCTTGATGAGGAGATCCTCCAACATGTAGAGCAAAATCCATACCTGGGAGTACAAATATCGGCAGATTTAAAGTGGTCCACGCACATAACAAACATCTGCAAGAGGGCAAACACTACACTAGGATTCCTCCGTCGTAACTTGGGCAGCTGTCCCCAAGAATGCCGCCGTACAGCCTACATCTCTCTAGTGCGGTCTGCCCTGTAGTCGGAGCCACTGTATGGGACCCGTACTTGGCAAAAGATCAGGATAGACTGGAGAGAGTACAGAGAAGGGCAGCACGCTTCATAAAGCAAGACTACAAGTCCCAAAAACCAGGGTGCGTCACCAGGATGCTCCAAGAGCTTGGTCTGCCCTCTCTGCAGCAGCGAAGGACACACCAAAGGCTGGTAACACTATATAAAATAACAGAAGGTCAGGTTCCAGCCCTACCACCAGAAAAATACCTGACCCTAGTGGAAAAGACCAAAAGGAAAATCAAAATGAAGACCTATGCAGACCACGTGGCAACAAACATCATCGCCAAACACGCATGTAAAACAGCCGTGGCTACAAAGTCCCCCAGACAAGGACAGAGCAGTATGGATGCTCTTTCTTCACAAGGACTGTTGAAGACTGGAACAAGCTGGAGGAGGAGGTAGTGCAGGCACGCTCCGTCGCCGCATTTTCTGCAGCACTGGGCAGAGCGGCCTCAGCTGCCTCCCATAAATAAATCAGCCCCCCCCCCCTCTCCAACCCCCCCCCTCCAGCCCCACTCCCTCCCCTCCCCCATCCCCCCACCCGACTAGGGAGATGCAGCACCGCAACAGGACATCTTTGAGCTGAACTCGGGGTGTCCGTTGGGGCAGTAGTTCCCCCCCCCCCCTCTACATCCACCCCACCCAGTCGGACACAGCAAAGAAACTAAACGTCATGTTCTAAAAACTCAAGAGAAACTGTAGTTGAAACACCACTTAAATTAGTTATTTTCACTCATAAATAAATAAATAAGAAAAATTAAATTATTATAGTAAAAAAATAACATAAAATAAATGAGGACTACTTATTCAAATCAAGCCATGCGCTCCTACCACCCGCTGCGACGATAGCCTGAAAAGGCTCCTGCAGCGTAATTATCCAGATCCAGATCCAGATTCTTCTTCTTCTTCTTCTTCTTCGCATTCTTCTTAATTCTTCTTCTTCTTCGCATTCTTCTTCTTCTTCCTCTTCTTCTTCTTCTTCTTCTTCTTCTTCTTCTTCTTCTTCTTCTTCTCTCCTCCTCCTCCTTTTCTTTTTCTTTTTCTTCTTCCTCCTCCTCCTCCTCCTCCTTTTCTTTTTCTAGTTTTTTTCTTTTTTTTTTCAGGCCACAGTTTTTAGTTTGCCCGGTTTGTTCAGTCGGTAAGAATATGAAACTGGCATTCCCAGGTTTATAGGTTTAAGACCAACATGAAAACCCATTTTCTAAGCGGGCTGGGTGGTTGTTGTTAGAAGATCTTTTTATTAGAAAAATGATGGATGGCTCTGCGGGAACCATAGTGAACCTGGCGAAGTTTTTGGTCGCTGCCTTTAAAATAAGAGAAAAAGTATTTTGATCGTACGTCCCATGGTATTCTCCTTTCTAGAATTCATCATACTTTTGGCATCTCTGACATTGCTCTCTCCTGGTTCACTTCATATCTTTCAAACAGAAAACAAACTGTTCTCATGGTCCACGAGCCTTCTCTGTTTCTGGTCCACTTTCCTGGAACAAACTTCCTCTCTCTGTCCGTCAGCAACCTACTTTTGTCTCCTTCAAGTCCGCTCTCAAAACTCACCTTTTCTCCTCTGCATAAAATCCTGACCTCACTCAATCCGCTCTGCAGCCTGTCTCCACTCGGAGGGGAATACAATTATATAATTGTATATAATATGCTCTCTATAATTTTCCATTGCTTTTATTCTTTCTCCCCATTTATAGCCGTGTGCGTGTGCGTGTGCGTGTGCGTGTGTGTGTGTGTGTGTGCGTGCGTGCGTGTGTGTGCGTGCGTGCGTGCATGTGTGTCTGTTTTAGCGCTTAGATTTGGTTTTGTCATGATTTTGGGCTATACAAATAAAATATTGTATTGTATTGGTATCAGAGGTATCGGTATTTCGAGTTGAATGCAGCTCACCGCATGAAAGCTGAGTTTACCCGCTGCCCATCTAAATGTTCCAACTATCGTGGTGGTGTCACTTTAATGTTTCAATGGTCTTGTTCTCTTCCTCTCGTCTCGCCTCAATTTCAAGACCTTACCAGTGCATTCTGTTGGGTGGGTGGTTTGGTTGGTTGGTTGGTTGGTTGGTTGGTTGGTTCGTTGGTTCGTTCGTTGATTCATTCGTTCGTTTGTTCGTTCGTTGATTCGTTCGTTCGTTCGTTCGTTCGTTCGTTCGTTTGTTCGTTCGTTCGTTTGTTCGCTCGCTCGCTCGCTTGCTGGCTTGCTTGCTTACTTGCTTCTTTCTTTCTAGGTTGGTTGGTTGGTTGGTCGGTCGGTTGGTTGGTCGGTCGGTTGGTTGATTGGTTAGTTGGCTGTTGGGTGGGTGGGTGGGTGGGTTGGTTGGTTGGTTGGTTGGTTGATTGGTGGGTTGGTTGGTTGGTTGGTTGGTTGGTTGGTTGGTTGGTTGGATCGTGCGCTCGTTCGTTCGTTCATTCGTTCGTTCGTTCGTTCGTTCGTTCGGTCGTTGGTTGGTTGGTTGGTTGGTTTTCTTTCTTTCTTTCTTCTGAAAACTCTAGGGTCTGCAAGATATGAGATGGCAGACTGGGTGGAGTGCAGGGAAATTGTCCTAGTGCGGTGAATCCTTCTTGAATAAACACCGACCACCAAACTCTGTTCACTATTACGACGCTCCATATAATAGACAGGGATTCACCATCAGTGGCAGAATTTGAGTGTTGGGGCCAGTCGGTGGTCATAATGACTGAACCGTATAAACCTGCAGTTCTCATCGGTGATACTTGTCACATATAATTATCCACCTTTACCCATTGTTTTCCCTTTTTATTATAATTATGTGTATCCCATTCAATTTCCTTGTAAAGTATGTGTTAATAAAACGATTTTGTACTTTTAATGTTTGTGTGGTAATCCTTTGACTCCTGAGCCCTACCCACCAGCATCCTGCATTATCAGCCATGCTAGCAAAGCAAAAACTTAACCCTTTGGCTCCACTCACCCTCTCCACCAGCTTCCTGCAGGAAGCTGGTGGAGAGGGTGAGTGCAGCCAAAGGGTTAAGTTTTTGCAGTTAGTGGAAGGGTGCAGGAGTCAAAGGGTTAAATAAAATGACGCGTACCGTTGTGTGAGTAATATTATGTACTAGTGTGTTTTACCAGTCCTGTTATTTTGGTTTTGAATTGCGTGGAGTTTCGTGGTGAGAAAAGTTTGCGTTTTTAACACGATTTCTTCCTTTTATGTTTCTATTATAAAACGGGAGATTTTTTGAATGGCTCGACCATCTTGTTTACAATTCAATTAATGGTAAGTTATGCGAATAAGAAATGTACGTGTGTATGCAAATATGTGTGACTCTCTCTCTCTCTCCTCTCTCTCTCTCTCTCTCTCTCTCTCTCTCTCTCTCTCTCTCTCTCTCTCTCTCTCTCTTGTCAGTTAATTTAGATAAGTCTAAAATAATAGTTTTTCGAAAGGGTGGTTTGCTTGGTTCAAAAGAAAAATGGGATTTTAATGGCAATGATGTGGAAGTGGTGAATTCGTACAGGTATTTAGGCCTCACTGTTTCAACTAGACATAGTTTTGTAACTGCAATGGAAAAAGCTAATATTAAAGGTAAGAAAAGTACTAACGCTATTTTAAGTACACTGAGTAAGATAAAATGTAATTCACCAGACATTTTCTTTAAAATGTTTGATGCTCAGGTAGTTCCATTATTACCTTATGGTGCAGAAATTTTGGGTTATGAAAGACATTATCAGCTTGAACAGGTACATTTATACGTATGCGAGAGATTTTTACACGTAAGAAACAAAACGATAAATGATATTGTGTACGGAGAATTGGGACGCTTTCCTCTCTGGATAACTGCTGTTGCTAGATGTATTAAATACTGGTTTCGACAACTGAAACAGCCAGAGACTAGGTATTTAAAAAAAAAAAGCATATGAAATGTTATTCAGTATGCATGGAAAAGGTTATGTAACTTGGGTGTCCAAGATAAAAAGCATTTTATGTGAAAATGGTTTTGAAGAAGTTTGGCTTTTGGGTGTGGCGACGAAAAACGATTCAGTAAAGAACTGAAAGAAAGATTACGTAGCAGTTTCTGTCATTGCTGGGTTCACTTCTTATCTATCAAACAGAAAACAAACTGTTCTCATCAATGGCACTTACTCTCAACCTGCATACCTGACCTGTGGTGTTCCACAAGGATCTGTCCTTGGCCCTGTTCTTTTCACTCTTTACATCTCCCCCATGTCCACCATCATCAACTCCCACTCTATAAAACACCACTTCTATGCTGATGACACCCAACTTCAAGACAGTGACTCACCTGACAATATACAGCGCCTGTTGACTCGCACCACTGAGTGTTACTCGGACATCAAAAATTGGATGACATACAACAAACTTCAGCTTAATGATGACAAGACAGAAGCTATCCTCATTGGCACCCGTCAGAAACTTTCTCAGCTGCCTCCTCTCTCTCTCCCATTATGTAACACATCAGTCCCAATTTCTGATTCAGCTAAAAACCTTGGTGTCTGCATTGACTCTACCCTCTCCATGAACAACTTTGTTTCTCAAACTGCCAGATCTTGCTACTATCACCTCCATCGTATAAGCCTGATCAGGAAGTATCTCTCTGTGGAAACAACTGCAAAACTCGTTCTCTCCTTCATAATGTCTCGCATTGACTATTGCAATTCACTCCTGTCCGGTCTTCCTGCCTCTACCACTCACATCCTACAGCGCATTCAAAACAATGCTGCACGCCTTGTACTCAAAAAGAAAAAAGCTGACCACATATCTCCTCTCCTGGCACAACTTCACTGGCTCCCTGTATCAAAGCGCATACAGTACAAACTAGACACCATGTGCTACAAAAGCCTCAATAACGCAGCCCCCGATTACCTGTCAAGCCTACTTGAGATCTATGTTCCCTCACGTACCCTCCGCTCTGCCTCCGATCCTCTGACTTTTCACTTTCCACGCACTAAGCTCAATACCTATGGTCCACGAGCCTTCTCTGTTTCTGGTCCGCTCTCCTGGAACAAACTTCCTCTCTCTGTCCGTCAGCAACCTACTTTTGTCTCCTTCAAGTCCGCTCTCAAAACTCACCTTTTCTCCTCTGCATAAAATCCTGACCTCACCCAATCCCCTCTGCAGCCTGTCTCCACTCGGAGGGGAATCACATTGCAATATATAATTGTATATAATATGCTCTCTATAATTTTCCATTGTTTTTATTCTTTCTCCCCATTTATAGCCGTGTGTGTGTGTGTGTGTGTGTGTGTGTGTGTGTGTGTGTGTGTGTGTGTGCGTGTGTGTGTGTGTATGCGTGGGTGCGTGTGTGCGTGCGTGCGTGCGTGTGTGTGCGTGCGTGCGTGTGTGTGTGTTTCAGCGCTTAGATTTGATTTTTTCAAGATTTTGCGCTATATAAATATTGTAATTATTATTAATTATTATTATTAACCACGTAGATACAAGTGCACGCTGTTCACTATATGACAAATTTAAACCTTTATTTGCGAGAGCAAAGTATATTGAAATACTGTATGTACAGGTGTTTAGGAACGCTATGGCACAATTTAGGATGGGCGTGTCCCAGTTAAACGTTCACAGATATCGCTTTGCGCCTACGACTGCCAACACTTCATGTCCAGTTTGTCGAAATGTGCGGGAAAACGAGATACATTTTCTATTTGAATGCCCTCTGTACAACCAGGTCAGACAATCTTATCATTTAGAGGTCACTGAAGGCGATAACTTAGAAGATCTTTTTATTAGAAAAATGATGGATGACTCTGCGGGAACAATAGTGAACCTGGCGAAGTTTTTGGTCGCTGCCTTTAAAATAAGAGAAAAAAGTATTTTGATCGTACGTACTTGAAACAACATTTGTTTTCTACATTAGTACCTTTGAATATCCCATATAAATACATTGAAGTGTGTTAATTAAGTAAGTAATGTTGTATAGAAATGTGTCTTAAGATTTCCCCCATGAAATGGGCTGTTGGCCTAAATTCATTGTAATTCCGAGTTCCGAGTTGCGAGTTCCGAGGTTTTTTTAACTGCCTTGTTCGTGTGAACGATTCAGTCTGTTAATTCGCATGTTGCATAATGAATTTCCTTGAGCAAATGAGGATTAAAACAAACTCTGCACGCACGAACACACACGTTCACTCACACACACACACACACACACACACACACACACACACACACACACACACACACACACACACACACATACACAGACACACACACAGACACACACACACACACACACACACACACTCACACACATATCACAAGAAGGAATTTGTGATGTATCTAAGGAATTGAGGATGTTTATGAAGAATTGTTTCTCTACTTAGAAGTCGCGCACATAACAAGGAAGGAGAGTGACGAGAAGAAATGCACTAACCACACTAGACATGATTCTCATAAGTAGTCCACGCATAGACTGATAACTACGAAGCCTTTATTGAATTAAGCAAAAGCGTAATTCACCATTTGTGCGTGCCATGAGTCCTAATCGTCCTGAAACCCTAAGATGCACTACGAATCTTCACTAACTTACATATCACTGGAATACTGAACGCTTCCATATGTCCTGCTCTATTCCCTCTCTCTTTGCTTCATGAAAAATAAAATACTACCTATTCCTATCCCTACCCTAACAAAAGTATAAAATGAAACGTGGGTCACATAGGCCTACCTCTAAGATAAGTTGGAAGCTGAGACGCCTCTCGCTCAACGACTCAAGGGCTGACTCAATGTTATCTCCCCTGCTGACTCCCCACATAGTTTTGATTGATTTGGTTCAGTTTTTACGTCGACACACCCACCTCAGGTGATATGGCCGACGAGGATAACCATCCCAGGGAAGTGGGGGAATGAGGACTTATCTAATCCTATAGTGACACCACCAGAACAACAATGAAGTTAAGATGGAGCGGTGAGAAGGCCAGTTTTAATGTAGCGCACCCCGGGATTCGAACCCACAACCATTAGCATGTGAATCCGACGCTCAAACCAACTGAGCTACTGGGGCTCACGCCCCACACAGTGGCTAAGTGACTGGCTTTTATACAGTGCGTTTCTATTTACCGGAATTGTTTTTGTCACAAGCATTCCTACCTGTCCTTCATGGGACATCGAAAATTGAATAACTAAGCGATCTTTGGCCTAGCGGCTATGGTTGTTATTCAGCTCTCTGGACTTTTGCTTGGACGTGGATATTTGCTGAAACATGTTGTGTTCTAGATAACCTACCCTCTGTGCCCTCTATGGTTGGATAGAACAATGTGAGCGTTAGATCCTGTTTGGTGGAAAATGTTGATTAACCAATTGAATCATGGATGGCGTGATCTCCATTACACAAACCTTATTTACCCGTCTAACAATTCGGTCTGAATACTTCTTCCCCCCCTAGAGGGGCCCCTGTGATACACACATCACACACATACACACTCTCACACACACACACACACACACACACACACACACACACACACACACACACACACACACACACACACATACACACACACGTGCGCGCGCGCGCAACTCAAACTGAATGCTGCCTTTCATGAGACACGTTCAGTAAACAGGAAGTTTCTCATAATAACAAAGTCGACACAAGTGAACTGAATAAATGAAACGTTCCACTCTCGATCTACATTCAACCCAGAACGTTAAAAAAAAAAAAAAAAGTTTGCTGCCTACCTCAATGTTTCTATCATTGTGGTGGCGTCAGCTTAGTGTTTCATAGCTCGTTTCCTTTCCCCGTCCCCCGTTTCAAGACCTTGCAAGAGCCAAGAGTTTTGCGCAGGCTCAGGGAGTCTGCCAGACAATAGCTGGCAGTGTTGGATGGCGCACGTATGGAATTGTCTGAGTGCGATGACTCCATCTTGAATAAAGTCCAAATTCAAAAACACTGTTGAGGAAAAGACATATATCACTCATCACTAGATCATATATGTTTTTTAAAGGATCCCAAGATAGGACTATAAGACGCAGATTAGTAGTCATCAGTTGACATGACAGTCAATATTTTAAAAGTTACTGATTTCACATTTCACATAATCATCCTAGCTTTCATCATCGATGAGAGTGTAAATGGACTACGAGTGACAAAGAATCTTTCAGTTTTCTAATGCAGGCAGTCATGAAGTGCAACAAGTAGATACAGATTATCTTCCTTAAATACGTCACTTGGATTTAGCATAATGTATTTAGAGCAGTTGATTGTTTATGGTGAAAACTGTACTGGCCTGTTTTGGAAGTGTTCCGGTTGCAATATTGGGCACTGTCCAACGACAGTGTAAAGTTATATTTATAACAACAGTGTAAAGTTCTATTTATAACATCTTCGGTACCGTCACGATTAGTCGGCCGACTGCATGACTTACCGGCTTTGAACAGCTCACAGTGTCGACAGCATTACATCACAGCCGTAGCAGGAACTTCGGGAAATCGGCACATATATACAATACTAATCATCAACCATGTACTGTAATTATCGGAAGAACACTTCACGGCCGATTTCCCGATTGTTTATTTATAGCATAGCTGCCTTACAAGCAATCGATCTGGATTCGATTCCGATGCCGAAGTATCTCGTCTTTAGACTAGAGCTGTGGTCAAGAGGGTAAACTTTAGACTTCACAGGTTGGAAGGTTTTAGTTTCGATCCTACCAGGGTAACCTCACGCCTGGTGGCTATAGGGGTGAAAGTGTTATTTTGTTTTGGGGGGATTTTTTTTTTTTTTTTTTTTTTTTCGATTTCTCATGTCAACATGTGTGCAGTGGAGACCTTCCACTGCCTAATCCCCCTTCAAGTGTATGCCGCGCAATATCAAATACTCGTCAGTATGCGCGTTAAAGATCCTGTAAGTCATGTCAGTGTCTGTTGACTTATATACTTTGCTCAAGAGGGATTTGTTGCACTCAGACTGTTCCATACGCGCTCCACCCAAATCTACCAGCAATTATCTGGAAGACTCCTTGAGCTTGCGCAAAATCTATATGCAGGCAAGGTCTCCAAAATGGAGAAGATAGGGTATAAGGACCTCTGAAAAAAATAAAAAGCTGACACCACGAGAATGATTGAAGCATTAAGATGGACAGGGAACATGTCCAGTTTTTATGCTACATATCATAAAAGATATTTAAAAAATTGGTGGCCTATGCCGGTGTTGCGGGGCGCAGATGAGGTGGGTTTTGTGAACCCTATGAGTTCGGAGAAGCAGTACTAAGTTGACAGACTCAATGCATCACACATTCCAGACTCAAAGCAGGCAACCGGTGGATCGGACGTCTCAACGATTTAATCATTCATCATCATCTCATCTCATCTCATCTCTTCGAGGACCTAAGAGGATCTGCTTATATTTGAGACACCCAGCAATTTCTTTGACAACGACGTACACACTGCCATGGCGACAAATCAACGGAATGGCTTATTCCAGGGCAACAGCAATGGCAGTGGTCGTCACTTCTTCAAAATATTTATGAAATAATTCTAAACCATTCATCTATTTATGTGTTGTTGTTTTTTTATGAAACTCAATATTTTGTGATCTACGACAAAATGTATTTAGATCTAGATGTTAGAAATTTAGATTGTCGTGATCGCTGCCTTGGAGCTGATGGATATTTACAGAACAACGATCATCGCAATGATTCCTAATCTTAACTATTTATAGATTCCATTTATTTATCGATAAAATACTATACATTTACCTGAAATGTTGCCTCCAAAAAGGATACGATTAAAGTCGCTCCTTTTCGGAAAATTATTTGGCAACCACCAGATCAACGAAGCAGAAATTACGATTATCAGCGATGACGTCATTATTATGGGTGACACTTCCTAGAATAAACAAGGGAACTCAACTTTAAGGCTATCTTCGTTTCCTCATTATCACACCGGAAAACATGAAAACATGACACATAGAAACATCATAAAATGGTGGCTTATGTCATCATGAAAACAGCCAGCACACGCGTACACTGAAGGCGAAGTGTGCAGACTATGTAACGACATACCGCCTGCACAGTGTGAGCAAAGCAACGTGTATACGCAGATCCTAAATGAATGCGGAACACTAAAATAACAATGATAACGATCATAATACTAGTGATGATGATGATGATTTCGATAATAACAATAATAATGATGATAATAATGATAATAATTAATAAATAATAATGATAATAATAATAACAAGAATAATAATAGTAAAACAAACAAAAAAAGGAATGATGATGATGATGACGACGACGACAATTATAACAACAACAATAACAAAAACAAAAACAACAATAGCAGCAATAATAATAGTAACAACAACAATAATAATAATAATAATAA
>CM060311.1:19750898-19768398 GCA_030674185.1 Monoplex corrugatus
AGGTGAATATGTTTCTTGTGTCTTCTTCATGATTATAACGTGTGAGTACGTACATAAAAGAGCGTTTTATTGATTCGTTCATTTATTGATTGATTGATTGATTGATTTCTGTTTATTTAGTTGGCTGTTCATTAAATTTCTGTGACAACCTTATTGATTGGTTGATTTCGTTTTGTTTAGTCGGCTGTTCATTGTATTTCTGTGACAGTCTCGCAATTGTCAGTTAATTCTCAGTGATGATAGGCCATGAAACACACACACACACACACACACACACACACACACACACATGTCATATAAATCTGCGTAACAGGTTATATGGATTTACATAGCGAAACAACCTTTGACTATACCCTGATGGTTTAAAACAACTGGGACGTTAGGGAACTGATCAAACTTGAGCATAAATATAACTATGATGTTATGTCAACGTCAATTTTTAAAACTCTCATGGTAATTGACTTTTACAAGGTTAGCATTCAGTTTAATTGTTTTGGTTGGTCGGTGAGTTGTATGGTTGTTCTTGCTGAGATGTTTTGTTGTGTTGTTTTTTGTTGTTGTTTTTTTTTTTTTTTTTTTTTTTTTGCAATGACATAATTAAAGAAAATTGTTCTGTTTGTTGTTTATTTTCTGATTATAGTTTATCACACACACACACCACACACACACACACACACACACACACACACACACACACACAACACACAACACACACACACACACACACACACACACACACACACACACAACACACACACACACACACACACACAGTGAGTGACATCAATGCATATATAAAGTCCATCCTACATCTTGGGGTTTTGCCGTACAAAAAGCTTTCATGGGTTTTCCCTGCAAGGGACCTAGAAATATCAGGGAACATGCAACACTACTAACAATAGCTCAACTTATTTCCAGAGTAGTAGAATATCCCATGGGGCCCCCACATGGTGATTCTTCTCCCTCCAATCTCCCCACCCCACCAGCCCACCCACCCACATACACTTCAACATCACCTTTAATTTCACTTAGCTGACAAGAGAATATTATTGCTTTCTTACTATAGCCCATTATGACATTCGCATGTCCGACAGCAACGAAGGTCATCCACGGCTATCTGTTCTGTGCCAGCCACATTACAGTACCGTAAATGTGTTTCAGGGTCTTAAAGTTTCATTCTTTTGTTCTTCGTCGGGTGTTCTTGGGTCTTCCTCTATTGTTCTTCCTTCTGATGTCCAGTGAAGGGCAGTCTGGGGATGGCGTTATCCTGCTGTTTATGGATGATGTGCACAATCCATCTCCATTGTCTAATCATGATGATGGTGTCCGTACTTTCTTAATTGCACTGGGCAAGTAGTTGACGCGGTTGGAGACGGTGTTGGACTGGAAGATTCGCAGGATTTTTCGGAGGTTCTTTGGTAGAAGATTGATAAACTGGTACGGTCACTTTCTGCTATCTTCCAGCTTTCTGAATCCGTAAAGACTTGCGAAAAAAAAAAAAAAAAAAAAAAAAAAGAGAGAGAGGGAGAGAGAGAAAAGAAAAGAAAACTAGCCCACAATATTAAAAACTGGCCTGTTCGCTGTCCCTTTTTAATGTTTTCATCATTCTGGTGGTATCAGCTTAGCGATCCGTAGATTCTTCTCCCCACCCCCCCTTTCCCCGTTTCAAGGCCTTACCAGTGCATAGGGTTTTACGCAGGCTTCGAGAGTGTGTCAGATAATTGCTGGCAGATTTGGGTGTAGCGCATGTGGAGTTGGTTGTCAGAGTGTGATGAATCCCTCTTGAACGAATTCCAAGCTCCAAACTCTAGCACGGTCTCAGCTTGGTGCTGGGTCAGTGTGCAGGGAGGGGGTGATGGAGGGGGGGGAGGCGATCTCCACACGTTGTTCAGCAGTCTGATGGTGATTCTGGCTTTGCTGAAACGGTTCTTGGTGTCGCACGCACACACACACATACACACACGCATCGCACAGACACATACACTTAAACTTAACTATACATGGACAGCAAAACATACTACACTGTGTTGAATCCATCCAACATCCAATACTTCAGGCTAATTGTGGTTGGAAGTTTGGTTAGATTTTCCCCCACGTTGTCTCATCTTCCGGCATTTTTTTTTTCTTTTTGGTTTTGTTTATTTGTTTCTTTCTTTCATTCTTTCTTTCTTTCTTTGTGTGTTTTTTGTTTGTTTTAGTTGTTATTCTCTTTTTGTTTGTTTTTTGTTTATTTTGTTTTTGTTTTTTTCTGGGTTTTTTTGTGTGTGTGTATGTCTGTGGGCTTTTTTGTGTGTGTTTTTTTTTCTTTTCTTTTTTTTTTTTCATTGTTTTTCTTTTTTTTTTTTCTTTCTTTGTTTTCTTTTTTGTTAATTAGCATAGCCAATAGCGCGAATATTTGAAAAAATTGAGATATATGTTAACGCTTCTTGTAATAGCCTAACGCTTTATAAATGAACATGTCTTGTTTTTTTCTTCTCGTTCTCAGCAGTAGTAACGTAGAGACGAGGACGACAGTAAAGAAAGCATGGCGTCAGAAGCTCACACGGCGTCTCAGTCTCACGCAGGATGGAAACACCCAACGCGTCCTGCGCTGACCGATCACATCCAGCACAATCGCAGCGTCCAGCAAAGGAAAAGAAAACTCGCACGCTCCAGACTTCTTCTGTCTTCTTCGCGTCCGTTTTACACACGAGACAGAGTCTTCACGATCCTGTGTCTGACAGTCCTCTTTTCTTCGCCCTCCACTGTCGTTCATGATTTGCCACAAGGACCACCTTTGCAGCAGATCTTGTGGGTCACCCTGCTGTTTGTCAAGGCTTTCCTGACTCTCACCGTAACCATGACAGTGGTTGTGCAGCAAGTAAGAGAGGATGCGGCTGACACCAGGTCCCAGTGTTGCGGGATACCAGATGCATGCTGCAGACAGGAAGACAATACCGAAAAGAAGTCGAAAAAACGAAATCAAAGAAATCATTGCCACGTATTTGAGACGAACAAGAACGATGAATATCTTTCTGACAATCTGCTTCAAGACAACAGTGGTGGAAGAGATCAGCAGCCAACTGAAGCAAATAGCACGAAACTGAAAAAGCAATCGCGTGACGGCATATCCGGACCACCAGAGACATCGCCAGCCCAGGAACCAGGTCATCTTACAGGTTCTCAGAACTTGCCAGACACGTCCTTATCTGGCACAGCGCCGTCTGCGAACGTGGACAGTGACGTCAAACACGAAAACAGCGCTGACCAAGACAGAAAAACTCTCTCTGATGCTTACACTTTTTCAAGCTCCCGGAACGAAAAGAACACTGTACCTCCCTCCGAACGTGTTAAGAAAGTTTTGGCCACCAAGCGAAGACAGACGAAGAAAATATCCTCCAGTTTCTTTAGAAAGAGCCTACAGCTATCACAGACTGCCCTCAGCCAGGTGAAGTCATCAAAACTGGAATGGAAACTGCAAGGAAAATTGAAACATAACCCGGAAGAGCTTAGAAAAGCAGAGGGAAAAAGCAGTCGATGACAACGATGTTGCAACGGATTTGTCCTCCATTTTGTCCTTGAGCTTTACTCCCCAAATCCAGGGTCAGGTGTTCTTGTGCAGTGGGAGACATGATGGTTGCCATGGTGATGGAGAGGAGGAGCTGTGGAGCGAGAGGGCACGACTGGCCAGTTTTGCCATGTACACTGTAGTGCTGCCTTCTGGCGTCTGGCTCACACATCTGGCAGCTGAAGGATTCTACTGTCCCGACAAGCTTCAGTCTGTAGTCAGGTAATAGCATCCGTCTGTTCTCTCTCAGTCTGTCCCTCTCTGTTCTCGTCTTTGTCTGTCTGTCTCTCTCTCTCTATCTCTGTCTGTCTCTCTCTGTCTCTGGCTGACTCTCTCTGTCCTTGTCTTTGTCTCTGTCTCTCTCTCTCGTTCTCTGTTTTCTCTCTGACTGTCTCTGACTCTGTCTGTCTCTCTGTCTCTTCTGTCCTGTCTGTCTGTCTTCTTCTTCTGCTCTCTCTCTCTCTCTCTCTCTCTCTCTCTCTCTCTCTCCTCTCTCTGTGTCTGTTTCTTTGTCTGTTGTCTTCTGTCTGTCTGTCCTCTGTCTCTGTCTCACTCTCTCTCTCTTCTCTCTCTCTCTCTCTCTCTCTCTCTCTCTCTCTCTCTCTCTCTCCTCTCTCTCTTTCTGTCTCTGTCTCTCTGTTGGTCGGTTAGTCGACTGGTTGGTTAATTGTCTGCGTGTCACTGACTTTTTAGGATTTCTATTAATGTATCTGCCTGTGTTGCTCTTCTTGCTGATCTTCTTGTTGGTCTTGTTATTGCTGCTCCACGATGGTGGGATGGTGATGATGATGATGATGAATGATGATGATGATGATGATGATGGGGATGTCTGATACCTTTACGATAATGATTTGTAATAATTGTAATAATACTAATATTTTTTTCTAATCTCCTTCAATTATTTTTAAACCCGTCTTTACAGCTCTACAGCAGTGAAAACGCAAGAAAACGTTTTTACCATGTTCGATAGAACCTGATCAAACCGCAGAAACAGCTTCCAACGTGTGTAAAGGAAAGACAGTTTAAACTTTTAAAAGAAACTTAAAACGTGAGGTGCAAGATGTGCCTTCTGTAATTTTAAAGTATTTTTGTAAATTGCTAAACATTCAGTAGCCTCCAACAGACATAATGAAAAGAAAGTCACCCATATAAAAACAAACCAAAAAAACTTATTCATCATGAAGAGAAAACAACCAAACCTTTATGTAGTAGTGTAGTGTGAGTTGGCACATGAGTGATTACACGATGACGAAAGCTTTTCATATGTATATCATGTATATGCGTCTGTACTACCAGAACCTGCTATGAAGCTTGGTTCTCATATGTATATCACGCATATGTATATGTATATCATGAAAAGAACATTAACTCCTGCATACAAAAACCTATATGTATACGTATATGTATATTATGAAAAGAACATTAACTCCTGCATACAAAAACCTGATTTAAGTCTATATGTATATGTATATGTATATGTATATGTATAAGTATATCATGAAAAGAACATTAACTCCTGCATACAAAACCTGATTAAGTCTATATTATATATCTATATGTATATATATATTATATGTATAATATATATGAAGAACATTAACTTCATACAAAACTATTTAATCTATATATATATTATATGTATATTTATCATGAAAAGAAATTAACTCATACAAACTGAGTTAAATCTATATATATATATGTTGTATATATATCATGAAAAGAACATTAACTCCTGCATACAAAAACCTGATGTTAAATCTATTATATGTATTGTATATTTATCATGAAACATTAACTCCTGCATACAAAAACTGATGAATTATGTATATATATATATGTATTTTATGATATGTATATCAAGAGAAGAACAGTAACTCCTGCATACAAAAACCCGATGTGTTGTGTGTTTGATCAGGTGTGCCTTCTGTCAGCTGGACGTGGACATCGGTCAGTTCGGCAGCAGGACACCCAGAGAGCTGCACAGCATTATGTCCCCTGCCTGCCCTCTGCTGACTGGACAGGCCAACAACACGACCCTGGAGCAACACCGACAGACGGTCAGCTCCCGCTATACAGAATTTGTCTTCGGGTCTGCAGCCAGTCCTTTGCCACCGACTGCAGGTCATACTCACCAGCCAGAGAATCCAATACTGAGTCCCAACAACCAGTCACTCGAAAGGACTGGAGGTGATGCTGATCAAGCGAGAATCCTTCCTTCGCCTTCGCTTAGCTCGTCTGGTCTTCCCTCTGAGCCACCACGTCCTCAGATACATGTCCAACGCCATGAATTGTCCTCAGAACAGGCATCTGTTGCTCACCAACTCCCAGCAAACGGAGACAGTCAGGGGTCACACTTAGCTCCGATGCCTTCGTCCATAATCCATAATGAGAATCAATCCGTTACTGTACCATCTCCCTTTCCTCAATTATCTGGACCGGAGATGAATGGAACCAGTGAATCATTACCTCCAACGAATCCAACTGAGCAGTCCACACCACAGGCCCAAGAACCAGCTTCCCACGAAGAACCTGCACGACCGATGGAAACTCAGAATTCTGAACTAGCTCTGCCTCAGGCTCCTTCAGACCCAAGCGGAGCACAGACCACGGAGACCACCTCTGTGTACCAAACTGCCAGACCGGTTGAAACTCTACAGCAAGGACCCCCTCCACCACCACCACCAGGCTCTGGTCATACAGACACGATAGCGGCAGGTTCAGCACGACCTCAAACGTCACCATCAGAGAACGAGTCAGTCCGTCGAGTGGTGACCTATGCCCAGCTGGGGATCTACACCGAGGAGCCCAAGCGTCCTGACCTGGCCATCAGCAGCACACGTGTCAATACCTACACCACCTGGCCTCACCTCTCCACTCACTCACCTGACGAAATGGCGCAGGCTGGCTTCTACTATGTTGGTAAGTTTGGGATTTGTAACCATGTGTCTGTGTCTATACGTAATCTGATTATGTATAGTTTATATGTAAACACGTAAAAATATGTGAAGTAAGCCAGCATTAATGTTAGAAGTCAACATTAGGCATTACTATGTGGGTAGGTTTGGTTTAATCATTGTAGATGGTCATGTAGACATTTGTGTTGTATTGCATGGTGCCATGGTTGTTAGAAGGCGACTACACGCGTGGAACCTCTGACTTAACCTGTTTGTTCATACATAAACAGTGTGATTATAATTATACATGTGAACACGTAAGCAAGTTAGCATTAACGTTTGAAGACAACACTACTTTAACTCCATCTCACTCACTCACTCATTCATGAAAAACAGTTGAGATGACAACTTAAATGAAAAAAAAAATCGTTTGTGGCATTTCTCTGCTTTATAGAATCTGTGCTGAAAAAGAAACAGATATGTGGCAGTGAAGTCTCTCACTTTCTCTCTCGTCTTTTTGTTCTTACTCACAATACCAAAGGGTCACAGATTTGGATAACAAAAAATGATTACATAGTTTATTATTATGGAACATTAAAAATGTCAACAATGTTTAGTGACGTTTAGTCACAACTTTCGAAAAGTTTGTTGTAAATTCTTGAGGCAAACTGTTGCCAAACGCATCATCTTGCTTTAATGCTGCTCTGTGTGTGTGTGTGTGTGTGTGTGTGTAGTGTTGTGTGAGAAAGAGAGAGAGTGTGTGTGTGTGTGTGAGAGAGATGAGGACTGACACTGACACTGACACTGTCACATGGTTTATTGTGAAGGCCACCGATCCATGAGAGTGAGAGAGAGTGTGTGTGTGTAGGAGAAGAGAGAGAGAGAGTGTGTGTGGTGTGTGTGTGTGTGTATGTGTGTGTGTGTGTGTGTGTGTGTGTGTGTGTGTGTGTGTGTGTGTGTGTGTGTGTGTGTGTGTGTGTGTGTGTGTGTGTGTAGCTTTTTAAGCACAAGCGTGTAATATGTATGCTTCCCATCGAAAGATGCCTTCAGTGACACATACATTTACTGTTACAATCAGGTATTCCTCTCACAGCTGTTTTCCCCTCTTACAGGTAAAAGCGACCTCGTCCGGTGTTTCTATTGTAAAGGAGGACTGAAGTCGTGGGCCGCTTCGCTCCGACCATGGATAGAGCACGCACGCTTCTTCCCGACCTGCCCATTTGTGGGTCAGGTCAAGGGTCAGGAATTCATTGACGTTGTGCAGGACCTGAAACACAAACAAAGAGAAGAAGTAAGTCACACACACACACACACACACACACACACACACACACACACACACACACACACACACACACACACACACACACACACACACACACACACACACACACACATCCCCCTCAACCCTATCCTCGGGCTAGTTGGCAGAGCCATGGACTCAAGATCTGATATCTTGAGTTCAATCACAGCCTGCAACATTAAAAACTGGTCTGTTCGCTGCCCATCTTAATGTCTCCATCATTCTGGTGGTGTCAGCTTAGTGTTTGATAGGTCCCTGTTTCAAGACCTTGCCAGCGCATAGGGTTTTGTGCAGGCTCAGGAAATCTGTCAGATAATTGATGGCAGATTTGGGTGGAGCGCATATAGAACTGCCCAAGCGCGGTGAATCCCTCTTGAAATAAATTCCAGCAACTTCAGACAGAACCAAGATAAACCGCGTTGTATGCTTATTTCTTTGTTTTCCTTACTCTTCGTTGGTTGGTTGGTGGGTTGGTGGTGGTTGGTTGGTTGGTTGTTGGTTGGTTGTTGGTTGGTTGTTGTTGGTTGGTTGGCTGGCTGGTGGCTGCTGGCTGGCTGGCTGGCTGGCTGCTGGCTTGCCGACTGGCTTGCTGACTGGCTTGCTGACTGGCTTGCCGACTGGCTTGCCGACTGGCTTGCGACTGGCTTGCCGACTGGCTTGCTGACTGGCTTGCCGCTGGCTGCGGCTGGCTGACAGGCTTGCTGGCTTGCTGGTTGGCTTACTGGTTTGCTGGCTTGATGGCTTGCTGGTTGGCTTGTTGGCTTGCTGGCTTGCTTCGTTTGTTGATTGATTAGTTGGCTTCGTTGATTTGTTTACTTTTTGTGCTAGATACACATTTTTGGCGTCTTTTCGTTTCAGCTTTCAGAAGAAAGAATAATGGCAGAGTTGAAAAAGAGACAGCCAATTGCAACTGATCATGGTAAACAAGGTAATTGATTTTGTTTGTTTGTTTGTTTGTTTGTTTGTTTGTTTGTTTGTTTTCACACGAATATTTGTATGACTACAAAACTTAAACAGACCTCGGCCCTGGTTCTCAACACGTTTCAAACCTCTAGAAGGATACCAAATGTTAGTATTATTTCAGTTTACATGCGTTCCCACGCCGAAAACTCACACACACACACACACACACACACACACACACACACACACACAACACACACACACACAACACACACACACACACACACACACACACACACACACACACAACACACACACACACACACACACACACACACACACACACACACAACACACACACACACACACACACTCACAAATTTTAACTGTCAAAATGCTTCCAGATGATGTAAATCTGTTGTGTACAGATCAGGCCCAATGCGTTCAGACACTGGTGTGTGTGTGTGTGTGTGTGTGTGTGTGTGTGTGTGTGTTGTGTGTGTGTGTGTCTGTGTCTGTGTCTGTGTCTGTGTGTGTGTGTGTGTGTGTGTGTGTGTGTGTGTGTGTGTGTGTGTGTGTGTGTGTTGTGTGTGTGGTGTGTGTGTCTGTGTGGTGTGTGTGTGTGTATGTGTGTGTTTGTGTGTTTTGTGTATGTGTGTGTTTTCAAATACATTATGCAGCTTACTCTCTCTGTCTCTGTCTGTCTGTCTGTCTGTTCTGTCTTCTGTCTTCTCTCTCTCTCTTTTCTCCTCTCTCTCTCCTCTCTCTCTCTCTCTCTCTCTCTCTCTCTCTCTCTCTCTCTCTCTCTCTCTCTCTCTCTCTCTCTCTCTCTCCTCTCTCTCTCTCTCTCTCTCTCTCTCTCTCTCTCTCTCTCTCTCCCCACCCTTTCTGTCTTATTTCCAATTTTCCAAATTTTTTAAGTCATTTTTTTGTTTTGTCGGTAATGTTTAAGCAGTGGTGACTATTACAGGTAATAGGTGCAGCAGAGAGAGTTGGGGTTTTTTTTCTCTCTCTCTCTCTCTTCCTTTTATTTAAAGTCAGGGTGTATGCAATGTTTAACCTTTTGACTCCCCGCACTCCATCCACCATTCGCAAAAAAAAAAATTTTTTTAATTAAAAAAATAACCCGTTGACTCTCTGACCTGTCCACCAGCTTCCTCAAGGTAGCTGACGGATAGGATGAGAGAGTCAAAGGGTTAAGTTTTTGCTTTGCTATATATAGCATGGTTGACAATTGCGGAGTGTTGGTGGACAGGGTGCAGGAGGAGTCAAAGGGTTAAACAGAAGTGACTTTTACAGGAGTGGTGGCAGCGGCAGCAATGAAGAGACAGGGGGAATTAGTTGAGGACGGTGTGGCTGGAGCCCGGGGTTGGATGGAACTCGGAGCAGAGGCTGGCACCGCCATGACACATGATGCTGGAGATGAACACGAACACGAACACGAACACGAACACGAACACGAACACGAACACGACACGGACACGACACGGACACGGACACATCCCCTTGGAGCAAACTGTTGATGGTACGTAGACAATGGTTTGGAACTATCGATGTTATCTGATGTATACAGGGGGGGGGGGGGGTGCAAAAGTAGGTATACAGTTATGAAAAAAAGAAAACACGTACAATATTCATTGCATTTATTATACCAACAAATGAATATTGCACGTACATGTGATATAACAAGCTCAGCCTTAATCCCTCAGATACTCAGACTGCTTGCCGTCGGTATTCACACACTCCTCTAATCAAGAGCGGAATTAAGCTTTATGATAAATAAATAATGATGTGATACTTACTGTATACCTACTTTTGCACCCCCCCCCCCCCCCCCTGTATATGTAGGACGCTATGGGCAGCCTGGGTGTATTCTTACCTGGATGTTTCCTGTCTGGTGGGGAGGTAAAGGGTGGAGAATGTTGGCATCTTCTGGATCAACGTGTGTGTGTGTGTGTGTGTGTGTGTGTGTGTGTGTGTGTGTGTGTGTGTGTGTGTGTGTGTGTTTATTATCTTGAAAGCTGGTTCTGGGTTTTTATTCTTCCCCATCTGGTGGGTTAAGGGTGGAGAATATTCCCCATCTTCTAGATCAGCATGTGTGTGTGTGTGTGTGTGTGTGTGTGTGTGTGTGTGTGTGTGTGTGTGTGTGTGTGTGTGTGTGTGTGTGTCTTATTACCTTGAGAGCTGGTCTCCAGGTGCAACGGCAGCGAAATGAAAAAGAAGAAGATGTGTGTGTGTGTGTGTGTGTGTGTGTGTGTGTGTGTGTGTGTGTGTGTGTGTGTGTGTGTATGTGTGTGTGTGTTTGTGTGTATGTGTGTGTGTGAATGTGTGTTTGTATGTATGTACGTCTGTATGTATGTATGTGTGGGTGGATGTATGTATGTGTGTATGTGTGTATTTATATGTGTGCGTATGTATGCATGTGTGTATTATGTATGTATGTATGTGTATGCATCCTTACCAGTACCTAAAACCCCTTTTTGTGTGTATCACGTGTAGAATATCAAATAAACACATTGCAGATCCTATAAGATCCTGCGTATGTGAGTTTCTTTTTATTTGTTTGTTTGTATGTTTGTTTTTGTGAGGCTTGCAGTAATGATAATAATCATAACAGTAGTAGTAGAAATAGTAGTGGTAGTAGCAGTAGTGGTATTAATGATGAATGATAAAGGGCACTTCTCATACGTTACAAGATAAACGTGGCAGAGACTTCAACGCAAGAAACACACATGTCATTATTGTGCACGTAGTGTAGATGATTCGTGCTTCATCTTGACCTATCACGTCTTGTGTGTTTTTGCAGAACTGGAAGAGGAAAACGAGGAGTACAAGAACGAGAGGATATGTAAGATCTGTCAAGTGGAGGAGGTCAGCATCCTCTTCCTCCCCTGTGGCCATCTTGCCTCCTGTTCCCAGTGCGCACCCGCTCTACGCAGGTGCGCCATCTGCCGACAGAGGGTGAAAGGTCGAGTGCGGGTGTTGGACGCCGGAGACTTCACACATAAAACAGTCAATGACGAAATATGAACCACTGAGAGGAATGAGGCATGGGTTGAGATTCGCATGCCTTGCAGTTTGAACGACATTGCCTTTGAGGGACTTGACAGCCAATAGAACAGCTGGGCATGGCTAAAGCCATCCTCGACGGCCGCAATCGGCTCCAACGTGCGTGTGAACCTGAACAGACGTTTTCATCCATCAACCTTTCCCCTGCGGTCAGAAGGATCCAACATCCGAACAGGCATCACTTAGGTCAAAATGGAGCGACAGGTCCGAGGCATAGCCCATTACAGTTCGTCTAACCCTCCAAGCTCTGTCCGGTCATGGCTCTCGGCAGGAACTGGACAAGACAAGTCATAGACATTGCCACGTGTGGCCTGACTTTTGATGTGACCCATTCTCACAAAAGGCACAATAAGTCTCAGTTTAGGCATTTTTAGGTTTTGGTATCACTATAAAGTTTAGAATCTCAGCTTTCAAATGGCACTAAAGTTGAGTTTCAGGCTACAAAAACAAAACAAAACAAAAGTTATGGGCTTTCAAAGATGAGAGGGGTCAAGTCAGCCATTTTGAGAAAAACAGTGTTGAAGAGAATAGGCCTGAATTGAAAGGGTATGGTCAGAAATTCCTTAGCAACAAGCATTAAATATCAACCAAATCAGCTGAAATTCCATACTTCCCTTGTTTACTTAAATGTCCATCCATCCAAAACAACAAAAAGAAAAAGAAATTTAAGAAAAGCCTACTTTAATCACCAAAATTTTACGGAACTTGTGAATATTTTGAAAGGAGATAAACACTTACCACACATTAAAACACACACAAAAATGATACATATTGATTGAATTTGACTTTATTGTGTTAAGACATGGTGTAAAAGTGGTTATAGGGCATGAAATTTGCAGAAAACTCAAAATTGACAAATGTGTCCATGTTTAGAGTTTTCAGCCCACAGCAGCAAAAGGTCTCGCCCGACTTATTGTACCTTTTGTCAGAACGGGTCACATAAAGGCCTAAACGTCGAAAGATCAAGATCAGACAGTCAGACGATCTCTTGAGATCGATCAGGTAGTATGTATGAATTATGTCATGTATGTATGTATGTGTATGTATGTATGTATGCCCGCCAGTACCTAAAACTCCTTTCCATGTGTATCACGTGTAGAATATCAAACAAGCACGTTGCAGATCCTATACGATCCTGCGTGTGTGCGTTTTTTTTTTTCTTTGTTTGTTTACTGGGTAGACCAACTGGAGGTTTAACTTGGCATGTTAAACCTGCAGTAGGTCTACACAGTTCGTATGACATTTTGAATGATATGAGTTTGGAGTTTTCTTTTTAAAGTTTTCTTTTTTTTTTCTTTTTTTTTTTTTTCTTTTTTTTTCTTTTTTCTCTCCCCCCCCCCCCCCCCCCCCCCCTTCTTTCTTTCTTTTTTTTTTCTTTACAAGACTGATTTGTCACGTCGAGCTTGCTTTTACGTAGCGTGACGCAAGTATTTATCAAATGACATCCTGTTGTGACAACGAATTACTGATGTCAAGTGACACTTCCTGCCCCCACGCCCCCTCCAATCCCTGCCCATTCCCTGATACAAATGGCATATCTCTGGTTTCTACCCGAACATTGATTGAGAATAATAATGCATCGGTATTGTAAATAGTGGATCGGTTTACTGGTCGGGAGTATGAACTGGTCGTTCTTGGAGCAAAACGCGTCTCTGTTTTTATGGATCTTCCCGTTCAGAACTGAATCTTCGCCCAGTGCGGTTCATTTGATTATTCAGTCGTTTATTTGTTTTCACATTCTCTGTTCCGTGGTTTTCAATGTTTTCGATGTGTTTGTTTGTTTGTTAGCTGTTGTTTTTGTTTTGTTGTTGTTGTTGTTTTTTTCTTTTTACGCGTATCTAATCAGATTGATAAGTCATTCTGTGATACATGACTGGGCCTACCTAATCTGCCTGTTAGCAGTATGTCACTGACATGCATAAATAGTTATGTGTGGATTTATCTCGTCTGCAACAGTCCGGTGCTAAATACTTGTATACTAGTCATCTGCAGATGCCATTCCAATAGTCCTTAGACGTTGTTTTTTTTAAAAGAAATACTCCGCTCATTCACTGCGATAGTTTGCGACATCACATAGACTGATGTATCCCCGTGATTAATTTGTTGTCTGTCTGTCTGTCTGTCTGTCTGTCTGTCTGTTGTGTGTGTGTGTGTGTGTGTGTGTGTGTCTGTCTGTGTCTGTCTGTCTGTGTCTGTCTGAAACTTTTTTCTTCACTTGTTTGTTTGTTTTCGATTTAAATGTCACTAACAGAAATGTATCTGTTCAGTGTGTGTGTGTGTGTGTGTGTGTGTGTGTGTGTGTGTGTGTGTGTGTGTGTGTGTGTGTGTGTGTTAGTGTCTGTGTCTGTGTGTGTGTGTGTGCGCGTGTGCGTGTGCGTGTGTGTGTGTGTGTGTGTGTGTGTGTGTGTGTGTGTGTGTGTGTGTGTGTGTGTGTGTGTGTGTGTGTGTGTGTGTGTGTGTTGCGTGGATATCTAGATGTGTGTTTTGACGTATACCGTACGGAAAAATACATTAATTTTCGTCAAAGGTTTGTTTGGCTATTTCATATTTGTTTCCCCGTGGATACAAAAAGCGAGTTTTTGCCAATTGTAATTACCGTTATGTTCAGTATGGTTTGTGTCATGACGTTTTATACTGCCGCAAAACCTGTGGTATCTCACTGAAATATGCACATATACTCATTTGATATTCTGTCGTTTTCCTTTGCTGTTTTTTGTTTTGTTTTGTTTTGTTTTGTTTTGTTTTGTTTTTGTTTTGTTTGTTTGTTTGTGTTTGTTTTGTTTTGATTTGTTTTGTTTTGTTTCCTAGCTCGCTTCTTTGTTTATTGTTTGTTATTGTTTTCGTTTTTAAAGACATTTTCTTTTTTCTCCTTTTTTCTTTTTTCTCATAAGAAATATGAGGCAGCATTGAAATACTTGAGATTTTCTGTTTAATTGCTTTCTCGTGACATGTTCAACTGTTCGATTTCTTTCTTTGTTTTGATTTGCTTTGCTTTGAGTTGCTTTGGTTTGGTTTCGTGTCGTTTGTTTTGTTTTGTTTTGTTTTTGTTTTCATTTTTAAAAAATGTAAGACACTGGGTCCAAAAGGAAACTGGACGGATCAGCGTTGTGATTTGAATTCATGCCGATTGTGAATGTAAACGTTTTTGCCGTTTTTCACCACTGTGACAATATACATGCGTATGTGTGTGTGTGTACGTGCGTCCGTGTGTGTAAGTGTGTATGTACGCGCGTGCAGGCGCATGCTTTTGAAATTTGTTCATAAAACATGTCTTGATGAACTTCGATAGGCATATATTGTCCATGGCAGCAAAAAAACATATGTTCAACTATTTTTAAAAATCCTATGAATGGAACTGAATTGTTTCTTTCTTTTATTTTTGTTTTTTTGTTTGTTTGTTTTTTGTGTGTGTTTTTTTTTAGTTGTTCACAAATTAAACTGTTTAAGATTTATTGGTCTTTGTAAGTGGTTTCTGTGTATGTGTGTGTGTGTGTGTGTGTGTGTGTGTGTGTGTGTGTATGTGTGTGTGTATGTGTGTGTGTGTGTGTGTGTGTGTGTGTGTGTGTGTATGTGTGTATGTTATGTGTGTTCATGAAATGGGAGGCCTTTCTTAAGACAGAGTTGGACCGAGCATATAAGAAGAACAGAAAATACACATTTATAAGTAGTAATAGTAGTAGCAATAACAGAATTAGCAGTAGTAGTGGTGGTGATGGTGATGGTGTGGGTAGTAGTGGTGGTGGTGGTAATAGTAGTCATAGTAGTAGTAGTAGTGAGGAGGAGGAGGAGGAGTATCATACATTGTTCTTAATAGCGTTATTCTCCAAACTTGCTACGCATTACGCATAATCAGAATTTTTGAGTGGAAGCACGTAGAACTCAACCCGTTACATGAGCTAACCACGTTCCACAATGTTGTTGTACAGTCTGCATCTTTCGTGGGCGTGCTTGCTGTGTGTTTTCATGTTTTTCCATAAATCAGCCACTGACATGGTTGTCAGGATTTCTAACATGAGATCCCTTCAATATAGTCAGCCTTAAATTAGAACAAGAAAAGGCGTGTTTCACAGCGGTGGAATACGCGGAAAATCCACTTCACGATATCGTCAAAATTCAAAAGACGGTCGACGTCACCGTTACTTGTTATCTGTTATTATTTTTTGTTTAAAGCCTAGCCAACTGCGTAGAGCCATATCAGGGGAAATAACCGTTTCAAAACACACAATATTTCAACAGGAAGAAAAAAAGGAAAAGAAAACTAAGTACACAGATCAATGCATTCACGCACATCATCTAAGGAGATACCCCTGGCGTTGACCACTCCGTCCAATTTATCATTCAGGGGATTTTTAAAAATATCCCTGAATACAAATTTAAACATAACTCGGGACTCCAAAAACTGGCCTGAAACACCTAAAATGCTTCCGCATATCTCATTTTCCTAGGGCCAAAAATGCATTTAATACATGTACCCCGTTATCAACCTTAAGAGGAAGTACGTCAGACTTTATCGAACACGTACAGGTGAATGGACAAGCAAGGCAGAAAATGATAGGAAGAAATGACAGAAAGCGAAAGAACAAGGCAAAAATAAAGGGAGTGACAGAAAAGAGGAAATTTCTAGCACAGAATTTCCAGAAGGTGGGGGATACTATTTACATAACAGTGGAAGAGCCACCGGCATTCCCACGGGAGAACGACATCAGCGTGGAAAATGACGAATAGGACAGGCAGTAGATTTCATTCAGCATGTATGCCAAATGACAGGACTCAAGGGAGAAAAGAAGTGGCCAAACATTAAAACCGTTTCAAAGGATCATGGTTAAGCCAGCATACCAAAACAAAACAAAAACATCGGGGGTGGAGATGGACTAGAAGAGTTGGGACGATGGATGATAGTTATATTTTTAAGAACCAGTCGCCGTGGTGTAGTGGTTAACACAACGGACTACTGACTGGAAGGTTGTGGGTTCGAATCCCCATCAGTCCCTTCAAAAAATCATTGTGGGATTTTTCGGGCTCTAACCGGCTCCTACCCAGAGTTGGGCGTGCTTTGGGCTCATTGGGAAGACTGGAACCACACAATCGAGTCTCATCCACTTCGCGGATGCAACATTGAGGGTGTTGCTCAAATCTTCTGACCAATACCGCAGGTGTCTGTATCTCTCAGGCCTGGTTGACGCCAGGATATATTATGATAGTAAGCGTAGAGTACAACCCTGTCACGCAGTCTCAATCCTACATGGAACTCCATAGCATCATGATTATCATCCACATCGACATCATCATCATCGCATCATAAAAACTGTTCCAGCTTCTGTGGCCATCAAAGTGGTCTAGAAAATGGGACGGAAAAAAAAAGGTGAGCACAAAGGTAACCTCCATGAGTGCAATGATCCTTTAAAAAAAATATATTTTTAAGGATCATCGCACTCAGGGAGGTTACCCTAGTGCTCGCTTTTTTTTTTTTTTCGTTCGTCCCATTTTCTACGCCACCTTTATGACCACAGAAGCTGGCAAAGTTTTTGTTTGTTTGTGTTGTTTGTTTGTTTTTTTTGGGGGGTTGTATTTTGTTGTTGTTGTTGCTGTTTCTTTTACAATGCGACGATGATGATGATATCCATGTGGATGATAATCATGATGCTATGGAGTCCCATCTAGGATTGAGACTAGGTAACAGGGCAGTACTCTACGCTTACTATCATAATATATCCTGGCGTCAACCAGGCCCGAGAGATACTGCGGTGCTGGTCAGAAGATTTGAGCAACACCCTCAATGACGCA